>PVJO010000069.1:0-149177 GCA_004026905.1 Hystrix cristata | reverse complement strand
TAGCCCCTCGCAGACCATCTTTTGAAGACTAATTCTTTTGTAATCTTACAAAAGATCATATTGTTTACTTACAAATAATGATATAGTGTGCATTTTTTAAAGTACTTGAAAGAAGGAAAAATTTCCTTCCAATTGAGTTACATTTAACGTATCTATTTAATAAATAGACTTAACTCCATTGAACATGATTATGCTTGATTTCTTTAACACTTGAACCTTCTTGCATTGAATACTATGACATTTAGAAATAAAATCTTTTAAACTTAACATTGAAAAAGCTATTTCTAATTTACTTTCTACACCTAAAATTATCTAAATATTTACTGTTCTGTTGGTCGTTAGTATTCCGCATTTCTTACCCAAAATTGGTCTTCACCTAACTGATTAATAGGAATCACTTTGGCTTGAAATTGTAACTTCTTTGACTACCGTAATTTATATATTAGCCATGGAGATATTTGATAGCGTTATGAATATAAAGTTTAACAGTTCAATTTAAACTTTTAATTACATTAAAGATAATTATGTAATCTTACAGTTTTTCATACTTTAAGAATACTTAAAGCTGGGTGTGGTGGTGCACGCCTGTAATCCCAGCATTTGGAAGGTTTGAGGCAGGAGGAGTGCCCTGAGTTCAAGGCCAACCTGGGCTACACAGTGAGTTTAAGGCCAGCCCAAACTACACAGTGAGACCCTGTCTTGGAAAAAAAAAAAAGACTTTAGAATTTTAGAAGACTTAGTCTCTGAACTTGTTTTGATTTTATATTAATCCATATTCAGTTAGTTACTGGGGATGTAGCTCAGTGGTAGAACACTTGCCTAGCATTCTCAACACCCTGGATTCCATCCCAGCACCACAAAAAAAAGAGAGTAAAACTGATTTCAGCAATATGTGCTTGATTACAGTGTAAAGTGTCAAAGTTTGAAAGCATATGCCTTTGGCATATGTGCAGACTAAATTCCAGAATGTAAGTGAGCTGTCCTAGGTCAAGTGGCTTGTTAGCAATAACTCAGAGTCGACCTCTCACTTTTTGACCCTAGTATATACTGTCAGCTAGTAGCGTATTTCAGTCAGATACCCAACATAAGCACATCATTATGTCAGGAAGTCCATACGTGTTCCTATCCTGGGAAACCTGTGTACAAATAATCATTGTTTCATGAATTACAGATAAAAATAATAAAATTAATTTTATTTACATTTGAAATTCCCAAATGTTTAAATTAGATGTGCTCTTCCTTTTTTCCATGGCAAAGGAAGACAATTAAAATCTTATCCTCAGTATTTGTTTTAATGAAAAAAAAAATCAGTAGCAAAAAGGTTTTGCCAGTATTTGTCTATTCTGGTTGATTACATTTTGCTGCTAAGTAAGGAGCAAAATCACAAAAATGTCTATACTTAAAAACCGCTGAGAACATAGGGAACAGTGATACAGTCAGTCAAATTCATTATGAATTGACTGCAGTAATAGTGGCTTCCGCTTTTCTTAAAATTCAGATTTCACTCTTCAGTCTGTTTAATTCATTAAAAAATATACCGAAAGGAAGCTTTGATTTTTTTTATTTAGCCCTAAAAATTTTAGTAATGTCATTACAGTTTACTCTTTACTCTTTGTAACTTTTATTTTCAAAATATTATTAGGTAGCTTTGAAGATATAAGCAAGATTTTATTATTTTAGCTTTTTATTATAACATTTTATTATAAAAATTTTCAAATATATGCGACAGAATACATAATAACTCCATGAATACATTACCCAGCTGTAACAGTTACCAAATAATGTCCATCTTACTCCATCTCCACTCCCAACTACTCTTCTACCACTGTATTATTTTAAAGCAAATGATAGTCATATAATTTCATCCACAAATACTTTTTAAAAATTAATTTTGAGCTTTAAAAAAAGTATGTACAAAGGTGTTACAACTTTTTATATTATATCTAATTCAGTACATCTGAATCATTTACTACTTAATGTCTTTGATTTTTTATTACACTGCTGACTTAAACTTTATTTTTTGGAGTGAGTGGGGGTGCTGGGTAACCTAAAATTTAAATGTATGACCTGTGCAATACTTTTCAGTCAAGTGGTATAGTACTTTATGTCTGTGTCATAAACTATGCAAAAATGCTCTTACTGAGTTTCAGTGAATTAACACTTTTAGTGTACTTTTTTTTTTTAAAGAGGCAAGAGAATGGTTTATTAGGTAAAGATTTAGAAACACAGGATGCACTCCAGGGCAGAGTTCATGTGCTCAGAGAAATGCGGCACCTTCATGTACTTCTTCAAATGCTTTCAAGTGTTTAGGACTTTGTGAGATAGGAAGATCATGGAGGTTAAATGCTTACTAATTTCTTTGGGGAAATGTTATTCTAGTTTATCTAAATTTCTATTTCTTTCTTTAAAAATTATTTTGGACCTAAATGCTAATACCCCTGTGGGATTGAATAGGTACACCCTGACCCTCAGGTGTCTTCAGGCAGCCTTTGAGTTGGTCATCTTAGGTTAGCCAGGAAGTAGATACTACTATGAGCAGGCACACGTGGTACAGGGCTTTGTTCCCTCCTTCCAGGGAACACTTGTTTGCTTCCTAGTGTCAGCTGGGTGAAATTCTAGAACTTGTTTGTTACAAATAATAAATAATAGATTTTTTTAAAAGATTTAAAACTATATAATATTCTCTTGGAAATAGTCCAGTGATGTTAGAATGTAATACTGAAAACTAAAAGTTTTCATTTTGTTCATTACAGTGTTATGATTCTCAAATAGGCTGTACGATATTGATAAATAACTGCTGTCCTATTTTGAGAATAGGTGTTTGTAAACGAGCGGGTTGTGAAGTTATTTTTGTACTGATACATTTTGATGACAGTTTGACTACTGTAATGGAAAATAGGCTCCTTTAAACACTAAATAGTTTTAGATTTTTCTAATGCTTAGACGATGTATTTTCACGGTGCTACTGTCTGTATAGATTTTAGAGGTACTGTATGTATCTCCTGTTAGAAATTGTCCTGCCACGTCATGTGTTTCTAGATTTTCAACAGGTACTCATTCAAGGAAGTAATGTTACTTTTTTAGTATACTGATACTGCCTTAAATGATTGTAATTGTAATTTCACAAACAGTTATAAGATGGGTAGGTTCACTCCATTTATATTTATTATCAAAATTTTATTCATTATCAAAGTTTTGGAAAGCCACTATGTACTTTAAAAAACTGTGACTAGGGATTTTTGTACAATTTCAAAAACTAAATCTCCCTGGAAACTTTAAATACAATTTTAATTAAAATTTAAAAACATAAAAAAATAAAAAATAAAAACATAAAATACTTGTATTTTTAAAATTAAGTTAAAATATGCAATAAGTGCTTATCTTGAATTAAATAGTTCATACCTATTTGAAGATGAAACAAATAGGAAAAAATAAATAGCTCTTATAAGCACTGAATTACTACACTCTATACTGTGGTATCTGTATCCCTCTTCTGTGGGTGGAAGGCAAAATTTAGAAGATTGTAGTTATGAAGTAAAGTGAAAATAATTTCTGTAGATAAGTTTTGCTTGGATAAAACTTTGTACAAAACTGGAAATTGATTTCACAAGATGTTACTTTATCATTAGTATAATTGCAAGAGAAAAACTAAATTATAGAAATTTTCTTAAGCACTATAGTCCTAACTGGCTTAAATATCATTACTCTACCATTAAAGCTCAAAACTTAAATTGGTTTTTTCAGGGGATTTAGCTCAGTGGTTAGAGTGCTTGCCTCACAAGCACAAGGCCCTGAGTTCGATCCCCAGCACCACAAAAAAAAATATATATATATATATAGGTTTCTCAAAATTAATTAACAGCAAAACAATTTTTGAGTCTTAGAGACAATTTAGAGATTTTGAAATTTCCTTTGCCGTAATTGTGAATGGGTGGCATTTTATAAGCTATGCCCTAGGCATTTAATAATATTTAATATATAATCAACATATGTTCATGTATATATATGTATATCCATGGATACATACATACCTTTATTTTCTTCTAAAGTCTTTAAAAGATTTTGAGGAAAGTGTTAAAATTTGCTAAAGCATTTTTTAAGGCATTATCACGTGATATATATTTTTTGCAAAAAGAAAAATACATGCTCTTTCATATCAGAAAGATATTACTAAGCACCTCTAGTGGGAATTAGTTCATTACATCTCTTCCTGCCATTATTATTGATGGGAAAGAATGTTCATCCATCCCCAAGTAATTGTCAGCTTCTGTCTTTAACGTGACTGGCTGGAATTAGAGGTTGCTAAGCAATGAGATCGAGTGTAGATCAATTATGATCTCTTCCTGTAGGATTTTAAAAATTCCTTTTTTTCTGGGGCTAAGGATTTAGCTCAGTGGTAAAGCACTTGCCCAGCAAGCACAAATTCATCCTGAGTTCATCCCCAGCACCCGCCAAAAAAATCCTTTTTTCTTTTTGTTCATAGCAGACCACATTGGGGATTCCACTGGAAAGCAGGTGTATGATATAGACAGTTCTGCCCTAGGATATAATGAAAAGTGCTTTTCCTCTGAACTGGGGGCTTTCCCTCTTTCCTCTTGGTGGAGTAGTAAGGGCTGAGATCAGGTGTGAACATAGCCCGAGACTAGGCAAGCTGCAGAAGTGTGTGAAACTTGTGATATTTAGGTTTATGGTAAAGTGGACTTGTGCAGGGTTCATCTAAAGGTACCGAAGTTTTTGAAAAATGAGATCAGAGGGATGGAGACTAGATGACCTATCTGGTTTCCATTTTAGACCTTACAAGACATGTTTATAAAGATTAGCACCAACTTTCTTTTGGGGGATAATACTTTGGTCTCACATTTCATATGGAAGTAAGCTGACAGTTTACTGAAATGTATTGCAAGTAGTCATGCTTCAGGTACTATTTTACTTAAAGAGTGTGTAAAGTATGTAGATATGACTATGCAGCTGAAGTAAATGTCCATCCTGCTTTTGTTTGTATCAGTTTGCTATTTTCCATTTATCGTTTGGCTTGGTCATATATCCAGTGTTGATCAAATCATTAATTTTTATGACTCTGTCCTGAACTAAAGTCTAAAAGTTGGTATTAGAACTTTGGAAATAGAAGGAAGTTTGGCTGTTATATAATCAGCCACTTCTTTTTACAGAAGTAGGAGCAAATTCAGAGAAGGATGCTGCTCAGCTGCATTGTTTGCCATCGGCTAGACTAGGGAGCTTTCCAGAAGCACTGACCACTGGACTCTGTCCTGGTTGAGGCAGCTCTTTCCCTACCAAGCTCCCGCAGTGTTCGCGTTCTGTATCGTTTCAGATACTTGCCATCCTGATATGTATCATCTTGCACATTTGCCATTGTTTGTTAAACTCTGCTCGATTTTCAAATTTGAGACAGGGTCTCACTGTGATTGAACTCACTGTGTAGCCCAGGCTGGCCTCAAACTCGTGGCAGTTCTGCCTCAGCCTCCCGAGTGCGGGGATTACAGCTGTACCCCACCACGTCTGGCCCTTGCACTTATTGTTTTTAACAATTTTATGGAGGTAGAATTCACTTACTGAACAACTTATGGATTAAAGTATACAGTTCAGCAGTTTTAATACATTCAAAGAGTTTTACAAACTTCACAATAGTGAATGGTAGAACATTTTCATTGCTTCCCCCCACAATAACTCTGTACCCATCAGTAGTCACTTCTTTTCCTCACATACATGCTCTCCCTCCTCTAGCACTAAACCACCACTCATCTGCTTATCACCTGAGATGGGCCTGTTCTGAACATCTCATGTAAATGGAATCACATAGCTGAGTCGAGGCCATAGCTTGGTGATAAAATGCTTGCCTACCCTACATAATGCCACTTTCAATCCCCAGCATTGCCAGAAAATATATAATACATGATCTTTTGTGACTGACTTCTTTCACTCAGCACTGTGTGTGTCTTTAGGTTCATTTGTATTATAGGATGTCATCAGAGCTTCATTTCCTTTTATTGCTGAATAGTAATCCCATTGTGTAGCTACATCATACTTTATCCATTTATTAGCTAGGAGACATTGCAGTTGTTTTCTACTTCTTGAAAGTTATATTATTAAAAGCAATATTGCTAGGAACATTTGTGCTTGAGCATTTTTGTGGACGTGTGCTTTCACTTTTGTGCGATATATATACCTAGGAAATTTCCCACAGCAGTGTGTTAGAGTTCCAATTGCTTCACATAGTGCCACCAACACTTCTTACTGTCTTTTTTGAGTGTTTGTTTTTCAGTGCTAGGAGTGGAACCCAGGGCCTCAGGCATGCTAGGCAAGCACTTTTATCACTGAACTTTTAAACCTCAGCCCTCTGTCTTTTTTGTTATAACTGTCTTGATAAGTGAAGTGGTATCTCATTGTGATTTTAATTTTCATTTTCCTAGTGGCTAATGACTTTAAACGTCTTTTCATGAATTAATCTGTCACTTATATATCTTCTTGGGAAAATGGCTGTTTAGATCCTTTGCCCCTTTTTAATGGGGCTGTTTTTCTCTTTATTTTTGAGTTGTAAGAATCATTTATATATTCTAGATGGGCAATGATTTGCAATATCATTACCTGAAAAATGATTTTCAAATATTTCTCTAATTCTGAAGGTGGTTTCATTTTTTTGATGCTATACTTTGCAGCACAAACATTTTTAAATTTAATTAATTCCAGTTTATCTATTTGGATTTGTTCTTGTGCTTTTAGTGTCATATCTAAGAAATTGTTGCCTAATCCAAGGTCACAAGATTTACACTTATGTTTTCTTCTGAGTTTTAGCTCTTACATTTAGTTCTTTGATCCATTTTAAAGTCATTTTTGTGTATAAGGGGTGATGGAACTCCTCCTTCATTCTTTTGCATGTGATTATCCAATTGTCTCAGCATTATTTGTTGAAAAGTATGTTCTTTGCCCATTGAAATGTCTTGGCAGTCTTATGAAAAGCAGTCGACCATAGATGTAAGGGTTTGTTTCTGAACTCTAAATTCTGTCCCATTGATTTGATCTGTCTTTATGCCAGTACTAACAGTGTCTTAATCACTGAAGCTTTGAAATAAGATTTGAAATTGGGAAGTGTGATTCATCCAACGTTGTTCTTCCTTTTCAAGATTGGTTTGATTCTTTTCAGTACCTAAAATTTCCATGCAAATTTTAGTTCATAGAAATTCCATATGAATATCATTGTGAATTTCTTTGAAGAAACCACTTGGGAATCTGATAAAAATTGTTTACTAAAACTAATAAATTTTCTGATCTCGTTTATAACATAATATTTTTTCAAGTGGATTCCTTAGGACTTTGTATATACAAAATTAAGTCATCTGCAAATCCATATAGTTTTACTTCTCTACCTTTCTGGATGCCTTTCATTTCATTTTCTTGACTAATTCCCTGTCTGGAATCTCCAATCCAGTGCTGAGTAGAAGTGAGAAGAGTGTAGATATGGAGCTGGGTGAGATGGCTCATGCCTGTAATCTCAGCACTCTGGAGGCTGAGATAGGAGGATCGCCACAAGTTCAAGGCCAGCCTGAGTTATATAGTGAGTTCAAGGCCAGCCTGAACTACACAGCGAGACCCTGTCTCAAAAAAAAAAAAAAAAGTGTCGATCTGGTTGGAGCACATAGAACTCTTCTAACCCATGAACATGTAATATTTCTCGAGTTAGAGTTTCTTTAACTTCTTTCAGCCATGTTTTCAGAGTACAAATTTTCCACTTCCTGTAAGTTTATTTGCATTTTATCTTTTGATACTATTATAAGTGGAATTGTTCTCTTAATTTCATTATTATTTGTTCACCGTTAGTATTTAGAAGTGTAATCGGTTTTTGCATAGTGATCTTGCATCCTGCCAACTCACTGAACTCATTCATTAGTTTTCATAGTTTTCCAAATGAATTCCCTAGGATATTCAAAATTAAGTCTATATACAAAATTAAGTCATCTGCTAATAGATAGATACTTTTACTTTACATCTTTCCTTACCAGTCTAGGTGTCTTTTACTTTATTTTATTGACTAATTTTCCTGGCTAGACCCTCCGATACAGAAAAGACCAAAATGGATATCCTTATTTCTAATCTACAGGGGAAATATCCCACCTATCACTGTTAAGTGTGTTAGCTATGCATTTTTTCTAGATCCTTTTTATCTGGGTGAGCAGATTTCTTGTGTGGTTTTTTGGTTTTGTTTTGTTGTAAAAATTTGAATCCTTCACGACTTCTAGCTTTTTGTCTCTCCAAATGTGTGAAGTCGCTCTTATGGAGTGTGGAAATAGAGTGCATTTTCTGGTTGATACTTTAAAGAGATATTTTTGAAACCTAGGGTTTTTTGTTTTTATTTTTGTAGTACTGGGAATTGAACCCAAGGCTTTCATGTTGAGCTATATCTCCAGCCTCTTTTCTATTTTATATTTTAGAACAGTGTCCAATGACTATAAGGCATGTTCTCATTAAACAACAAAAAAATACGTATACTAAAAGTTGTTCATTACAGATAACTCATTTTTACTGTAACTTTCACCCTACGAAGGACTCACTTTTTCTTATTGCATATGGGAATGCCAGCTGATGAGTGTTTTAAGTGATGTGATCAGTACTTGTTTTATTTCGATAGTGTTCTACCCATTTTGTCATGAATGGCTGTGTTTTTGAAATGCATGTAGTTGAAAAGCATATTCAACATACTTGTGCAATAACCTTCAAGAAATAAAAGGGATGCTATAATCATGTCATAGGCATTTTAAAGGCCACAATCACTAAAAAAATTTATCCTTTTTTTTTTTTTTTTTAGTTTCACTTACTGAGAACACCATAAAAGTTTGGTTTTTGTTGTTTTAATTTTGAACGTGAAAAGTTTTCCGTGACACTTAGTATGAAATCTTAATCATGGTTCTGGAGACTGATTTCACTAATAGCTGCTTTGGCATCTTTAACAAGTTAATGCAACTGCCTTAACCTGTTAGTAAACGTATCTGCAGAAAGTGTATTTGATACTTGATCCTGTGGCTTAATAGTTTTTTTGTAATTGGATCATCCTAGGTCCTAGGGTATGTTTTACTTACAAGCTAAGTTACTATTAAAGAGACCACCCAGTGCTTCTGGGCTCTAGAAAAAATAGATTCTTTTTCTCCTGAAATATAGAGAATGAGTATTAGTAATTTATTAAATGATGTAAAGAACCATGTAGTGGGGTGTGTGAGCCCACTGCTACTGTGCACTAGTCACGCCTTTTTAGCTTCTTTGAAAAGGTGTAAACTGCTCTGTCATCACTACTTAAGACCACCGAGCCCTAGGCTCCATGTCAAGGGATGGAGATGATTTTTATAAGTCTCACAACTTGTAGGACCTCCTAGTTGTTAAGCCCTGAGCTAGTACTGGACATACTGCCACATTTGGGGCTTTGATTTTGATTTTGTTTTAATTTTGTTTTTTGGAGAGAGAGTTGTCTCAGGCAGTAAGTAATAAAGAAAACACATCACATACCTAAGGAGACTCCTTTCCCTTTTCCCCTTTACCACTTAAAAAAAAAATTCTACTTGAACATATTTTTCTAGTTCAAGAAGGCTGGACTCTTTATTCCCTTCCATCCTGACCCCTACTGAATAATTTCTTTGAAAGTAAGGAACTACCATCCTCCAAGTTGGATTTTTCTCCCACTGTGGAGACAACCAGTTCTCCTTGATGGATAACTTCTCTGATAACCTTCAGTTTTGGGACTTAGTGGAACCATCATTTCCCTTGGAAGAAGAGGATCTGCATGTTTATTCTAAGAAAAGATGCAAATAGTCCCAGGCTGAGAGAAACTAACGTGGAAGAAATGCAGCAGTTTAAAAAGACCCAATCATCACAGTTTTCACTTTGAAGAATCAAAAGAATTAATACTTGTAATGTGTAGATAACATTGAAGCTGGCTTTATGTAGAAGAAGAAAGCATGACTTGGCATGTCATCTTGTGTTTTCTTCCTTTGGCAATTGCCGTATTAATTGCTCCACTAATTTTCAGAAGACTTAAAAGCTCTTGATGAAGAAAAGCTTGCCAAGAATCAGAATAGCTGTGGTTCCTGGCAAAGAGAATTAAAAAAAAAGCAACTTAATTTACCAGGATTCCTAAGTAGGATTGGTTCATAGGTGCCATTTCTTTTAAGACTCCAAGGATAGCTACTTTTGTATGTGTAATCTGATGTTCTTCATTGATTTCATCTGTTGGCATAAGAGAGCATTTAACTCCTACCTCACAGGGATGTTGTGAGGCAAGTGTTAAATGTTCCTAGGAAAAGTTTAAAAATAATAACTCTTACTTGTCTCTTTGTTGAGAGTTTCTAATAAGATTATGTTCGTTTTAAAATTTAAACTGCTCTCCCATAGTTATGAATGGATGTTAGGTAACATGTTAAATTGGAAGACAATGAAGTTGTATTTGTCATGAACATCCTTGTATGGAGAATAATTTTGACTGCATGAAATGTTAAATTGATTGTTTTCAGACAATTCAGCTTTTATGCAATAATTAAAGAAAAGCTAAAGTTAAAATGTCTGGTTTCCCCTTTTATTTAGTTGGGGTTTAATTATCGGTACCTCTTGGAGAGAGAAAAGGTGACCCAACTTATCAAATTCTAATGATAGGAAATGAAAAATACAATGAAAAAGATACAATTTTTTTTTAAAAAGATACAATTTAAAGAAAAAAATGAAAATCTTAGGACAAGGTTCAAGCAATCTACTGTAGAGATGTTCAGAATTTAGACTTTAAAACCTGAGTAAGAGGCTGGGGATTTAGCTCAGTGGTTAGAGTGCTTGCTTTGCAAGCACAAGGCCCTGAATTCGATCCCCAACACCAAAAAACAACAACAACAACAACAACAACAACAAAACCTGAGTAAGTCAGAGTGGCACACCCTTGTAATCCCAGCACTCAGGAGGCTGAGACAGAAGAGCTGTGAGTTTGAAGGTTGCCTTGTCAGACCCTGCCTCAAAAAATAAGAAAGAAACAAAACTGAGTAAAACTGTTATTAAGTAGAAGTGAAATTTCAGTAATATTGTCAATAAAATAGAATTACTATAAGTATAGAGATTTGATAAATTCTTATTTCATACCATGATCATGACAGAAAGATGAAAAGTTCTCAAGTACAAAGTAAGTGCAAGATGTTTAATGTGAGTTAAAATTCATCCGTAGAAAATTCTTAAAAGCCTGCCAAAAAAAAGGCCTGCCAAATTCAGTTTAATTTATACAATTTTATTTTCATAATATATTTTGGGAAAAACTGTCTAAAATTTTCTGTTGAACATAGATCAACACACCAATCTTTTCAAATCTGAGGTTAGATACAGCACATAAATTATCAGCTAATAGATTCCAGAACGAAGCTTTAAAACTGCTATCAAATTTCTGCTTCTGCTGTTTGTTCCTATTCAATATCAAAAGATGAATCAATTCAAAGTAAATTTAGAGATTCAAGCTTATAAGTTCATATTTGTAAACAAATAATTATTCTTTTCTAAATTGCCATATTATTTGAGTATGTTTTGTAATTCTATATGCTATTAAAAAATAAATGGATGCAGTTTTAGGATGAAAGTGTTGAGCTCAAGAAGGTATTTGAAAATAGAGCATGCTTTATGTGTCTCACTTTCTAAGCAAACATAGCATCTTTGACTTTTTCTGAGCTGGAGTCTCTCTTACGTTGTTTAACTTCTTAACTAACTGAACCTGTGTGGGAATGGAAACTGTAGAAGAAACTTTTCTTTTGCTATTGATGAAATTGCTCCTTCTTTTAATAGTTTTATCTTTAGCCCTCATGTAAGCATTTTGTATGCCTCCGCTATTACTACAAATAAGTTGGTACACGGTATAGTATTCTTTATTAATTTTTTGTGTGTGTGCGTGTGCTCTGGATCAAACTCAGGGCCTTGTGCTTGCTAGGCAAACACTCTAACCACTGAGCTAAATCCCCGGCCCCTATTCTTTATTAATTTTAATGCATATATGTTTGAATAAT
Organism: Hystrix cristata; assembly: GCA_004026905.1. Lineage (NCBI taxonomy): Eukaryota > Metazoa > Chordata > Mammalia > Rodentia > Hystricidae > Hystrix > Hystrix cristata. The sequence goes on along the minus strand of PVJO010000069.1, from coordinate 137,151 downwards.
GCAACAAGAATAATATTTTAAAAATTCCAATCTCATAATAATGAAAAAATTACATAAACAATGAGCAAGTTTGAAAATAATCATGAAATTATTGATAAAATTTTATGTATCAGAATGTCCAAAAATAAAGCTCCTTAAAAATAATTCTTTTTTTAAATCTTGTTTTTTAAACACCAAAAATGAAATCTAACACTAAAAGTCATTTTTTGATTGAAGTATTTAGAGAAGGGATCCTGCTACTGCTCCCCCTGTAATACAGTAGCACCTGCTGCAGTATGTGTGTTCTTCTAACCAAGCTGTCGTAGCAAGCAGATAGTAAAGTTAGTGACCGTGTGCTTCAGGAATGATGAAGAAGCCGGGCACGGGGCACGCACCCACGATCCCAGCACCCAGGAGGCTGAGACAGGAGAATGGCACCAAGTTCAAGGCCAGCCTGGACTGCACAGTGAGACACTGTATTCGAAAAACCAAAAGAGAAAAGAAATCATAAAGAAATGTATCAGTGTTAATCATTACCTTAAAATATTGCTTCTCTGGTATTTAAACCTCAAAAAGGCTTTCTTATATCACTTACTGTTTTATTATAGAAATAGTTTATATAGAGTGCATTTTGGACCTGAATTAATTTAAGAGGATATAATTTCTTGGGAAGAATGTGAATTCAGGGCTGGGGATTTAGCTCAGTGATTAGAGTGCTTGCCTTGCAAGCACAAGGCCCTGAGTTCGATCCCTGGCACCACCAAAAAAAAAAAAAAAGTGAATTCAGGTTAAGCATCCTCAATCCAAAGTTTGAAATCTGAAATGTTCCAAAGTCTGAACTTTGCAGGTGGCATCTTTGCAACATGATGCCACAGATAAAAATTCCACACCTGACCTCATGTGACTGGTCACGGTCAAAACAGGCAGACTGACATATTGCATAAAGTTACTTTTAGGCCATGTGTATAAAGCGTATATGAAGCAAATGAACTTCATGTTTAGACTTGGGTCACATCCCCAAGATACTATGTGTATGCAAATATTCCAAGTCAGGAAAAAAATCCAAAATCTGAAATACTTTTGGTTCCAAGCATTTCGGGTAAAGGTTACTTAACCTGTAATATAAAGATGCTGTCATCATTTTGTTGGGCCTTAAACATATTACACATTCTAACCATCATCTCCCACTCAAAAATGAAAGAATTGTACTTAAGTTCTTCTGGCTGTGCCACAAGTAGTATTTACTCAGCCAAATGATTTCATTTCTCCGAATGATAGTTTTTCATCTGGTAAGTTAAAAGAAGAAAGTTGGCCTGTAATTTCTAAGTACTTTTGTCTTGATTATCTTAACATGATCCGGTATTTAAGTCCAGGAAGTGAATAAGGTACCCTGTTATGGTCTCGATGGCTGGGCATGAGATTTAGTGCCAAGTTTATAATCATTAAAACACTGGTAATCTTACAGTGTTTTGTAGAAGAACCCCTTGTATAAGGGAAATTAACTTTCTCTTTTGTATATTATCTGCACCCATAATTAAAATTACTTAAATTCTTTCCACTGTGGATTCAAAATGTGTGGTCCATCCATTACTGCATTTCAACAATAGAGATTTTAAAAATTAAATCACTACCATGAGAGCATAACTTCTTATACCATAGAATAGAGTCTAATAATAAAGTTCTGAACTATAATGCTATCTGATAACTACACTTATTGGTTGATTTGTAGGTTGAATTAAGTCTGTAGTTGAGAATGGATTTTAGCAGTGTTAAATCATAATCAGGAGGGCTGGGGGTATTGCTCAAGGGTAGAGCAGTGTGTTTGAGGCTCTGGGTGGTTTTAATCCCCAGCACCCTCCACCAAAAAATCATAATCAACGAATTGAAAAAAAAATTGCATGCCAGCTTGATGGTGCAAACCTGAAATTCCACCACATTGGAAGGCTGAGCCAGGAGGATTGCAAGCTGAAGCCCGGGTGGGGCAACTTAGTAACTCAGCAAGATCTTGTCACAAAATTAAATTTTTTTTCAAATTAAATAAAGGCTGGGTGTGAAACTCAGTGCAGAAACCCTGAGTTCAATCTCTAGTAGCTCCTTCTTTTCTTCAATTTTTTTCACTTTTATTTTTAAGACAGGGTCTCACCATGTAGTTCAGACTGGCCTTGAACTCACTGTGTAGCACAGGCTAGGCTCAAACCCTCAGTGATACTCCTGCCTCAGCCTCCCAACGAGTATTGGGATTACAGGTGTGCGCCACCATGCCCAACAAATGGCTGACTTTGAAAAATGTTATCACCTGATGGAAAATGAAGTTAGAGGCAAAACACCAAAAAAACCAAAAATAGGTGGGCCTGGTGTGATGCGCCTGTAGTCCCAGTACCTGGGAGGCTGGGGCAGGAGGATCGCTTAGAGTTCAAGGCCTGCCTGAGCTACATAGTGGGCTTAAGGCAGCCTGAGACCCTGTCTCAAAAACACAAAGCGAAAATGAAGTTATATGTGAGCATTTATACTTCTGTAACTGGAAATAATAGTACAGCCCTTTAGCACCTCAAACACTGTTGTTTGAGAGCTTACCTGTGACTCACACCTTGCAATTGAGTACAAGTTCTAGACTAATAATTCACTGAAGTTCATGACATAAAATAAGATAAAGACCATTTGTGTTGTTGCTCCTTTTCTTCCTGAAGAGATCATCTTGTAATAATTTATTTACCAGTATCAGTTTCAAAACACTGAGTGCTGAGCCACGTGCACCTGGTTAGTACTTCTAAAGACTAGCTAATGGGCCTCGTCGGTTTGTATTGAATCCTGTGTGTTTGTACATTTTAATTTTTTGATAGTCTCGTCTCTGCTCATTTTGTTTTACAATTGTCTCAGAAGAATGAGAACCGATAGTTTCCCATGTTCAGAAGAAAAAACCATCCGAGGAATGAGGAGGCTAATTAGGACAGCCTTGCACTAAACTGTCCTGAAGAAATTTGAAGTCTCTAGGTGGAGATCAAACATCAAAAGATAATTAACAGGATTCATTCCTTACTTGGCCCAAAATAGGTTATGCATCTTTAAAATGTGTAGTTGAAAAAAAGAAATGTGTAGTTGAGATTCACCAGTGAGTATTGAGTGTGGAGGCTTTTACTCATCTGAGAACATGCTGTGCATTTAGGTTAAGGCAGTGCGATCATGCTGATTTTATAATTCCAGCACTTGTACTGACAGCTATCTTAAGAGTTTTGTATGTAAGCTTGTGCATGTGTTTATGTATGTGTGCATATTGTCATACTATTGATTATAGGTCTGGTAGTTCGTATGTAAAAGCAAAATTATTAGGGAGTCTTATATTTGAATAATTTGAGTGGGTATAAGTCACAGTAGTTTCCTATCCATTATATGCTTTCTTTGTTCTTTAGTCTATTGTTTGGGTAGTGGAATTAATACAGTCTGTTTACTAAAGAGCTGGCTGACAATTTTAGTTTGCTTAGAGGCAAATTATGTGTTTCTGAAGCCATCATAGCATCAACAAACATTGGGAACACATGATTCACTGAACTCTTGTCCTGGGGGGTTCGTATTTACCCGTAAGAGTTGGGCAGCCCTGTGGCATCTGAAGGACATGTTAACAAATCATTGTTGCAAGCAGCAAGCTGAATCTTGCAACATACCTTCAGAGGTATTCTGCAAAATGTGATTGCAGGCCTGGGAGGGTTCACAAGTGGTTTTCTTGTAAACTAGTGATTCTGAAAGATATCTGGAGGCTGGTAGTTCTTGGAAGGCAAAATTCTTTGTGGAGGTTTTATATGTATGTGTATAAATATATGTAGTAGCACAAATGGGAAATCACTTAATTATGTATTGTTACACCACACATAAGCTGTTAGTGGTCAGACTAAGCCAAACCAATTCTTTTCTGGCAATGATCCATGGTCCATTTTAATACTCATTTGTTCAAAATCATTTATTGAAGGTGTCTTTATTCCGGAACAAAGATTGCTCTCTAGGGGCTTCATGAGGCCTTGCAGTGTGGGAGATGCAGAGGTGGTGCGCCCCTGGGTGCTCTGCAAGCTCCAGAGAAGACCCACGAACTCTGCGTGGCTGCTTCAGCAGTCTCTGCCCTTCCCACACACACACACACACGCACACACATGCTGCCCTTTGCACTCTTGACAAGTATTTGAGTGCTAGACACTATGGACACATCAGTGAACAAGAAAAGGTCTTTGTTCTTGAATTATTTAAAATTAAGTAGTGGAGTAAGGAAAGTAATCTCATAATTTACTATAATTGCTATCACTGAGAAGTGCCATGAAAGAAGAGATGTGTGTGATGACAGAGAGGACAGGTGCAGGTCTGACGAGTAATAAGCCAGCCTCCTTGGGGAGTCACACCTCCTCCTCTGCACTGAGTGCGGTGAGAGGCAGAGCTCCTGGCAGAGGAAGGCATGTCTGCTTTGGCCTTGAAGTAGTTAGGTGTTCAGTGCCCTCATCTTGACCTCAAAGTCGTGACAACAGGAAAGAATCTGGAAAGAAAGGGTAGGATAGAAGAAATAAGAGGGTAGATTACTATTTAGCTTGAAAGTAAGGGGATAGGAAGAAAAAGATGTTTCCATTTTATTAACCTGTAAGCTTTTTGAGAACAATAGTCATGCTTATTTATCCTTTAATCACATTTCCAGTTTAGCAAATGACACGTACTAGGTATGCAATAAACATTTGCTAAATCAGATAACTGGTTAATTGTTCTTCCTTATTAGAATAGTTTCCCCTGCAGTTAGGATAAAAAGTGCTTGAGGATGACAGAGATGTTTTATACATCTATAGCCTCCACAATATTAGACACATGAGCTGGGTGTGGTGGCGCATGCCTGAACTACAGATCGAGACGCTGTTTCAAGAAAAAAAAGCCAAAAAGACAGTATTAGACACACGAAAGACAATAAATACTGTTAATTTATCATATTTAATTCATGGAATTAATCTCAGAAAATACACAGCCTATTTAGTTATATGACTATCCAAATACTAGCATCACATGTCTAAATAAATTAGAAATGCAGTCTTAATGCAGATAGAAAATGAACCGTACTTCATTATTTAACATCTTTTCTCCATATAAAATCCAAGTGTCAAAGGGGTTGGGGATTTAGCTCAGTGGTAGAGCACTTGCCTTGCCAGTGCAAAGCCCTGAGTTTGATCCCCGGCACCCCCAAAAAAATCCAAGAGCCACAATAAAGAAATGCCCAGATGTTACAGAATTTGTCATGTGATTCTCGGGTGCTAAAATTTTTTGAGGAAGAGATACCTCTGTGTTATAAATCCAGAATGTCACTTAGCACCAGTGAATGGGTTTTGTGTGAATGTAGTATTAGTAGCACCAGTACACAGAATCCAAAGTGTTTTTCTTTCTTCTTGAATTCTGTATGGATTTTTACCAAAAAAAAGTATATGAAACGACTTCTGTAGCTATGCACGTTTATGTATTTTTAAATTGTCTGCTTTTAATTTAAATATAACCAAAGCATACAGCATTTCCTCCCTGCAGTAGAAAGTCTTCTAACTATTCAAGGGTTTTATCCCAACTTGAATCTTTTCATTTTTGATTAGTAATACCAGATCACCACTAATTTTTACTAATCCGTGGTCCAGACTAGTTGAAAAGCAGTCATTTACTGTTGGACGATCTCAGCACTTGCATGGGTCTGCCTGTGGCCTGCTGTAGAGGATCCAGAAGGCAGCAAAGTGGAAGGACCACATGGGGAGGGGCATCATGGCTCAGCTTGGAGGAGTCCCAGGTCGAGTCCTAGTTCTTTTCTCTCATATGGAGGACAGTTCTTGTCCATGACAGCATTTGGATTTAATCCCGTGTGAGTTAGTCAGGCTCACTGTTAATAAAACTTAGTATAAGTGAAGCCCAACTCACAGTCTCAAGTAACGTGTGACAATTTCACACAAAGAAAAACTCAAAGTTACAGATTGCAGAAGAAGGTATTGATCAAGGGAAACTGAGTTTTTGTAACGAATATGCTCGAGTTTGTCATAGTTACCGGAAGAGCAACAAACCAAATGTCCTGCTGACAGAGTTCAGTTGTATCATCGTCTTGCAGTAGAGCTAAAGCTGTGACTCTGGTGAACTCACTTGGAACAGGCATTCAGCCAGATGTCAGCACCTTGGCCAGGAAAGTTGCTTGTTGGAGACACAAGAGACTTTTGCTTTCCTTCGTTCGGGCTGATCAACAAAGTTTAGGGGGTGGGAATGCAGCTCAGTGGTGGGGCACTTGAGTGGCTATCATGAAGGAGGCCCTGGGTTCAGTTCCCAGTACTGCAGAAAAGGGAAAAACAAAACACCAGAAAGAAAGGAGGAAAAGAAAAGTTTTAGAAGGAAAACCAAAATAAAACTCTCTTGATGACAGCCAAGCAATCCGTAGTAGACAAAGTTATTATGCTGGGCTCTCTCATCTCCCCTTCCTTAGAGTCATTTGCATATTACTTTTTACCAGGGCACTTACCTTTGCATATTATTTACATAACTTATATACGCATTAATAAATGAAGTTGATGGTGTTAATTCTGCCTTCACTAGCAGACAATAGTAGAAACAAGTAATACTTTGTTCATGCTGCTGCTCAGATATTTATGTCCTTTGATTCTGGTCTCTTCAAAAACAAATTTAAACTAAAGTACAGATTTCACTGATTCTGGGTACCAAACAATAGTCAATTAAGTTATTACTACTAGTTTCTAAGAGATGAAAAGTTTTCATGACAAGATAATTGGAGAACAGATTTTACTATAAAAATGTCCATTTATTTCCTCCCATTTGTAGCTTTGACAAAATCTCTGTTAATATCATCTTTTCAATTCTGCCAATACCTAGAGAGATTTCTTTTGTGTATAATGTTTGTCTCCAGCAATATAAAATGTTGTACCAAGCAATTTCTAGGGTGAATTTTCCTTAAGTGATATACCTTGCAAGGAAACACTAATATTTTGGCTTCCTTTCAAAACTAAGTTGAATTATAAATAGATAAAACTACTCATTTCTGTCGTGAATAGTTTATAATGCTATTATCTTGTAAACAAGAGGATAAAATTAATTGATATTACTTTTTGCAGAAGATAGATGTATATTCATAAGAGTGGAAAGAAACATAATTTTTCACTTACTGTGTAAAGCTAGTTTCCTTAAGACATCTCACTTGTAGGATAGTCTGACATGCTGTGAGTAAATTTCCAAAGGAAGCATTCAGTTAATGGTGAGTTTTTTTAAAGGAAAAAGCAGCATAAATATTAATTTGTATGAATATTATAGATGCAAAATTCACAGTATCACCCTTATTGGCTTTTTTTCTTCTGTAAATTAGCAGTAATTCCACTGAATAGTTTTTTATTCCCTCCTCTTAGCTCTTGCCCTCAACTCTTCAAAATCAGTTTAGGGAAACTATGATTTATGTTAAAATATATACAATGTAAGGCAATTTGAGCCTTTCACAGGTACCTGTTTTTGAGGAAGAAGGTAGTATGCACACCTCTACCCTTAAAGAAAACAGGCCGGTGTGAATTTTGAAAGGGAATCTCTTCTGGGACTTTAGAGATAGTGGTAGGAGAGAGAAAGGGGTGTAAAGTGGAAGTGAAATTGGGACCTCCCGTGAGCTTCCTCCTTGTGTCCGTTCCTCAGCACACGCCCATGAGGTTGCGTGACAGAGCACTGCGCCAGGCAGGTGTGGAGCCTGCAGACACGGCTTGTAGGAGCTGTTCCTCAGCACACGCAAATGTTACCTTGCTGCTAAGCACACTTCCGGAAGCTAGCACGTCTGAGGACCACTTAGAAATCTGTCCATTTTAGTGAGTAAGAATGGAGTCTTTTCGCGCCCTCTAAATTGTGCTGAAGTGCAAGATGTCTTATGACATACTACCCATATTGTAGTTCAGATTCAGGTTTCACTGCTTCTTTCCTCTTAAAATCCCTCTCACAGTCAGAAATCAACTACGCTACTTTTGAAAATCATTTCTGTTTACTAATTTTCTTGCTCTTAATTAACTTGTAAGTTTATTGAGGTCTACAACAAAGTCTTTTTTTTTTTTTTTTAGTACATGTTAGCAGTGTATAATGAATTCATTCCTTTTGGGGACTTGGTGCATGTCCAGAACACATCTTAACCCTTCAATACCTAGTGATCCATTTTTGGAATGCCTGTAACAGTGGGACATAATGAAATGTGTTCTTTTCAAATTCTTGTTCCTTGAATTTTTCTAAGTAACATATATAAATTTCATGCAAAAGTTCAAAAAATTGAGTGACTTATTTCACTTGATGAATTCAAGGTGCATCCATTTTCCTACAAATGACTCAAGTTCTCTGTTGTGTATAAATAGCACATTTTCATTGTCCATCTATTGATGGACATAAAGGCTGCTTCCAGGATTTAGCTATTATAAGTTGTGCTGCTGTGAACATGGGAATGCATGGATCACTGTTATATGACATCTTTAACTCTTTGGGGAAGATGCCTAGAAGGGGAATAGATGAGTCAAATGGAATTTCTACTACGTTAAGATTTTTGAGGACTTGCCACACTGATTTCCATAAAGGTTGTACTAGTTTACATTCCCACCAACAGTGAACTTGTTACAAGTAATGTATTTGTAGCATCTAAGGAAGATGGCATAAATGATTGTGTACCTGATGTGGGTTTGATTTAAATGACCTCTATTTCAATTATTTCTATCACTGTCCCTTTAAAATAGCAGCTGTTAAATCACTGTAATTTTTTCTTAGCCTGCTGAAAATTCTTTAGTGCTTGTACATATAGAAAAACATACTAATATTTAATTGGATGTTATGTTTTATATTTACTCCTTAACATCACCTTGTGAAGATAGTTGTTACTGACCCTAATTTGCACGAGGAGGCTGAGCCCTGTGAGGCTTAGGTAACTTGCTGAGGCCCATAACTAGGAACTGACAAACTCCTAAGCCTGTGGTTTAACCACTTTGAATAACTAGTTCTTGTACCTTTTAACAAAATTCTTCACAGTTCAGAAATATCTGTAGGCGGATAAAGGTGTGTACATTATATATTTTGTAGTAATTTGTTTTGAAATAATTTGATTAATTTTATGACTTCCTCAGAAAGTCTGTGGTGTTTCACTTTCTTTACAGTAGTCAAGTAAATGTTGTATTTTATCTGCTCTAAAATGCCTTTAACTAAAAGCACATCATTAATTTGCTTTTTACCAAGAAGAAAACACGTCAGTTAAACTGTGACTATGGCAGCTCCTTTACACTTCCGACATAGATTGTAAAAATGCTACTTTAAAAAAATAAATAAAAATAAAAATGCTACTTTTGTACATGTGTAGTATAAATGGTTTAGGAGGTTCTTATAAATCTTCATCATATTCACGTTTCTGATTCACTTTTTGTCTATAATTTATGTCCACATTTTTCAACCCTATTTAGTCATTTTATGCCATCAATAACTTTGATGCTACAGAATGTCCTTAACAATTACTCTTATCTCTGGGATTTTCTTCCAAATTAATGTTAATTAAATGCTTTAATTAAATACTTAAATTCCCTTTCAGTTCCAAACACCATGTGCCCCAGAATATGACCAAGTGATTTCCAGAGTTCACTATAGGAATTGCCTTTAAAGCTTTACCAGCAGACATGTATCTTCATCTGTTTACTCATGGCCATCAGCTTCAGTATCATATTTTATTTTATTTTATTTTATTTTTTTATTTTTATTTTTTTGTGTGGTGCCGGGGATCGAACTCAGGGCCTTGTGCTTGCAAGGCAAGCACTCTAATCACTGAGCTAAATCCCCAGCCCAGTATCATATTTTAATCCAAACTCACAGGTTATGTACAAAAATGATGATCGTTAGGCAAGGAAGGAATTCAAGATGGGAAGTAAGACTTGGAGGATTATCAAGACATACATTTAAAAAAAACAAAAAACAAACAAACCAAAAAAAGTCCAGGATTGGAGCAGGCAGCACTTAGAAGCAGGTGCAAACAGGAATCTAATGTGACCATCTATGATAAGGAGATTTGAAGACATACTCTGATTAGTAAATTAATGAGTTTGCAGAATTACTGTAAGCTTTGAGAGACATCCTGTGCAGCATTTGAGCAAGTCAGAACTTAGAGTTAAATCTAGTAGAAAATTCCCTTTGCATTTTAGTCTATTTGCCTTGCAGAACCTGAAATCCTAGTCATTCAGGTCCTTTTGACAGTATGTTTTATTTATAAACAAAGTCAGTTACTCTGAGTTACAAGAGGTCTTTGTTTCTTTTAAAAGGATAATTTATTCGATCCCTGGCACCACAAAAAAAAAAAAAAAGTAAAAGGATAATTTAAGCCAGGTGTGGTGGCACATGCTCATAATCCCAGTCCTTAGGAGGCCAAGGCAGGAGGATGGCCGAAAGTTCAAGGCCCGCGTGAACTACAGAATTTGTTCAAGGCCAGCCTAAACTACATAGTCATGAGATCCTGTCTCCAAAACAAAACAAAAAAACTTAAATTTTATTAAGAAGCAAAAATCCAGATCCTAAACTTGAAAATACCAAATTAAGTGGAACTAGCTTGGAGTCATCCCCCTAATACAGCCCTACTAATGGTGTGACATGGCATACAAGGAGATGTACCTCAGGGTCATTGCCTGTGTGTTCCCAGTGAGGGAGTGGAAAGTGAGGAGATACCTAGCAGGCATGTCCTGAAACATGACAGTGCTGTGCAGCGCTCGTAGGGTGGGATTGACCGCACTGCTGATACGGAGGCTCTTGTTGAGAAAAAAGCCTACTGTATCCTGTTTGTAAATCCTCTTTTTAAAAAAATTATCTGAATATTTTTCTCAGATCTACATAGTTAACATGCTTAGAAAGTACATGCAAAGGGTTGCTATTCTAGAGACATTGATGACGGGTTTATTCCAGGGGCTAAAAAATAAGTACATGGTAATGCATTAGACTCTTACTCTGTTATATGGTCTACTGAATTATTTTTCCTTCTTGATTTTGTATAATTATTCTAGTAAAGCTGAATACTTTGTCAAAAGTTTTGACATTAGATAAAGGAAATGTGTAAAACTGCATTTTAAGGAACCTTTCCGGTGATGTTTTTGGAGTGTTTTGAGTCCCCTATAGGTTTGAAGCCAGCAGGAAGCCAGCTGGTTCTTTCTGTAGGGAAACTTTACTGACAGTGACAGGAATAGAGTTGTTCTGCCCTTATTCCAGCACTCAGACCTGATGACACAGTGGTGCTTCAGTCTCTCTGAGTCACTGGTGTGTCCAACTCTACAACCTGGCTTTCTTTGTGAGTAGGTTACCTAAGGTAAACCTCAAAACTATACCTATAAAAAGGACCCAATGGCCCCCAGAGAACCCCAGCATTTTTAGAAATGAGTATTCCTGAAATATAATATGCCAACTTAAAATTTGGGCATCAGAATTAATCCTAGGGTGTTAATTACCACCAAATATCAATCTACTGGGGAGAAATGTGATATCTTAAGAGTTGAAGAATAAAGAAAGGAGTGTAATTTTTTTCAAATTATTGTCCAGAATATTAACATCTGTGTAGATGTGTATTTGTGAGAATAAAACACACCTCAGGGAATGGAGGCGTAGCTCAGTGGTAGAGTGCTTGCCTAAAATACACCAGACCCTAGGACAAAAGACCAGCACAAAAGACCGAAAACAAAATTAACATCTGAGATTGCTAACATGTAGAACTTCTTCAGGATAAATTTTGGAATTTATTGTAAGTTGAAATTGTGTAAGGCATTCTGATAGAAGTGTTTATATACTTAATGAGAAAAGGAATATATGAAAAACTACAAAAAGAAAACAGAAGATGGACCAAAAAAGTTTCCTAAATTGTATCTCATCCTGTGCCCTAGATAAATGAATTACTCAAAGACCAGCATGTAGAGGAACAAAGAATATTCTCTGAAAGATTCAGATTTACCGAGTAATAAAATTTTGGTTCATATTGCAAGATAGCCTTACGAGCATATATTATTTACCTTGGAATCAAATATAAGAAATATGGAAACATAAAAACTTAGCATTGAACTATTCTCCTGTAGTACACATTTAAGGATTGTTAAGTCTTAGGTTGTAATGGTTTACTGTTGTCAGTGTACTGTGCATAAACGTATCTGATATGAAAATTTTCTTTGACATTCATTTTCTTATTTAAGTGTAGTCAGCATTGCTTTGGTGCCCTGCAAAGTAAAGAAAAAGATTAATGAATGTCCACTAGGCAGTTTATCTTCAGCCAGATCTTATACTTAATATATTGGAGACTCAAGGCATATTCATGGAAATAAATAAGCAGTTGTGGTATATCAGGCCTGGATGCTTTCATCTTTTTCTGTCCTGTTCCCGTGGCCTTGGTTCCGTCTCTTACTGCCCTACACCATGTTTTCATTATGCTTTGTGGGTGTCCCCTTCCTTTCTGTGTATCATTGCCTCTTTAATCGTACTTCCCCATCTGCTTCCTTTAACCATCTCTAATTGCTCACTCACATCCATTCTTTTTATTTCAACTTTATCAGGTCGTACAACCATTCTGCTTCCTTCCCACCTAATTTCTTTCCATACCAAGAAAATACAGACACGAATGAAGCAGCCTCTAAGCCACTCTTTCCAGCCTCACAAGGCCTGTCTGTCCAGTTCTAATCATTTATAATCCCACAGTCACGGAGTACCTGAGAGTGCTTAGAAAGCTTTTTTTGTTCTTTTGATAGATAGGTAGCATGATAATTTTTAAAATTAAAGTATGATTCATGTACAGTGACTTTCACACTTTCCGTTCTATAGTTGTATGAGTTTTGACAAGTTTGTAATTTTAATAGCCACCAATATGATCAAGGTAAAGAAGAGTTCTGCCACTCTAAAAAAAACTTTCTTGCACTTTTTGTAGTCAATGCTTCGCTCTACTACATGCAAGCATCTGGCAACCACAGATCTACTTTTTGGTCCCTATAGTTTGCTTTTTTGCATAATGGTATGTGAGTGGAATCATACAGTGTATAGCCTTGATTATTTTAGTTGTAAAAATACATAAAATTTGCTATCTCAGCTATTTTTAAGTGTATAGTTGAGTAGTGTTAAGTAAATTCATATTGTTGTAGAACTCATCTCCAGACCTTTTTTTGACTTCAGAAACTAAAATGCAGTACTCATGAAGAAGCCCTCACATACGCAACCCTGCCCCACAGCCACCCTTCTACTTTTTCTCTGAATTTGGCTACTCCAGACGCCTTGTGTATGTGGAACCGTGTGTAGCGTTTGTCTTCTTGTGACTGGCTGATGAGCATGATGTCCTCAAGGTTCATCCCTGTTGCAGCATGTATCAGAATTTCCCTCCATATTCAGGCCGAGTAATAGTCCCATTATATGGTCGCTTCTTCCGTTTGGCCTTTATAAATATTGCTGCTCTGAGCATGTGTGTATAAAAATCTCTTTGATTCCTTGCTTTCACTTCTTCCAGGCATGTAAACTGAAGTGGGATTGTTGGATCACCTGATAATTCTCTAATTTTTTTTTTGAGGATTTGCCATACAGTCTTCCATGGTAGCTGCACCATTTTACATTCCTACCAGCAGTACACTTGTTCCGATTTCTCCACATCCTTGCCACGACTTATTTTCTGGGTGGTGGTGTTGTTGTTGTTGTTGTTTAGTCACCATCCTAATGAGTGTGAGGTGGTAATCTCATGACTTTGATCTGCATTTTTCTAAGATTAATGATATGGAGCTGGCCATTTGTATATCCTCTTTGGGATAATATCTATTCAAATCCTTTGCCCATTGTATAATTGTTTCCTTTGTTATTTTTAAGTTGTTGGAGTCTTTATATATCCTGGCTATTAACCCTTTTCAGTTATGTGGTTTATAAATATTTTCTGTGTGTTGCCTTTTCATTCTGTTCATTTTATCCTTTAATACAGTTTAATAAGCTTCTAATTTTTATTAGTCAATTTTTTTTGCCTTTGCCTGAGCTTTTGGTGTTACAGCCAAGAAACTGCAAGTTGAATGTCATGAACCTTTTCTTGAGTGTTTTATAGTTTTAGATCTTATGTGTAGATCTGTTATCTGTTTTGAGTTAATATTTTGGTTAGAAGATAAGAACCCAACTTTTCCCAGCGCCATTTATTAAAAAGACTGTCCCTTTCCCATTGTACAGCCTTGGCACCTGTTGAAAATCACCTGACCATCTTTGTAGGCCTTTAATTCCAAGTTCTCTATTCTGTTGTTCCATGCATCTATCTTGACGATTGTAGCATTGTAATAAGTCTTGAAATCGGGATGTGTGAGATCTCCAGCTTTGTTCTTTTTCAAGATAGTTTTCGCTCTGGGCAATATTGGCATTTAACAACATTTAGTCTTCCAATTCATGTACATGAAATGTCTTTCCCCTTATCTGTGTTGTCTTTTAAATTTTTTCAGCAACATTTTGTAGTTTTCAGTGTACAAGTCCTTTGACTCCTTGGTTAAGTTTATTCCTAAATATTTCCTCCTTCTTCCTCCTCTTCTTCTTCCTCCTCTTCCTCCTCCTCCTCTTCTTCTTCCTCTTCTGGTCTTTCTCTCCCTCCTTCGTCCTCTTCTCCCCTTCCCCTGTCAGTACCAGCAGTGGAACTCTACCACTAAGCTAAATCCCCCCGCCCCTTTGAGACAAAGTCTCATTAAGTTGCTTGGGTTGGCCTGAAACCTGCTCTCCTCATGCCTCAGCCTCCCAAGTAACTGAGATTACAGGCATGCACCATCATGTCTGGCAAAAGGTGCTACTATAAATTGAATTATTTTTATTATTCTTCGATTTTTTTTTTGTTCATTGTCATTATATAGATTCAGTTGATTCTCATGTGTTCATTTTGTTGCCTGCAACCGTGCTGAACTCACTCATTAGGTCTAACAGGTTTTTTTGGTGTTTGTTCTTTAGACTTTTCTACAGATAAGCTTATGTCATCTATAAACAGATCATTTTACTTCCTTTCCAATTTATTTTTCTTTCCTAATTGTTCTGGCTAGGATTTCCAGTGTGATGTTGAATTTGAAATGGCAAAAACAGGCATTCTTGTCTTGTTCGTGATCTGAGAGGAAAAGCTTTCATCCTTTAGTCCAGTGTTAGCTGTCAGCTTTTCATATATGGTTCTTATTAGTTGCAGTAGTTCCATCTATGCCTAATTTTTGAGGATTTTTATCAGGAAAGTTGTTGAATTTTTGTTACATGCTTTTCTATATCACTCAAAAAATGACAGTGTGTTTTTTCCCTTCATTCCATTGATGTGGGATATTAACATTGATTTTTGTATGTCAGAACATTCTAGGATCTCTCTTCCTCTTTCAGTAGTATCTTTCAAAGAGATACTATCAATGTAATGTAATATTAAGTTTTTGATGTAATGAAATCCCTTTTATCGGTTTTCTAATGGGCCATGTTTTTGGCATTGTATCAGGAAAATCTTTCCCTAACCCAGGTTTACAAAGATTTTTATAGTTTTATAATTTTTGTTAATTTTATATAAGATTGAGATGGATTATTATCCTTATTCATTTTTCTGAGTTCCGGATATTTTCATTTCTACGTGAACATCCAGATTTCTGCATGGTTTCTGCAGTTTCTGAAAAACTTTGAGTATTTCTGCAGGTAATGAATTCTCTGATGTCTTGTCTGTTTTCCCTGTGTGTAGAGTTTTGGTTTGAGAACTATTTTCTTGGTGTATTGTCACTCCATGGTCTTCTGGATTGCCTACTGCATGGTGAGTAGCCATAATAATTACTTTGTGTGTGTGTGTGTGTGTGTGTGTGTGTGTGCACATTTGTGCTTTTGAATCTGTGGCTTGAGGTCCTTTATTATTTTCAGGTTACATATCTTACAAATTTTTTTCTGCCCTCTTCTCCTTCTAATGTTCCAGTCACACATTTGTTAGGTGGTTTGATTTTGATCTGTATGTTTTGGATTCTGTTTCTTTTTTCTCTTTGTGTTTTGGTTTGTCTAATTTATGTTGATCAGTTTTTACTTTTCTGTGCTGCTGTGGCAAATTCACTGAACCCATCGCAGGTATTATTTTTTTTCTTTCTAACATTTGAACTAGATTTGGATTTTGGTTTTTCTATGGCTACAAGCACACCATAGCCTTTAAACTAGTACTACCTTGTGCTTTGGGTTATGGCTGAGTTGCTCGAGGGTTTTTCTCACTGTTGCTGGTCGATTCAGCTTCAGGTCTTTCTCATATGTTTGTGCCTCAGAGGAGGTCTGTTTTTACATTCTTAATCTTTGCACAAGGGAAAGCAGCTGAGAGTACAGGACAGGATGGAGTTCTGAGTCTCTCCCATTCTCCATCCTGGATAGACCCTGTGTCCTGAGTCCCAGCTCTCTAGGTTGGAACTTTATCAGTGATCCTGTACCTCTCCCAGTAGCAGGTAAGTGCAGTCTTGTGTGTTTAAGGGTCTTGTGTAAGAGTTTCCTGCTTTTCTCCTAGAGGATAGGACTATTTTATGTTTCTCCCAAAGAGTTACAGTTTTATTCTTTTTGCCTCTTTTCTCAACAGGTCTTAACCTGTGCCCAGGGCAGTGGTGGTGGCAGGTTTAGGGATACCTCCTTACAGTAGCTCGAGGCTTTTTTCTGAGGAGAAGGGCCCTGGGCCAGCTTCGTGGCTTTCTCACAAGGGTAGCCCCTCTCTTCATCGAAGATGTCTCCTGTCTCTCTCCCTACCTCCAGTCATTCTTTTGAGATTCTGGTAGAAGTCTATGAATGAGTGGTAAAGAACCCACAAGACAATACAAATTGCCCTTGTGCCTGTGGTTTCCACAAGTCTTGGTATGCTTTTGATAGGTATCTTGCTCACAAATCCCATTCCAATTGTGAAATTATTTTCTTGACATAGGGCAGAGAATAAATGGTCATTACATGTACCTAGACTTTACCATTAGTGTGTAGTATATTTTATTTTAGGATTTACCAGAATTGTATCTTAAATTTGAACCCCCATGGATCTAATTAACAACTAAATATGAAAATACAACTAGAAAAACCTTGGATGAATTTGAAGAATTCAACCTACTTCAACCATGTATTTCAGCAGTCAGATCTTTAAAATAATTAATGTGGGTGTGATAGCTTGCTAGATTGTTGATGTAGATTGCTTTTTTTTAAAATTTTTTTTATTATTTTTACCAAGAACGTGTATTGGTACATTGTATACATAATGTTCATAATCAACATGGTTATTTTGTACCTGTACATGATACATCTTGGTGTAGATTGCTTTTTATTTTTTTATTTTATTAGTATATGTTGGCATGGTACCTTGGTTCATGAACTCAAACTCAAACTGAGTTGGATGAGAACTGAATCAAATTCAATGTTTAGGTTCAATGTTGACCTTATGGGGAAATTTGATTCGGTTCTCATCCAGTTTGGTTTGTGACCAGAATTGTGGAGATTCTGAGTTTGTGAACCAAGATACCAGGTATATCCGTTTTCCTACAAATGTCTCAAATCTATCATTCTTTATAGCAAAGTAGTATTCCATTATATATAAATACCAAATTTTCTTTTCCAATCATCTGTTGATGGGTATACAGGCTGTTTCCAGGATTTAGCTATTATAAGTTGTGCTGCTATAAACATTGGTATGCATGTATTACTGTAGTATAATATCTTCACCTCTTTAGGGAAGAAACCTAGCAGGGGGATCTCTAGATTATATGAAATTTCTGTTTTCAGTTCTTTTGAGAAATTTCCATACTGATTTCCATAATGGTTGTACTAATTTACATTTCTACCAATAACAAAGGAGGGTTCCCTTTTCACCACAGGCTGGCCAGCATTTGTTATTGTTTGATTTCTTAATGATTGCCATTCATTCTGGAGTAAGATGGAATCTTAGCTTTGTTTTAATCTGCATTTCTCTACTGACCAGAGATACTGAACAGTTTTTCATTTATTTGTTGACTGTTTATATTTCTTCCTCTGTGAAGTGTCTATTCATTTCTCTTGCCCATTTCTTGACTGGATCTTTAATTTTAAGTAGTTTAATTTTTTTTTAATTCTTTGTATATTCTGAGTATTAGTCCTCTATCTGAGGAGTAGCTGGCAGAAATCTTTTCTGGTTTTTTTGGGGGAGGTGGATGCTGGGGATCAAACTCAGGGCCTTATGCTTGCTAGGCAAGCACTCTACCACTGAGCTAAATCCCCAACTCCTTTTCCCCATTTTGTAAATTGTCTTTTTACTCCGCTGACTGATTCTTTTGCTGTACACAAGTCTTTTAGTCTGATATAATCCCATTTGTTGATTCTTGCTGTTGTTTCTTGTACAATTGCGGTTCTGTGTAGAAAACCCTTTCCTACAGTTATGTCTTCAACTATTTTATCTTCTATAGGTTTAATGTTTCTGTTTTAATGTTTAGATCTTTGATCTATTTTTATTTTAATTTAATATATAGTGAGAGATAAGAGTCTAGTTTCAGTCTTCTGCACACTGATAACCAGCTTCCCCAGCATCACTTGCTGAATAGGCTCTTTCCTCCAACATACACTTTTTGCCCCTATGTTGAAGATCAAATAGCTGAATGTGTGGGGAAGTTTCTGTATCCTCAGTTCTTTTCCACTGATCCACGTATCTGTTTTTGTTTCAGTAGCATGCAATTTTTATCACTATTGCTTTGTAGTACAGCTTGAAGTCAGATATTGCTATGCGTCCTGCTTTGCTCTTGTTGCCCAAAATTGCTTTTGCTGTTCTGGGTCTCTTCTGCTTCCATATGAACTTTAGGATTGTTTTTTCTATATCTGTAAAGTATTCTGTTGGTATTTTGATTGGGTCTGCATTGAATCTGTATTACAGTTTTAGGAGTATGGCCATTTTGACTCTATTGATTCTCCTATCTAGGAGCAAGAGACAGCTTTCCATTTTCTAATGTCTTCTTCTGTTTCCTTTTTTAGAGTACTGTAGTTTTCTTCGTAGAAGTCTTTCATTTCCTTCGTTAGGTTAATTCGTAGGTATTTTCCTTTTTCTTGAAGCTACTGTGAATGGTATTACTTTCATAATTTCATTCTCATCACATTCATTGTTGGTGTATACAAATGCTAATGGTTTGTGTGTGTTTATCTTGTGTTCTGCTACTTTGCTGAAGTTCATTATTAATTCTAAGAGTGTTTTGCTGGAGTTCTTTGGATCGTCTATGTAGAGTATCATACCATCTGCAAATAATGATAATCTGAGTTCTTCCTTTCCTATATGTATCCCTTTTATTTATTTATTTTTCTCTTGCCTGATTGCTCTGACTAATGTTTCAAGTACTGTGTTGAATAGCAGAGGTGATAGTGGACACCCTTGTCTTGTTCCTGATTTTAGGGGGAATGCTTTTAGTTTTTTTCCATTTTGTATGATGCTGACTCTTGGTTTGCCATAAATAGCTGTTATCATATTTAGGTATGGTCCTTCTCTGCCTGTTTTCGTCAGGGTTTTTATCATGAAGTGTGTTGGATTTTGTCAAAAGCCTTTTCTGCATCTACTGATATGACCATGTAGTTTCTCACTTTGCTCCTGTTTAAATGATGTGTTACATTTATTGACCATCCTTGAACCATCCTTGAATGCCTGGGATGAAACCTACTTGATCGTGATGTATGATCTTTTTTTATAATACACTGCATTCTGTTTGCTAATATCTTGTTGAGGGTTTTTGCATCTATGTTTATTAAGGAGATTGGCCCATAGTTTTCATTTTTAGTTGACTCTTTATCTGGTTTGGGATCAGGGTGATACCAGCTTCCATAAATGAGTTTGGGAGCATTCCATCCCTTTCAATTTCTTTGAAGAGCTTGAGGAGTATTGGTGATATAACATCCTTAAGGGTTTTGTAGAATTCAGCAATGAATCCATCAGGTCCTAGGCTTTTTTCATTTGGGAGACTCTATATCACTATGTCAATATGATTGCTTATTATTGGGTTGTTAAGCATATTTATGTCTTCTTGGGTGAGTTTTGGTAGTTTGTGTGTGTCTAGGAATCTGCCAGTTTCTTCAAAATTTGCTAATTTGTTGTAATATAATTTTTCAAAATAGTTACTGTCTTCTGGATTTTCACAGTGTTTCTACAGTGGTTTCCACAATGATTTCACCTTTTTTATTGCTAGTTTCATGAATGTGAGTCTTTTCTCACTTTCTCTTGGTAAGTCTGCCTACAGGCTTGTCTATTTTATTTTCTTTCAAAGAACCAGCACTTTGGTTGATTTTTTTTTTTTTTTACTTTTTTTTGTCTGAATTTCATTGATTTCCCCTCTCATCTTTATAATTTCCCTTCTTAATTTTGGTTTGGGACTGGTTTGTTGTTGTTTCTCAAGTATTTTAAGATTTCTAATAAGGTTGTCTGTTTGAGCTTGCTCTGTTTTCCTATTGTGAACATTAATCGTGATGAATTTTCCTGTTAGAACTGCTTTTTATAGTGACCCAGAGATTTCAGTGCGGCATATAATTATTGTCATTAACTTCCACTTCCAGAGACTTTTAAATTTCTTATTTGACTTCTTCTGTGACCCACTGGTTGTTTAGAAATATGTTGTTAATTTTCCAGGAGCTTTTGCCTTTTCTGAGGTGTCTTCTGTCATTGATTTCTATTTTCCTTGTGCAGTGATCTGAAAGTGTATGCATGGGGTAATTTCTGTTCTTTTATATTTACTTAAACCAGCTTTGTGGATTAGTATGTGATCAGTTTTGGAAAAAGTACCATGTGCTGCTGAAAAGAATGTAGCCTCTGTTGTAGAGGCTCCCCTCTCCATTAATCCTCTCTTCTCCATTAAGTGCATATGTTCAAGAGTGTAGTTCAGCTCTGAAATGTTTTTATTGTTTGATTTTGTTTAGTTGATTTATCTCTTTGAGAAAGTGGGGTGTTAAAGTCCCCTACTATGATTGTGTTAGTGTTTATTTGATTTTTTTAATTTCAGCAGTTTTTGTTTTATGAAGATAGGTGCTCCAGTATTCAGTGCATATATGTTTGTCAGTGTTATCTCTTCTTGTTGGATTGTTCCCTTAGCTAATATATAGTGACCTTTGTCTCTTCTAGTCAGTTTTAATTTGAAGTTTACCATGTCTAATATTAGAATTGCTACCCTTGCTTGTTTTGGGTGTCCTTAGAAATGTTGTTTTCTAACCTTTAATTTTCATTCTATGTATATCTCTTTGGACTGGATGAGTTTCTTGGATGCAACAGGTTGTTAGATTCTGTTTTTGATCTAGTCTGCCAGTCTGTGTCTTTTGATTGGAGAGCTGAGGCTGTTTAACATTGAAAGGCATTACTCCAACCTGTTGGTTATTTACTGTCATTGCCTTCTGTACTGTTGGCATATACTTTTGTTTTCCTTTTCCTGATGTTGTTTTATTGCTGTTTATCCGCTGACCTCACTAGTTTCCTTTGTGTTTTTAACTGTGCCTGATTCATTGTTTCTGTTGAAAATATTCCTGAGTATTTTCTCTAGAGTCGATTTAGCACTTGTATGTCTTATAAATTGGTCTTTTTCATAGAAATGCCTTATTTCTCCATCAATTTTGAAGGATAGCTTTGCTGGGCAGGTTAATCTGGGTTGGACGTTATTTGTTCTTAGGGTTTGAAATACTTCACTTCAAGCTCCTTTGGCCTTTAGGGTTTGTGTTGAAAAATCTGTTGTGATTCCAACTGGTTTACCTTTATATGTGATTTTTTTTGTTTTGTTTTTCTCTGGTTCTTTTAAAATTCTGGGTTTTTGCCGAATGTCTGGTAATTTAATAAGGATATGCCTTAATGAGCTGCTTTTTTCGTCATAATTGTTTGGTATTCTGTAAGTGTCACTTAATCTTATTTTAAACTTTTTTTATGTTTGGGAAATTTTCTTCCATGGTTTCTGTAAGCATGTTAGTGAATCCATCTGTGCTATCCTCTAGTGTTGTCATCTAGTAGCCACTGGATAGTCTTCTTTTATTATTTATTTATTTTTTTGGCTTCTTTGAGCTCTTTATTCTAATTCACTGTTTTGTCCTCAATTGATCAGACACTCTGTCTTTACATTGGTCATTTCTGCGATGTGTGAATTCTATACAATTCTTTATTTCAGGTATTTTTGTCTAATATCTTTTTGAGGATTCCATGTCCTTGTTGAATCTATCATTTAAATTTTAAACTGTTTTGGTTAGCTCATCCAGCTTCCCCAAAATTCACTGTGGGCATACTGAGTGAAATTGCTGTGAACTTTTGGTTCCTTTTCCCTTTGAACTCATCTGTTTTCTTCATCCTTCTATGAACTTTTCATAGATTTCTGTTGCCTGGTATTTGTTTTCTTCTCCCTTTGTGGCCCTTTGCTCTGTCTTGGGAGAGTTGGGAGTGCAGTTCAGAGATCATCTATTTCCTTGTTTCCCCATTCTCCTATGTGTATCTGTGTGTGTGTTGTGTGTTGTCATTATATATGGCTCCCTCTTTTTTCCTCATCTTTTTTGTGGGGATACTGCAGATTGGAGTCTAGAGAAATGAGGAGTTTGTGGCTTATGTGGAGATCTTCAGTAGGATGTTGCCTCCCTGTGCATAATTTTCAGCTTTGTATATCCAGTGCTAGTATTTACTCCTTCTGTTATTTACTTGAAGTGATTTTGACTCTGCCCCTATGTTTCACTGAAAGAATTACTTGAGGTTATAACAGCATCCACAGATTCAATCTTACAACACTCCTATATGGTAGTCCTTGTTGTTACTCTTCCTCCCTTGCCTATCCTCTGTGCACACTATGACAGTTTATTATTGTGGTTCTGCAGTGAGGTAAGTGAGGTGGGGTGAGAAGGGGAGGTGGTTGAATAGTATTAGAGGGGGAGGTCTATAGGAGGAATAGTGGTAGATGAGACGAAAAGCTGATGGAGGGTCTGATTCTATTGGAGTACTTTTAATTGAATTGAAGGGTTAGTATTGAAAGTTTTCAGAGGATATTTTGTGGGAGGAAGGGTGAGCTATGGGAGAAAGGGTTTTACTTGTGATTGGGGAAAGCTATGTGGTTGTCAGAACTTGCTGATAGGGAAGACAATAAGTAGGTAAAATATAGAAGAGCTAAAGGTTTAGGATGGGGAGGATCAAGGACTAACACTAGGCCGGGTGTGGTGGCACACACCTGTAATGCCAGCAATTGGGAGGCTGAGGCAGGAGGATTGCCAAGAGTTTGAGGCCATCCTGGGCTACCTAGTGAGTTCAAGGCCAGCCTAGAATATAACAGTGAGCTCCTATCTGATGATGATGATGATGATGATGATGATGATGATGATGATGATGAAGGAGAGGAGAAAACAGGAGTGAGAGTGAAGGAGCTAAGTGTGGGGAATTTAAAAACTTGGAAGGAGGAGTTTACATGTTTGGAAAAACAGTAAAGAAATATGTCAATAATATTGTCTCAGGTGTTTAAGGTGAAAACACTAGATAGAGAGCTGAGACAAGGGAGAGAACCCAGATGCCTATTAAATCGAGCTGGTGAAAGAACAAATATACAAAAGTAACAACCTAATAAACATAGGAAATCATAAAAGAATATAACATAACCCCACGTCACTAAATAAAGCAAGAAACATACAAAAACTTAAATCTGTAAAATGTCTGATGGGACCACAGATGAAATATTCCAATGGGCCACGGCATATGTGATTCCCAAGTAGCTTCTTTGCCAGAGAGTCTGAGTGTTCACACCTCAGTAACTCCTCTGATCCTGCCTCTGCAGTACTGAAGCCGACTCAGATTTAGGACTTCCTTCTGCCAGGTAGCAGGCATGCTTGCAGGCTGATTCAGTCCAAGTTCTTGGTTTAGGAACCTTGCTGTCCCTCTCCCTCATGTGATGGTGGATTCAGGAGACAGGTTCACTGGCAGGAAATTGTCCACTGAGTCGTAACTCTTCCTGTGTGGTCAAAGCAGCTCCAGCAGTAACACGCTAACCCGTTACAGTGGTGTCTGTCTGGGCTAGTTGAGAAATAACATACCATGAAATCCTGTTTTGGGTCTCCCTTTAGCCTAAAGAAGAAATCCGTGGCTATAGTGTAATCTTCATATCGACCCAAGTCTCTATCCACAGTTACCGTGCACTAAATACAGTGGCTGTATCTCTTCTAATGGTGAAAAATAGCATCAGTTACCTAAAGCCAGGAGTCTGGGGACTGGGTAGTGCCAGAGTGGGAAAGAGAAGAGAAAACAGAAAAAAAAAAGTTTTCTTTAAGTCCTCTGCTCTGTGGTGTGGGAAGGAGAAAATAGGGGGACAAAGGATCTTAATGACGGTAAGGGTATGTTGTATAGTTAGAAGAGGACAACAGAGAAAACTGGGTACAAAATTGGTAGCGAGACATGGGGAGGGGGATGGGAAAAGATTCTATGATTAATATACATATTAGAGAAAAGAGACAAAAAGAGGGAGAGAAAAGAGAAGAAAAATCGAAAATAAATAAGATTCAGAAGAAAAAAGTCAGGCAAAGAGATATGGGTAAAAGTAGGAGTGTTATAAAGAGACAAGTACAAATTCCTTTACTCTCTATAAACTATATTGGAAGAAAAAAGGCAAGAGGAAAAGAAGCATACCTACAGATATGCTTATAAAAGAAAAAAAGGTAAAATAATGGAATAAAACGATGGAGAGAAATGTACAGAAGGAGGAAAACAGCAAAGACTAAAAAAAAAAATTAAAAAATAAAAATGAAAAAATAATACAATCAAATAAAGAATAATAAAAGAAAGTTTTCTGTTGTTTTGGACACGTGTTTCCCCAGGCTAGGGTTAAGGAGCAGAGCTCATGCCAGGATGAGTCTCTGTTCACACTGAAGTCTGAGGTGGCAGTGTCTCCCCAGAATGGTGCTGGGTGTAGACGTCTGCTTACAGTGGGAACATGGCGCTGATATGAGCTTCCAGTCCTGTGTAGCTCAGGCTGAACCTGGCCTCTGACCACAGGAGCCGGGTCTGTGTTCACCAGCCCCCGCCCTTCAGCCGGATTCCCTCCAGTCTGCTCTCCAGCTGCCGGCTGTCTCCCATGAGTGTCTCTCCCTCATTTACTCGGGGAACTTGGCAGTGAAGAAGATGATTCTGGAAACATGAAAGTGTCGACTGTACAGAATGGCTGACCCAAGAGTAACATTATAGAGGGTGCGGATTTGGAAAGAGGAAATACTAAAGATAATAATAATGTAAAGTGGTAAAAACTCAAGTAGTTTCCATTTCAGTTATGTTGCTTCCAGACATGTTTCTCTGCAACTTGTTAAGCAGCATTTTAAGATGTTGGACTTCTGCAGTAGATGGCACTGATTTTGTTTTTATTTAACTTCGCAGTTTTATTATAAACTAAGAATTTTGGACTTGCAAACAGTTATTATTGCAATAATGCACTTTTCATACTTGAAATTTATTTGTATGATATAAAGTTATTACTTTAAACAAAATGTAGGTTGGGGGATTTGTTTATCAATTTTGGGTAATTTATAACAATTTCTACGGTTTGCCACAAATTCATTTTTTGTTCTATATATTACATTTATTAAATAATTTTACTGTTACTTTTTTTTTTTTTTTTAGTGCTGGGGATCGAACTTGGGTCCTTGTGTTTGCAAGGCAAGCACTTTAACCACTGAGCTAAAACCCCAGCCCCACCTTTTTTTTTTTTTACTGTTACATTTTTTGATGGAACCTAATATAGCAGAAGTGCAGCAATCTGCCACTTAGAATAAGTCAATGAATTAATGACCATTAAAAAAAAGACAAGGCAGTTCTTTCTTCATTGGAAAGTTAAGAAAGGAATTACCGTGAGAACAGTCTTCCCAACTCAGGGAATTGTCTCTGTGAAGAAATTGTCTTGGTTGAGAATCTTAACGAGGTAATTCATGTTAGACATAAGCCCCCAGACTCAAATTGTCGGTGCCGGAAAGAGAATACACACAGACACAGGGCAAGGGATCTCAGCAAGGCATTTCACTTTTGCAAAAGTGGCGCAAGCACACCCCAGTGATGGGGTAGCAGGCGCGCAGGACAAAGGAGGATCAGCTCTTTCTTCCTAATGCGGGCGATGGGGTAGCTGACCTCTGCCCCATGGGCTGGGTAGAAGGCTCACCGTCTATCTGGACTAACTCAGGTGGCACAGGGGAATCAGAGAAGTCACGGAGGGCGGGTGGGGGGTGAAGGAGGAGTGTGGAGAACAGAAAGTCCCTGGGTCCTGATAAGCCATCCTTGGTTTATAGCTGAGTTCCAGGGTTTGAACTGACAGGCAACTTTGTGACTGGTGTGTTCAGGAGGGGCTGTTCAGGGTGAGCAAGAGCCCAAGATGGAGACAATCCTGTTTGACAGGAAACGCAGAGCTTATTGTTTCCCACACTCATCAAGCAGAACGGTAAATGTGGTGAAGGAGATTGCTCTAGTCTTCTTTCTATGTATGACACTGGAATTATGTCAGATTAAGTCACCAGCCTATCATATGAAATCAGTTTGTTGCAATGAGTGTTTATGTTTTTGGCATTTAAAAATCCTGAACATTATGCTAAAAATTAACAAGAATTTTAGAAGTAGTACTACACGACATGCCCCAAACCTTACTGACACTTAAGTATCTGCCTGGTACTCTTTTTAAAAAGTACATTGTTAGGCGTTTAGAATTTCTTTTTCATAATGTTTATTTCTCAAAAGAGAATGGGTAGTACTAGGTTTGGTGGCATGTACCTATAATCCCAGCTACTCGTGAGGCTGAGGTGGGAGGAGGCCTGAGATTAGGAGTTCGAGAGTAGCCTGGGCAATGTAGCAAGATGCCATCTGGCTCTGGGCATGGTAGTGCATGCCTGTAATCCCTGCACTCAGGAGGCTGAGACAGGAGGATTACCTCAAGTTCGAGGCCAGCCTGGGCTACAGAGTGAGTTCAAGGCCAGCCTGAACTATGAAGTGAGACCCTGTCTCAAAAAACCAAAAAAATAAAGTAAGAAAGGCCTGGCGTTGTAGCTCAGTGCAGATGCCCTGGGTTCAATCCAGGGGGGCAGAGGAGGGAGGAAGGAATAGGTAGATGGCTGTATTTTTATAATGAAAGTGGGAACTAGTCCGTGTTCCACCTAGTACTGTGGTACTTTTTCTGTTTCTTCACTAGGAACATTTCAGTGGAGTTTTTGTGTTTTTATTGCTTTGGGACTGTCTGAGCACATTCTTAGATAAAGAATTGAGTGCTGCTGTCACCTCAGAAACAATATTCAATGTAACGGACGGAATTTTCTTGTTATTTTAGTTCAGCAATCAGCAAACACTGGGAGGCTGAACTGGCTACCCTCAAAGGAAATAATGCCAAACTCACCGCAGCCCTGTTGGAGTCCACTGCCAACGTGAAACAATGGAAACAGCAGCTCGCTGCGTATCAGGAGGAAGCAGAACGCCTGCACAAGCGGGTGAGTCCAGCCCCCTGTCACAGGGATTCAGAGATAGCAGGTTTCCTTGATCAGAGGAATTGTGTGTGTAGAGTCAGCACTGATGTCTTCTGGGGTACTCGCTGGCCGTCGGGACATATGCGTGGCTTGTATTGTGTTGGTTTATTTGGTTACTGGAAATATTTTCCATAGTTTAATGGAAATGAAGATTATACAGCTTTTGAAGTCAAATGAGCTTATTGACCCTTGAGAGTTGTTTCTCTCTTTCAGCAGTATTTTCATCTATAAAAAAGGAATAATATATACTCTGTACAAGTCTTAATTGTTTTGTTTTTATTGTTGTGGAGAAGGAACAATTTGACACTTATAAATAGAAAACTCTATATTAAAAAAGTTGCTAAAATTAGAGACTTTAGGCAGAAAAAGAAAATCACAAATCTCAATATCAGAAACCCAAACAATTACTTATTTTTTTAATTCAATGTATAGAAAGTCATTCACCCAACAGGAAGCAGATGCCAGTAGTTTGCCTTTGTGAAAGGGGTGTCAAGTAAGCAAACTCCACAGACAGTAGAGAATGGCCTTAGCAACAGCGTAAACGTGAGGTATGTAATAGGACCAGGATGACAAGTGAGTAGGAAGAGGACAGAAACCAGGAGGGGGAGTTAGAACCTGGTCACAGGTCTCTCTCACAGGCGTGTAAAAATAACTTGGGGGGGGTGGAAGAGGAGTTGTTTAAGGGCAAACACTTTCAGAGTTGCAAGATGAAAAAGGTCTGGAGATCTGTTTCACAACAGTGTGAATGTACTTAAGACACTAGTGAACTCTGCACTTAAAAATGGTGGAGGTGATAAATTCTGTTATGTTTTTATCTTGAACTAACTTTTAACAAGTTATAGGCAATAAATACTCATTTAGGAGCTGTCATGTCTCCTTGCTATTTTATCTCTGCCCTTAAAGAAATTTTGCTCAGTCATTTGACTATTAAATAATTTATGGAAAGAAAGAAGTGACCTTTTAATTTACTCACATATTTATGATTTTCAGGGTGGTTCTTGCCTTTCTGTAGATCTGAATTTCTATAGCTATTATTTTCCTGTAGCCTGCATGATTTCCTTTAGCATTTCTTTCTTTCTTTTTTTTTTTTTTTCCTTTTTGCAGGTATGTTGGCAGTAAATTCTCTCATCTTTTGTTAAGACAGATTTGTCTCTTGACTGCAGGTTCATTTCCCTGTTTTTTCATATAATATACCTTTTAATTGTATATTAGACATTGAAATGAAGTTTTGTAGGACCGTAGTTTTGCTATCTTCCTTTGAAGAGTGTTGTTTTCTTTATCAGCAGGCAGTTAAACTACTTGTGGGTTAGCTTGATTTTGTAGAATTGTGGACCTATACATTGTTAGGGTTGATTTATTTCGACTTTTCCTTAATACTAAAGTAAATCGCTTAGTCCTGGGCAATCTTGAAGACATAGCTGTTGTGAAGCTTCACCAGAGGCTGGGGGTGCTTCCAGGCCTCTGGTGTGGCAGGACATAGCTGTAAACACTTCTTGGAGGGAAGTGCTGCCAGAGCTCTGTCCTTTCAGCTGTCAGTGCCTCCCAGGCTCCTGGGCCCTGGAATCTCCCCTGTGCCTGGTACACTGCAGGGCTAGCTGAAGGCTGCGGAAAGCCTGTGTACTTGCTCCCTGTACCTGCCAGACTTCTGGCTGCTCCCTGTTCTGAGGAGTCTCAGAATGCTCAGGCTCCTCAGGGAACGAGAGTCTAGTTTCTGCTTGAGTTCACCCAAGCAGTTTAGCTGGACTGGCAGGAGCCTGCCTGCAGGTAAAAAGATGTGTGAATGTCTATCTTACCAAAAGTGACTGCTTTCTTTCAGTCTTCTGTCAACTCGGTTACTCCCAAGGGCCTTCAAACAGTTGATTTTTGTACTTTGTCCACAGTTGTTATCTATGGGAAAATTAGTCTAATAATCTGATTACCTGAAGTAGTCTAATTACTTGAACTGGAACTGCACTTAGGAAATTTGTCTAATCAGACAAAGGAAACCATAAATGTATTCAACAATAAGGGGCTAATTCCCAAGATACTTGAACAGAGCCTCTGTTTTGTGAGCAAGAGAACACAAGACCTCTGAGGGCTTGTGCAAATGATGTTGGCCATGTGGAGAAAGTGTGGGCTGAACTGAGAGCTGATGGTGTGGTAGGGTCAGAATGAGCTTCCATCATAAGAGAGACGGCAGTCCAGTTAAGTCAAGAAGGTGGACATGAACATGGCTTGTTCTCAGAACAAGGAGACTAGCCTGCTTTTAGTTGGAAGTATGTATTTTGACCAAAGAGGATGGATGAATACTTGAGGCCAGTCAAGGAAGTGCAAATCAAAATTGCACTTGAGGAGGCCTGGTGGCACACACCTGTAATCCCAGCACTCGGGAGGCGGAAGCAGGAGGATCACTGCAAGTTCAAGGCCAGGCTGGGCTACATAGTAAGTTCAAGGCCACCCTGAACTACATAGCAAGACCCTGTGTCAACCACCCCCAAAAATATCCCCTAGCACTACATGCATCAATGTGTAGGGGAGGGAAGGAGAAGGGCGGCAGGGTGTTGGGGGGACCTAGCTGTTTGGGCTGTCCATAAATTCTCACTGACTAAAGAACTCATCTTTCCTATAAGAAGTACTATGAATGTACTTGAAAAAATTCTTACTTCTGCAAGGCCAGTTTTCACAACCCATATTTAATTTGAAGGCTGTTGATGAAGGACGAATAGCTATATCTTTTTTTTTTTTTTGGTGCCAGGGATCAAACTTCAGGGCCTTGTGCTTGTGAGGCAAGTGCTCTAACCACTGAGCTAAATCCCCAGCCCTAAGTAGCCATATCTGATCTTGAGTATTTGTTCAGAAGAAATTTTTAAAGAAAACTTTCATTATAGGAGTTCTCTTCTGTCAAAAAAAATCACTTAAGTACTATTCCTAACTTGTCCGTGACCAAGCAGATAAATATTTCCTTTGTTCTTTTTACCTCATCTTAAATGTGTCTTAAAGAATCTAGTTATTTTTTGCTGATTGTGTTACTAGTTCTCAAATGAATTTTCATATATTGACCCAAAATTCATCATTCATGTATGAGGCGTTTACTGTGTCTTCAGCAAGAAACTTTTTTAAACTGTCATTTAATTTCACCTCTGTTCTCATTGAATTTTAGGTGACAGAGCTTGAATGTGTAAGCAGCCAAGCAAATGCAGTGCATACCCATAAGACAGAGCTAAATCAGACAATACAAGAACTGGAAGAGACACTGAAAGTCAAGGAAGAGGTATTTACACTTTTTACTTATCTGTATCGGGCTAACGTGTTCCAAATATTAGTCCATCAAATTTATGGAATAAGAGTAAGATTGTATACTTTTTTAAGATGAAATTTTTCTTGGGTGGCATGGAGCGTGTTCATATTTTCCCCATTCTCATTTCTGTTACTATGAACTGTGTTGAATGATCAGGCAGACTAGGAGCATGCCTGTTACCTTTGGTGAGAGGGGTGCATTTATACAGTCAACAGGAAGCTATGAGAGATTCAAACAGTTTCACAAGTTGTAGCTGCCCCTGGTTTCCAGTCAGAAGCCTTAATATCCTAGGAAGGAATTCAGTCTCAAAGCTCAAAGCAGTTTCTACACAGTGCTGTATCAAGTTCGATTCGTTGCTGGAGCTCCTTCTGTTCTAGACAGCACACCTGTGAAGACCAGTACATCCCTCCCAAAGTCGGAGTGAAGGAATGTGTTCTGAATCACTGTTTGAGTCATTTCAGGGAAAATACACAGTTTAAATGCTGTTAAAGACATTACTCTACCTTTTCTAGGAAATAGAAAGATTAAAACAAGAAATCGACAACGCCAGAGAACTCCAAGAACAGAGGGACTCTTTGACTCAGAAACTGCAGGTGAGCTACCACACAGCGCTGAGAGCCCTCAGTCATCTTTCACATAGTGATGACTCTTCCTGCAGCTTCAAGAAGGTTTTAGTCCTTCTTTTCCAGGACTTCTGATTTATGCCTAGTCTTTGATTTTTTCAAAAATTCCTTGGTAAGTTCATCTAGGTAGCTTGTGACACTGGAGGCCATTTTTAAATTGTCTTTGGTAAATTATTTTATAAATTCCTACTTTTAATATAAAAAATAGCCTGAATTTTAAAAATTTTTCTCAAATGGACATCATTTAATTTAGGAAGCCTGCTTATTTTTTCACACTGAACTAAAATATGAATTAAGCAGTAGTTGTTCGCTACTGAACACAAGTGAGTGCTATTTTTCTTTCTCCGATTCTGATTACTTTTGCTCGTTTTTTATGTAAATAATGTACTTCCTGATTCAGATTTGCATACATGATTGCATCCTGTGTCAGTGGTACTTAGGTATAGTGAGAGAAGATTCTTCAGAATTTGTACTGAAGATTCCTTTTGCCAGCTTAGATCCTTTTCTTATAGCCCCATGGTCCTTGGCTTTGAGCAATCTGGGAAAATAAAATTGCTTATTTTGGTTTGACCCTTAAATGTTGTCCCTACATTTTAATCATCTGCTTAGAGCAGTGGTTCTAACTAAGGGTAGTTCCACATCCCATGGGACATTTAACAATGTGTGGAGACATTTTCTATTTTCACAACTAGGGGAGTGCTACTAGTATCTAGTAAGCAAAGCCAGTGTTGCTGATTTTTTGGCCCAGAATGGACACTACTGTTGAAGTTGAGAAACCCTGACAAAGAACTAGAATATGAAGCATATAATCAGGACTGGAAGAAAAGGTGGAGGAAGGCTAAGGTCTAGTTTTTTCTTGTGTTTATTTTGGTTTTTGAGTACAGTACTCGTTGTGACTATATTAGGCACTTAGCAGACATTACCTATAATTCTTACATTAGCAGGTAGGCTATTCCCATTGGTAGAGAGAAGAGGTGTTAAGAAGTTTAATAAAAACAAAAAGTTTAATCAAGGCAGTTAGCTACAAAGCATTGAAGCCTAGATTTGTTTGTGTCTGAAGTGTCATTTTCAAGCAACAAGTGCCTAAGCCATCCCTAACAATTCTTTGTAAAGTTTGTGTCAGTGTAAATTTTTGTCACATACACTCTGCCCCACTTTCGTATCAAACTTCTGTGCTAGAACATCTAAATGTATTTCATCACCAATGAGGAGAAAATGAATTTTACAACTGGCATCTGAAGTTGTGAATATCAATTGTTACACATTCTTTCACTGAATATCAGAAGTTATTATCAGAAAACAACCTGCCTGGAACAGGACAGGGAAGCTTTCAGAGAACTTCAGGATGGATTCTAAAGGACTAGGCCTCAGAAATAACCTACATTTCTTTCAGGTAGAAGAAAATTCTTCCTGTAATCTGGTCCCTCTTTCTCCCCCCTCCCACCTAAGTGTGTCCTGTTTATCAAGTCCCAGAACTATAAATTTAATTTAGAAAACTGGATTTATTAAAGTCCTTGGATGGCAGAGGAACTCCCAGAATTACAGTGTGTAGAGTTGGATTGGAGGTGTGAATATGGATTGAAAATAGCTATGCCTAAATTTTCATAATAGAGTTTCTAATTTTCAGGTGGGTTGGTTGGTTTGTTTTGTTTTGTTTTGGGTACTGGGGGTTGAACCCAGGGCCTTGACAATGAGCTACATCTCTGGCCCTTTTTTATAAAAATAAATTTTGAGATAGGGTCTCTAAATTGCCAAGACTGGGCTAGAATCTGCGATTCTTCTGTCTCAGCCACAGAATGCTGGAATCATTGGCGTGTGCCACCGTGCCAGCTAATTTCCAAGTTTTCGATATTTGGATATTTCTAAATACCAATGTAATGCGTGCTCATTGTGGAGAATATACCTAGCAGGGTAAAAAGTCAGCTATTATAAACCTTTCATCCTAAGGCAAAGCATTTGGCATTTCATTTCCCTGGTGTTTGTTTAGAAAATAGTTTCTTTCCATGGCTTTCATCCAGCATTCCTATAGGGATGGTGTTTTATGTTGTTTCCAATGTTATGCCATAATAAATACATTATAATAAATCTTCTTATATAAATAGTTGCCTTTTTGATGATTTCTTTAAGATTAACTTTTAAGAGAATTGCTTAGTATCAAGGTTTTCAAATGTCTCATGCTGAGCTGGACCTGTAATCCCAAAACTCAGGAGGCTTAGGCAGCAGGATCACTGCGAGTTCGAGGCTAGCCTGAGTTACATGGAGAGCTCAGGACCAGCCTGAACTACATGGCAAGACCCTGTCTCAGAAATGGAGACCTTGCTGAGAAATGGCTATCTGGAAAGGCAGGGCACCCACTGCTTACTGGCCTCTGTTCGTCTTTGTAGTCTTGTAGGAAATAAATCCCTCAGCAGGACTGCGGGGGATTGAAGCTGGGGCCTTTTGCATTGCACATGCTAAGCAAGAGTTCTAACACTGAGCTAAATCCCCAGCCATAGTGTGACAAGGAAAAGAACTCCTCTGTGATGAATGTTATCACTCCTCTGTGATGAATATATATGTGTGTGTGTGTGTGTGTGTTTGTGTGTATAAACCACCAAAATACAGTTTTAAAAAAGAGAGAGACAAATAACTCTCAACCTGTTAGATGTCAGATGTGCCAAGTTTGTGTCTATCTTAGTTATTTTTCTCATTGCTGAGGCAAAATACCTGACACCCAGAGGTCAAGGGAGAAAGGTTTATTTGGCTTACAGTTCGAAGAGGTTTCAGTTCATAGGTGGCTGGCTCCAAAGCAGGGTGGTGTGGGAGACAGGCAGCAAAGCAAGCAGGGGGGTAAGCAGTCTCTTTCTACCCCTTATATTTTATCCAGGCTACTCACCCTTAGGGTGGGTGGCACTCCTACCCTTAATCCCAGCACCCTTAATGCTAGTATCACATCTTTGATCCCAGCAGAACTATGCCAGACCAGTCAGTGGACTTATTTAGTAATCACACATTCTAGATCCAGCCACCTCTGAAAACGCCCCACCTATGACTATGTGAGGCTTTGGGGGGACATCTAGACACAAGCCATAACAGCATCTCTCGAATATGGAAGAATGAATTTCAAGGACAGAGGAAGTTAAAAATAGTAGGAAAGGTTTACTGAGAGAAAACTCCATAGAGACAAGGAGGCATCCTGAAGCTGGGTTGCAACCAAGGCTCTTTCTCTAGAATATTTTACACAGCAAGAACACAACGTGGGTCAAGCTACAGTCATCCAGTAGGGTCACAAGGATAGTCACTTAGCTAATACTGATCCACGAGGGAAGCTAGGCACATAGCAAGAGCATATGACTGGCATCATTAACTTTAGCTTATCTTTAACTTCTCATGTGGAAAGAACAAAGGCATTCCGGAAAGGGAAGAAGGATGGGTCCAGATGTGCTGGTCACTCACCTACGGTCTAGTGCCTGTCTAGGCCCACCAGACCAGGTGGAGCTAATCACAGTACAATCTCAAACTGCTGTCGGGCTTGCAGGCCTGGCTCTGCCCTCTGCCTGGAGCCTGGCTCTTTTCAGATGTGCCTCTAGCCATAGTTGTGTTGTGTCTCATCTTCTGTACTGACTCCCTCAGTGGCCCAGTCCCTGTCTGAGTGCCTATTAATTTCTGTCTAGCTTAGCTGCCCATAATAGCTCGCTTTTTTATTATTTTTCTTTCCTTTTTTTTTTTTTGTGTGCCAGGGATCAAACTCAGAGCCTTGCACTTGCTAGACAAGCACTCTTAACTACTGAGCTACATCCCCAGCCCCTTATTATTTTTCAGTAGAGGTAAAAACAACCACTGTCTTGTAGCACTCCATGAGCCAGTCACCTTCCACACACACACATGAGAACTGAAGGGACGTTTTAGATCTAAACCATAGCATTACCTCCCATAGCAGTCAGATCCTGGGGAGTTCATTCTAGCCTTTTCCATTTCCATATCTTAATTCCTTTCTGAAATGCTAAGAAAACTGGTTCCCATTATCCACAATGTATTTACTTGTTGGATCCTAGAATACATAGAAAGCAGTTTTGAATTGCTAAATAGCACCATTATCAAAAAAATCCCCCAAAGCCTACTAACTAAAGATCAGCGTGATTGTCTTTAGTCCATACGTGAAAGTTAGCTGGGCTACTTCTTCCTCTGTCTTCATGGGCAGTGTAGTTACTTTGGTTGGTGTCCTTACCCTCCACTTTAGTCTGCCCCCACTTCTTTCTTATTTTAGCTGTGTATTTACTGAGCATAGGAAACGTTAAATGGTGCCAAATGCAAAAACAAAAAATTCCTTCAGAGCATGTATCATCCTCCCCTCTGATCCAGTGCCCAGGTCTCCCCTGTCCTCCCGCCCTGTTTGCATCTACCCTGCAGATAACCAGTTGCATTAACTGTTGTTTTGTCCTTTCCCTGTTTCTTTTTCTTTTTTTTTTTTTTTGTCTGGGGTGGGTGTGTCTGCGTGTGTGTGTGTGCCTGTGTGTTTTGTTCTGTTTTGTTTGAGACAGGGTCTTGAACTCAACTGTGTAGCCCAAGCTAGCCTCAGACTTGCAGCTGTCCTCCTGCCTCAGCCTCCCAAGTGCTGGGATTACAGGCCTGCACCACCATGCCTGGCTCCTTGTTTCTTTTTACCAAGTGAACAAATATCTGAGCGAGGTTTTTATCCCACTCTCTTTATTACACAAATAGTAATGTGCTCCAAAGGACCCTTCTGCCCTTGTTTCGTTTTTTGTTTTGACTGGGTTGCTTTCTCTGCCTAAAGTGCATCCTGGAGATCATGAGAGTTCATGGAGGTTTGTTCGTTGTCTTTTAGAGCTCTACAGACTACCTCTGTGTGTATGATAGCTTGCGCAACACTTTTTTATTTGGGAATTTATATTATTTCCAAGGTTCTGTAAAGTGAGTAACATAGTGCAGTTACTTTGTAACTGTGTTAGAGGTGTGTCTTCTGGACAGATCCTTAAAAGCAAGATTTCTAAGTGAGAAACCCGTATATAGTTCCATTAAATACTGGCAAATTCTCCACAGAAGTGACCGTCCCGATTCCCACTGCTACCAGCATTGTGAGTACCTGTTTTTCCATAGCCTCTCCGAAAAATGCTCTTAACTTTAGAGAGTGTGTGTTAGGTGAGAAATGGTAACTTCATTTCCCTTGTAATGTTGAGTTGAACATCTTTCATAATCTTGAAGGCCACTTCTGTATTTTGGGGGGAGTGTGAGGGCTGCTGGGGATCACCCAAACTCAGGGCCTTGTGCTTGCTAGGCAAGTGCTCTACCACTTGAGCTAAATCCTCAACCAACCCCTCTGTCTTTTATGTGTGAGTTTACTTATATATTTTGTCCTTTTCTCTATAGGTATATTATTCATTTTCTCCAAAACTTTCAAGTATTTCTTTATATAGAAAATTAGAAATATTTTATCTGTTAGTGTCTTTTGACTCTGAGATGATATTAATTTATGCAGTCACATTCATCATCTCCATTTATTGCCTCTGGCTTCTAAAGCCTAGAAAGCCCTTTGCTACATTAATATTATTTAGGAATTTCCCTCTAGTACTTGTGTGATTTCATTTTTTACATTTAGGTCTCTGTTGCTCTTGGCATGTATTCTTTTGGGTGTGGTGTGAGACATAGATCTAATTTTACTTTTTCCAAATATCTATTTAGTAATCTCACTGCCATGTATTTTTTTTTTTTTTACTGCCATGTATTTTAAATTTTGTATTTTTTCAGTACTTTGGGATGTTTGGTTTCCATTTATATTTTGGTCTGTTTCTGGATTTCTGGTTCTGTTCCCTTGGTCACTCTTACCTGTTGCTGCAACCATACCACACTGCTTTAGTGACAGAGATTTTAGTGTGTTGTAATACCTACCATCAGTAGGACTAGTCACTCCTTAAAGCTTTTCTTTTTCACTAGTTTTCTAAGTCTTATTGCTTATTTTTCCATTATAAACATTAATATTTGCTACAGCATCAGTTCAGTGTCAACTAGAAATTAAGATCTATTAAAAAAACTTTATCAGGATTACTTAGAATTTATAATTTTAGGAGCACTGCTATCTTCATAAACTTTTCATCCCATCCAAGAACAAAGGGTATCTTTCCACTTCTTCATTTCTACTGTTGTGTTTTTCAGGAATTAGTTTTGGAATTTTCGTCATGTTGGTTTTGCATATTTCTAATTGTTTATTTATATATATATATTATTGTTTTTGCTTTTCAAATGGGATTTCCTCTGCCGTTTATAACCTTCAGATATTTGTATATATTGAGGTGTTGTGTTCTTTTTTTCCCCGTTTTGGTTTTTTGAAACAAGGTCTCACTATGTAGTTCAGGGTGACCTTGAACTGTATGTAGCCCAGGCGGGGCT
Organism: Hystrix cristata; assembly: GCA_004026905.1. Lineage (NCBI taxonomy): Eukaryota > Metazoa > Chordata > Mammalia > Rodentia > Hystricidae > Hystrix > Hystrix cristata. Next base: position 99,450 of record PVJO010000069.1, on the reverse strand, counting down.
TGAACTTGCAGCAGTCCTCCAACCTCAGCCTCCCAAATGCTGGGATTGTAGGAGTGCACCACCATGCCCAGCAAAGGTGTCATATTCTTTATGCTGATTTTATATCCTACGACCCTATTAAGTTATTTTACTATTTGTACTTAGTTTTATCATTTATTCCACTAATTATGTCAGATTTTCTAGGTGTACTAACATATACTCCATAGTAGAGGCAATTTTACTTATTTTTTCCACTATTCTTGTGCCCCCTTTGGATTTGTCTTCCCAAGCTGCATCAGTTAAAACACCAGTATGATGTTAAACAATGGCAGGGATAACAGGCATACTCACCCTGTTCCTAATCCTGGTGGAAATGCCTGTTATTTATCATGTTATAAGAATGTCTTTCATTCTTATTTTCTTGAGTATTTTTACCAGGAATGAGTTTCGAATTTTGTTAGATCTATAAAGACAACTACACTCTTCCTAGATTCCTTTTTTTCTTCCTAGATCTGTTAATATGACTTGATATATTGTGGTGTTTTCTTATGTTGAGTTACCTCTGCATTCCAGGGACAAATCCCACTTAAGTATAGTGTATGGCTTTTCTTGGTGTGGATATTAAATTTGGTTCATTATTACTTGACATTTTTGCATGATATTCATATGTGATACTGGTTTGTAATTTTCTGCTTTGGAGGGCAGGAACTGTGTTTATGAAATTTAAGCGTCAAGATCATACTTAATTCCTAAACTAATTTCATGCCCCAGAATAATTGATGTCATATTAGAACTATCTGGTCTGTGAAGGTTTAAAACTTCCCTGGTAATTCCTTAATTACTGTCTCTGTTACTTTTACAGAAAATGGTTTATTTAAACTGTAAATCTGAATTTTCAGATGTTTGACGAGAACTCTTGTTTTATATATTTGTTCTTTATCCTTTTCTTCTTGAGTAATTAAGGCTAATACTATAATGGTATATTAAGTATTTTTTGAAAACTAGATTTTGATTTATTAATCATTGCTAGTGCTTTTCTACCCTATACTTTTTTAATTTCTATTTTTATCTTTGTTATTCTTGCCTTGTGCTTTGTTTGGTTTGCTTTTTTATTCTTTTCCCAGGATTCTGAAAGCGAATTTAATTCATTTATTTTCGTTCTTTCATTTATATAGATGTCGAAGGCTTACTGATTTTCCTCTGACCATCACTTTAAGTGTATCTCATAGATTCTTAATGTTTTCATTAGGGTTGTTTTTTGAAATTCTCTAATTCTGGTTTTATTTCCCTTCCGTACAAGAGTTGTTTAAAAGAAGGGTTCTAAATTTCTTAGTAGAAGGGCCTTTTTAAATTTTTACTTAGTTATTAATTCTATTTTTACTGCATTGAGGTCATAGGATTTTATTGTAGAATTTCTACTTTACATAATTTACTGCCGCTTTTTTGTCAATGCTCAGTGTGTGTCTTATGTACATACAGTTGGATATGCTTCCTCAGCCAATCGAAAATATATTTTAATAGATAACTCATTTATATTTATTAATATATATTTATCTCTTTCTCTATATGATGTGTTCTTTGCTCTTTTTTATATCTTTGACGTGCTTCACTTTGTAGTTTTACCTTTGAATTTAAACCTTTTAAAATGCTCCTAGAGCTAGGAGGGTAGCTCAGTGGTAGAGCACTTGCTTACCTGGGTTCAGTCTCCATTGCCACAAAATAAAAATTTTTTTTTTAAAGAAGAGAAGAAAAATACCTACGTTCATATTTAAACTTTCACTATGTGGTTTGTTAGTTTAAATGGTATCTTTTGATTCTGAACTATGACATTAAATAGTAGTTTTAATAATGAGACCGTGCACCTTTTCATTTCCTTTCTCCTGCAAAAGTTTATTTGTATTATTTCTTTGTTATAAAACTAAACATATAATTTTCTAACAATCATATATACCTTTGATTTAATCTTTGATATACATTAATATATTAAATGTGCACAGCCTTAGTCCATGTGTGCGGCTGTAACAGAATAGTTTCAGCTGGTTAGTTTATAAAGAACAGAATGTATTTCTCACAGTCGTGGAGGCCAGAGGCCCAGGATCAACACCAGCTGGCTCCCTTGTCTGGCGAGGCCTGCTTTCTGCTCAAGAGGAGCCTATGGCATTGGCCTGCAGAGGGGCAGGTGCCAAGTGCTGTGGGAAGCCTCTGTGAGCAGGAGCCTGAGTGCCTCTCACAGGACACCTCTTCGGACCATCGCGTGGGCCATTAAGTGGCAGTCCTGGATCTGGAGGGGGCATATCTAGACCACAGCACTCACCATTGGTCCTTCGTCTGACGTTTGCAGCGTAATCTCTTTGTTGGAGAAAGCTTGACTTCTTGTTGATGTTCATCCTGCACATTCCTGAGTTCTTTCATATTTAAGCCTCGAGGTCAATACATGGGTGACAGCTTGGCAAGATCTAAAACCCTTGGTTCATAATTTCCTCTCTTTGAGTTACTTGAAAATGACACTCCATTGTTACTTTGTTTTACATATTATTTTTGAGAAGTCCGATTTAGTCTAATTCCTTTTTTCGGAGGCGGGTGCTGGGGATTGAACTCAGGGCCTTGCACTTGCTAGGAAGCGCTCTGCCACTGATCTAAACCCCCAACCCCTGACTTAGTCTGGTTCTTTTGCCTTATAAATTTAGGGCTCAGTTTGCCTGTATGCTCTGAGGCGTTTTCTTTATTTTTACAGAAAGTTAGATTTACTAGGATGTTTCTCAGAATTCATCGTTGGGTCAGTTTTCTTAGGTATAGCATGAGCCCTTTTAGTTTATATATTTAAGTCTTCCTTTATTTCCAAGTTTTCTTGTTTGTTTTTTTTTTCCCCAAGTTTTCTTGCAAAAAAGCTTTTAATATTAATTATGTTCTAGTGTGGTGTTTTTCTTCTTCAAGAACTCCCATTATATATAATTAGATTGCCTTTCTTGTATTTCTTGTTATATCATGTATTGTTTTGTATTTTAACATCTGTTTTCCCTACTTTTATCTCACTTTCATTCCCCTTGAATTTTTAAAACTAGTAGTTAAATAAGTAATAAGTGAATTTAAAAGCTTTTATTTAAAACTATTTTTAGAGGCACCTTATAATTTAATTTTAATTTCTGATGTGATTTTTGCCTTTTTCTTCTGTTTCTCTCATGGGTTTAGTCAACTCACCTATTTTTCCAAAGTTTGTTTTTTCCCATTTCTATTCTTAGTTTCTTATTAAATATCTAATCCAAGCTCTCTTTCGAATGGTTGGGAGGATTTTAATTCAGAGTAGAGTGGAGGTTTTTTTCTGTATCCCAGTTGGTTTTCGGGGTGGATTTTTTTCATCTACTTAAGTGCATGGATATTTTACATTTTCTTCATCGTTTTCGTAGCTGAAGTTGCTGGCATGTTGTGAGTAGAATGGCAGTTTGGGATGGTTTGTAGTTAAAATACCCTCTTTTGGGGAAACAGGAGGTCGGCAAGATTATGGGTCTTGGAGTATTTTAATTTTCTTTTGTCTAACCAGATCTTAAATTTTCTTATTTCTTTTCCCTTTTATTACTCTGTTCCAAAAGGCTTTCCTCTCCCTGATCCTCTCTCCTCCTCAGAAGTGTTCTTTGCCTTTCACCGTTGCCTAAGTTTCCTGTACTTTCTGCTTTTTTCCTTCTGCATTTTGGCACTCAGAGTGGTCTTTCTCTTTCCTACAGTTATCACAGTTTACTATTGTCTCTGTCTCCTACTCACGTCAAAGGTACAGAATTTGCATAGTTTTATTGTTGTTATTTGTTGACATAGTTTGGGGAGGATGGTTGGTAGATTTCAGTGTACACAGTCAGTATTACCTTGGCTATCCAGCAGTTTCTTCTGTTTGTCTCTTTATTAGCAGTGTCTTCCTTCTAAAATTCATGCTGTATTAAAACAGGAGCCATCTTTGTTTAATTTACTGCTTTATCTCCAGTATCTAGTAACATTCAATAAGTAATTATTGGGCAAGTCTTTGTCAAAGTGCATATGTGTCTTTTACCCATTTTTCTGGGTAAAAATGATTTATTAATATTTGTCTTGATGGTTTATACATCCTATTATACCTGAAGATTAATAATCTAATAAGGCAATTAATAATCCATAGGTGCTTAATATGTAAGTCATACTCATAAGAATTTAAACGAATTAGATGTCAATAAAGACAGTTTTTTTTTGTAGTTTTTATTTTGAGTAAATGTTTAAATGTAAGGATTTAAATTTCAAGAAAATCAAGGTTATCTGGTCCCATTGATGGAGGTCGTAATTGCATAATAGTCCAGTGTGTTACTCTCCCTGTCTAACAAATACAGAACATGACTTCCTGCCCAGCAGAATTTTAGGCTTGAAAGCACTCAGAAGAGATTAAGCTGCTCTGGCCTGCAGGGTTTACCGGGTCTGAACCGCGCCCCTGGTGCCCCTGGCATGTCTGACATGGTGAGGAAAGGAAGACGTTCATAGGCAAAAATAATAGTGATTAGAAGAATGAGTTTACAAAACAGAACAGGAGGCAAGAAGGAGCGGACCGCGGCACTGCTGGGAAGCATCGTTGGCCTTGGCTTGGGTCATCCCGGGTGGTCCCTGCTCACCAGGCCATCTGTGCCCGCTCTGGGAAATGTTCTTCTGCCTAAAAACAGACGCACTCATTAGTGTTGCTTCGGATCCCTTTTGTTACCTGGCTAGTAATGTTTTTGCAGAGCCATCTCAGAGGGGACTCATCCTCGAGCTAACAGTGCTGTTTGAATAGCTGTGGGAATTTTGCGTTTTGCTTGGCTCCCCTGAAAACGTTCCGATATGTCGTTGATTAGCAAGGCTAATGGGTGGTGGCTGGTGAGCGCGTTTGCTGTTTTGCAGTCGGAAACATTCTGCCCGCAAGCTTGTTGTCTAAGCAGCAAGACAGCTCTTGCGCGCCTGCGTGGAATCCTTACGTCTGACGGAAGGATCTGTGTCTTCCCAACAGTTCACAGCCTTCCTGGATCTGACTTCTGAATTTATAAATAGTTTATTAATTTCAGGTTCTGTTCTCAGTTTACTTGTCTTCCCCTTGCAGATTATTCAGAGAAAGGAGATTAGAAAAATACATCATTCAGATCTCAGTGAACACTCAGGGAATCAGAGCGGGTTCTTCAGCTCTTCGCTCACAAGTCCTCCTAGCTGTTTTACTCCCTTCAGTTTTTCCAGCTCTCACGTCTCACGTGGCGTCTGGGTTTGAGCATTCTCATAATCGCCCTATGCAGGGTGCCTGATAGTGCTCAGAATTCTGAATTAATGTTACTTTCTTAAATGTGTTCAAGCCAGTTTTCTTTCTCTCAAAACTTCAAGTTTTGAAGATATTTTGAGAAAAATAAATGTTGGAGGGAAGCTCCCTAATGCCAACCCCAGAACTGCCTTCCCTTCGTGCTCTGGGAGGGCACGTCTGTCCTCAGCTCCAGCCTCTGCCCGGCCACAGGGAGCCGCTTCGGCTCTGTGCCTGTCCCTAACCGGTAGCCGCTTGTCTAGCAGTCAGAGACTTCTTTGAATTTCCTCTGTTCTTCCCACTTAATAGATTTACATCTAAATGTATTCAGTAAACTTGAAGCATCTTATTTTCTGTGGTTGACTCATGTTGTGTAACACGAAAGCGTTTTCATTGTCCTATATAATTTGCATATTTGAAAATAATCTGTCAGTCACTTAGGTCCTCTGAGATATGAAAGTGAGCTGTCCAGAAAGGGTCTATGACTTTCAATTCATTGCTTATTTGAATAGTTCATTTATAAAGTGTAAGAGTTGATTTTTCTGCCACTTTTAATTTCATTTTTTAACTGAAAAATATTGTTAGCTCAATTTATTATATTTTTGGGACTCATTGGTCATGCTTAGAAACATTTCTTAAAAGCAATTCTTCTGAATAACTTTTGTTTATCCAGTTTAATCTGTTTCATATTTTTTAAAACCTTTTGTTATCATGAATTTTGGTTCCCTTTTGCATTTTTTTCTTTCCTTGGTTTCCAGTATATTGGACTTACAGCATTATGTTTCTCTAGTGTGCACAATTATTATACACCTTCACTACAGTTTTTTGCAGTTGAACTGTTCTTACGACATGCATTCATGTCGCACTGAGGCAGTGTGTTTAGAGAATACCACAGGCTCATTTTAGGGATTTGCTTTCTTCTCTAAATCTTTGCCAGAGTTGCTGGTAAGGAGAAAGATTTAATTTCTGTCTTTTTTCTCTGCTTGCTTTCACCTGAGGTTGCTAACAGGCTGACCTGCTAACTCCTGTTTGCTAATCAAAGCAGGTGGACGTGATAAGGATGAGCTATAAATCATTCCCTGGTGGGTGTTTAGGCCGGTTTGGGCTCTGAAGTGTTGCTGGACTGGAAGGAATGAGTCTGCAGCTTTTGATGATGCACAAACCAGCCAGTTAGGAGAACCACACACTCTGAGGGTTCTCCTTACATTGCTTTAATTTTTTTTTTATTTCTTTTTTATCTTTTTGTGGTGCCGGGGATCGAACTCAGGCCCTTGTGCTTGCAAGGCAAGCACTCTAATCACTGAGCTAAATCCCCACCCCCTCCTTACATTGCTTTAAATTGAGCATCAGAGGTGCATCCTGATTGTCAGGCTCATTACGTGACACTACTAGTACAAGAACTGATGCGGTTTTCTAAGTGATGAACTGATGGATATGTATGTATTTCACTTTTGTTTCTGAAGGAGGTAGAAATTCGGAACAAAGATCTGGAGGGACAGCTGTCTGACCTGGAGCAACGTCTGGAGAAGAGTCAGAACGAGCAGGAAGCTTTTCGCAATAACCTGAAGACACTCTTAGAAATTCTGGATGGAAAGATATTTGAACTAACAGAATTACGGGATAACCTGGCCAAGCTACTAGAATGCAGCTAAGGAAAATGAAATTTCAGTGCCAATTGATTAAAAGATACTCTGTCTCTCTTATAGGACTATTGGGCTCTGCATCAAGATTGCACACAAAAAAAATTTAAATATCACTCCTCCAGGAGGAGAATCTTTTGAAAATTGGAATTGTATATTTCAATGTAAATTTTAGAATTTAGCTTGTAGCTAGTTGGGAAAAAAAAAAATGAAAAACTTGAACTACAAATTACCTCCATGTATATTATTGGCCATAGTTAACTAGAAAGTTACAAATAGACATTTAATGCAATCTTTTTTTCCCTGATATTAGCCAGTGGGAGAGTTAACAATGTCTGGGTCTCAACCCCTTTTTGTGTTCAACACAGTGACGATTATCTGCTTTTTAAATTAATTTACTTATGATATCTAGAGCTGTGATTTGTGCAAAAATTTAGCGAGGAAAGCCCTGCCTTTTGTTGTAATCTGAATAATTTCTCAGGATATTTTCGCGCTGCGGAGAGGCAGTGCCTTCACCAGTTAATTCTCGCCAGAGGGAGAGCTGCACCCTTACTGAAACACACTGCAGCTGGGTGTGTGGAGTGCTTCCCTTTTTTGTACTGGAAGATTTTTCACTCTGGTGACTACTCTGGTACACTCTGGTGTTCTCTAATCTTGTCCGTTGTATAGTTTACTTTTCCTTATTGATTCCATGTATTTATGAAAAGATATTGTCTCCCATTTTATTATACATTTTAAAGCCAACTAACAAGGCAGCTGAGTCCCTCAGAAATTTTTGTTTTTAAATTTCTAGTAAATTTGACACACAGAACTGAAATACAGCAGCCTGTCATTAACGGGCTGGTGTAGCAATGATAAGTATATTTACAGAAAATATGCAGTTACATTTGTTTATATATTTTGCAAGAAATCTTTTCTGAATGATCAATGCATTTCGATTTAAGAATAATAGTGGTTATTGGGAAACTGTTTATTATAGATAATTTTAAGGTGTACAGCTATTTCCAAGGGGATCCCTCTGCATCCAGCAGCCGATCAGAGAGGACTGTATCTAAACTGTGATCATGCAGGGGAGACGGGTCCTGTGCTCTGGGCCTCCACACCGGCCACACCCTTCCGCAACCCTCACAAGGCAATATACCGAACTGTTCACTAGGCGTTTCCACACAGGATCTGCATCACCAGGCTCTTCTCAGCGAGCAGGTTTTAATGTTGTTTTGATGTAATTTTAAAAGACTTTCAGCAAACATGCATTTCTTTATATGATACATTTCTTTTATGAAACTATTTTAAAAGTAAGCCGAGTGCTGTCTGGTCTGCGTGTGGAGTAGGAACTGCATCAGAATACACATTCTTGCTGTATGGTGCCTGTCACAGTGAGGAGGTTGTTCCTGTAAAGTGTATGCTTGAGTACCTGGCTCTATAGAGTCAGTAAATGCACCGACTTTTTGTTGTACCCCCACTGATTGAATTGTTACGTACAAAATCAAGCAAATTAAGCAGTTTGTAACCATTTTTCACTCCTAGCTACTCAGCACTAGATAATTTTGTTTTCTATTTATGTGTATGTACATAAATACATACATATTAATTTATATTAGAGTGAAAATAAACGGTTTGTTTCTACAGTTAGTTTCTAGAGTGGGCTTTCAGGTGTCTGAAGCGGTTATCTCAGACCCTGAGTCACTGTGTTCTGTGTGCAGCACCCTGTGGGCCGCCCCTATCTGTCTTGGGTGTTTTCCCTCACGTCTCTGTGGCGGAGGGAGTAAGTGGGAACACACTCGGAGTGGGGAGCGTTTCTCAGACAGTCAGGTGGTGAGATGTGTTTGATGGATAGAACCGGACGTAGATGTGATTTTCTCCATGAGTTTCCAAGCAGCAAGAACATCAGGTTTTCATTTAACTAGGGGGTTAGCACTAGGGATCAGGGAATTTAGTCATGAAGAGTTTTTAAAAATCTTAAAAAAAAGAAACAGTGTAAGCTGTTGAAATGGTAAGTGAATTATTTTAATGATGTAATAAAATATTTTAAAATTTTAACATAGTGGTCATTTAATGGGAAAATAACTCACCAAAATGTTTCCACTTGAATTGTATTGATAATGTGAGACATATGTGTAATTCAATATATACATATACCCATATGTATATACAGAAATTATTTTTAGTATTTTCCTACTGATATGAAATTTAAAATTGGAAATTTTGTGAGTGTTTTCCTTGTCTAATAGAGCCTAATTGTTTCTTTCTAGTGATTTAACAACTTCTTGAGGGCTGCACCTTCCAAGTCCCAGATTGTTCATAGACATGTACAGTATTTGGGATGAGGTGGACACAAATGCACATATAAATAAAACCTTCCTATGAGACTATTTTAAACACACATCCACAGTAGGAAAGTAGAAATCATCGCCTATGAGTTATAACTAGGTTGTGTGCCTACTGTAGCTTTTTCCATTTCTGTATTATAAATAAATGTTTGCATATTAAAATTCCGATTTTCCCAGAGACAAGTACTGTATATATATATCTATATCTAGATCAGACACAGTGATCTGTTCATCAGAACGCGGTGTTGAGGACGGTGCCCTGAGCGCGCGGACTCGCGGTGACCGCGGAGGAGGACAGTGGAGACCGAGCCCATTGTGTTTACATTATTACATATAACTATGAATTCTTGTACAAAAACAGAAGCTGGAGAAAAAGAAAAGTGAAAATACAGTTTTTATTTTGAAATACATTTTAAGTGATGGCAGCATCTACTTAAATCTTACAGGTGCTACTGGAGTTTGCATCCGTGTATCATGTTGTGAAACCCTGACTTTGACATAAAGCTTTTATAAGTATTTCCATGGCTGGAAAATTAGTTTTTGTTCTTCTGACTCTCTTTCTTTCTCTCTTCTCTCCTTTCTCCCTTCTCACTCCCTCTCTGTCTTCTGTCTCTCTGGAGGCTAAAAGACCTGGCGGAGCTGCACCCTCCCTACCCTGCCCCCGCCCCACCCCACCCCTGCCCTATAGAGGGCCACCAGCACCCTCTTAGGCTTGAGGCTTTGCTACCCTTGAACTGTTGGGAAGCAGTTAGAGAAAACGCGCATTTGTTTGTTTCAGGTGGAATTAAAAGAAACATTCAGAATTAACCTACCACAACCACGTGTCGAAACTGAGCTCTTTGCCTTGTTAAAATTAAATGGGCCAGGTGTGGTGGCGCGTACCTCTAACTCCAGTGCTCCCGAGGCTGAGGCAGGAGGATCTCCGTGAGTTTGAGGCCAGACTGGGCTACATAGTGAGTTCAAGGCCGGCTTGAACTACATAGCAAGACCTTGTCTTGAAAAAAAATTTTTTTATTCTTTTATATTTGTGTACATGTCTTACATGTTTTATTTAGCTCTGGAGTATGTACTTCAATGGCTCTCCCCTAGTCCTGATTTTCTGTCCGTACTAGAATGAGAGACAGCAGAGAGGGCGGCGGGGTGCATTGGCTATTGTTGTAATCCTTTCATTTATTTGATATAAAATGATTTTAACTTCCTGAAATTTTATGCTTAAAGATGTAAAATAGTCATCATTGAACTTTTCTCTCCTGAACATATAGCATTGTTCCTTTACCATTCTTGAGGTAAATTAATTCATATAAAATCTTAAAAAAGAAAACCTTAAAAAATTAAAAAAAGAAGAAGAAAACCTTGAGGTGAGAAGTAGTTGAGATTGACACATTTTTTTAAATCTCTAAATTAGGACACTATAGGCAGGTATGGTTCCACATGCCTGTAGTCCCAGCACTCGGGAGGCTGAGGCAAGAGGATCGCTTGAGTTTGAGGCCACCCTGGGCTACATAGTGCAAGGCCAGCCTGAAGCATTTGTGCAGAAGATTTAGAAAATATTAGAAAACAGTTGTCTTGGAATAGAAACAGATGTATCATTCAGCTCACTCTAAATTGTGACAGGCTATTTCTTCGTAATATTCTTAAAAATTAACAAAACGAATCTTAAAACCTTCAAGGCAGAAGGAGTGCAGGCTACTTACAGTTGAGTCAACTCTATAGAACTGGAGACAGTCCCTTAAAAATAATTTCAACAAAATTTCACTAAACTCTTAACTGGACCTTAGATTTTTATAAGGTTTTCTTTATAGGAAACAGGTAGATGTTATACAAATATAAACATAGCTGTTGAATTAAGAAATTGAATATTTTTGCATTTTTATGTATTATTTAGTAAAATACCTACCTGTTTTTTACCAAGAAAATTACAATCAGTACTACAGTGCCTACTGATTCCTGCGCAGAGAGCATTTTAAGAGATCTGGGGATGTGGGTCACTGGTAGAGTGCATGCTTAGCATGCTCAAGGCCTTGGGTTCTCAGCACCAAAAAACCCCCCACGTTTTTACCAAAAGTGTAAGCCACGGAGAAAAGTGTATCGGGACTATAACAGAAGGCACAGACCCCAACACTGTAAGGTTTCTCTGTCCTTCAGAGTCATGGATGCATTTCAGGCCGGCCGAGGGGGTTTCCGCCTGTACCTACCCCCTGCTTGGCAGGCTGAGGCAGGAGCATTATCTGAGCCCAGGAGTTGGGGACCAGCCTGGGCAGCATCATGAGACCTTGTCTCTTTTGAACAAAAAAAAAGTTGGGGAGAGAACTTTTTGTGGCAGCAGATTCAGCAAATTCATAGGAACACAGTGATGGGTTTTTAACACAGTGGGTGGGGTCAGCCAGAGACACACAGAATGCTCCCCCGGGGAATCCCTGTCTGGCTGCTGCTTTTCACCACGAGTAAGGACTTTTCAAAGGAGCCTGCCGCTTGTCAGGCTTTATGACCTAATAAAAGACACCTAAATGATCAGAACTCACCGTTCTGTAGGATTCTGACTTCCTTTTGTCAGATATACCCAGGGGTAGAAATACTACTCTGCTTTCTCCTGTAACACCCTATGAAGGGGGTAGCTACCTAATAGATGCAAAATTAAGGTCACTTCTGCAGGACAGAGAACTGTCTCATGATTTTTCTTTCTTTTGGGGGGCAGGGTGGAGGGGTTTGAGACAGGGTCTCGCTGTGTAGTTCAGGCTTGCCTTGAACTCACTACGTAACCCAGGCTGTCCTCAAACTCACTGTGTAGCCTGGCTGGCCTCAAACTGGCGGTGATCCTCCTGCCTGGCCTCCCAAGTGCTGGGATTACAGGCTTGTGGCACCACACCCCGCCTTGCGTGATTTTTCTGTCTGTAAACTGTAACTGTCTTCAGATTATCTGTATGACTTGCAGGTGTGACGTGTTGTTCTCCCTCCCACCCCCGTGACATGGAGCAGCATCTCCAGTGTGACAGGCGCTGTGCTAGTTGTTTGACACCTTGTTTCTGCCTCTAGTGGCCCTTGAGGATGCGTTCCTTTGGGAGGCTGCCGGATGAGGAGGGAGGCAAGTCAGACGCTGCCCTGCTGCACCCCTGCGGCCTGCTTGTCCCGTGTGCATGCGGGCGGGCTCTTGCCCGTGCATTGGTCCGTGTGCCCTCCAGCTCGTCCGTCTTGCCTCTCTGAAATTTCTCTGAAGCGGTGCTTAACTGAGTGTGCCATGTCTGCTCTCGAGCGCCCTTGCTCGGCCTTCTCTGATGCCTGCTGTGCTTGCCATCAACTTACATAGCGCTTTCTTCATCAAAGCCCTTGGATTGTGCTGAGTACCAGGACAATGACCTCCCTCAGTTTTCTTCATGTATCAAGTTTTCAACCTTTTTTATTGTGATAAAATTTACCATTTTAAATATTTTTAAGATCATACAGTATTTGCCCTTTATATCTGGCTTTTCATTTAGCGTAATGCTTTCAAGTCTGTTCATGTCTCAAGAATTGTCTTCCTTGTGCAGGCTGGAGGTGGGGGTGTCGCTCAGTGCTAGAGCACTTCCTAGTATGTACAAGTCACACACACACTCACACACAAAACCATCCTTCGTGAGACTGAATAAAGCTCCATTGTGTGGGGAGAATATGTATTTTGGGGTTTGGTTTTGTTTTGTTTTTTGGGTTCTGCAGATCAAACTCAGGGCCTCACACTTAGTAGGCAAGTGCCCTACTGCTGAGCTAAACCCCCCCAATCCCTAGAATATGTATTTTGTTTGTTTGCTCAACTGTTGATGGACAGACGGACATCCGCTGGTTGGCTTTGGGGAATAATACTGTGACTTATTGCGTACAAACACCTGTTGGAGTCCCTGCTTTGTGTTCTTTGGGTTTGTACCTAGTATCTGTGGGATGGCTGGACTATGTGATAATTCTATGGTTAGCTTTTTACACTTTAAATTTTTTATTTTGAGACAGGCTATCACCAAGTTGTCCTGGCAGTACTTAAATTTGCGATCCTTCTCCTTGCCTCACCCTCACTTAGTGGTAGGATTACAGGTCTGTCCTTGTTTAAGATTTTAAGAAGCCACCAAACTATTGGGTTTTGTTTGTTTGGGGTTTTTTGGTGCTGGGGATCAAACTCAGGGCCTTGTGCTTGCAAGGCAAGCACTCTAACCACTGAGCTAAATCTGCAGCCCCACTATTGCGTTTTAATTTGGCAAATTTAGATTTATAGAGCAAGGTGCAGGCTCAGGACGCCTGGCTTCTGAGTCCTGCCTGGTTTTCACTCTTCTGTCACTTACTGAGCACTTGCTACAGCCCAGGCCTCATCTGGAGTAGCGATCTGGAGAGCAGGTCTCTGTGGGGACAGTTCCCACCTGCATAATGAGCACACGCCCTTTGTCCTGCAAGAGGACTTTCCCAGGGCCACAGCCTGGCTGGAGGAGGAGGAGCTGGCCACCTGGAGACAGATCACACAGCAGAGCAGTTAGAGAGGCTGGATGCTTGGCAGGTGACAGGGCCAGCACAGCCGGAGGGAGCACAGGAGGACAGGACTGGGTGAGACATGGGGTGGAGAGGAGGCCACGGGCAGAGCGGGGAACTTGGCAGGCAAAGGGCTGGGGCTTCACTCGGAATGTGAGGGATTTTTGTTATTGTAAAGAAGATGTGATCAGAAATATTTGATAAGACCAGGCAGTATGCAAATCACAGGAATCCCCACTGAGAGACTGGAGGCAGTGAGAAAAGACACAGGGCTGGATTCAGGCAGAATTAGGAGACAGAATCCATCAGTAGGCCATCTTGGTTCATTTATATGGCAAGGAATAGGCGTCTAAGCCAGACCTCTGGAATTAGGAAGGAGGTGGTAGTGAATTCAGAGGGGCAAGGCCCGGCGGGGTGGGGGGTGAGAAAGCAGAGATCAGAGACGCCCATTGAGGAGTTCAGCAAAGCACTCTGTGCACCAGCAGAGGAAGCGAGGAGCCGTGGTCCAGATGGACCCGACAGGAGGATGGGCTGAGGGAGCTGTCCTGGGATGGTTGCTATACGTGATGGGAATTGAGGGCTGAAAAACAGATGAATACAGGGTGACGCTGGGTTGGGCCATGTGTGGGCCGAGAACTGGTGAGAAGCATGACCAGCAGCTGGGTGGACAGCTGGGGATGCTTCGAGGAGTTTCAGAAAGCCAGACTTCCCTCTTGTCTCAGGAGTGGTGTTCAAACCCGTTCTGCTGAGATTCCTGGCTAATGACTGATTTTAAAACGGACGTTAAGGATTCGTGATCCCAAACATGCTCTTTAGAACAGGACATCGAAATGCAGCGAACGTTAGGGCTGGGTTCGCTGGTCGTGAAGATGGCAGAACAAGGCCCTGGCCGATGCCTGAAGCGCTGCTGGCAGTCAGGCGAGCTGGCGTGGCTGGGTGTGCAGTCCTGGTGCCCAGGAAAGGCCTGGTACATGCGGTGGGATCGAAACACAGAAGGCAGCTGCTGCTTTGTGCAGACCCAGTCTCAGTCATGTGTTTGTGAAAACAGCTTTGCTTTCCCGGTTCACTTAGTGCGTAGGTTAAATGTCCTGTGCCACTACTTCTATGAGTGTGTCGGACTTCAGGAAGTCGTCATTTCCAAAGTGGGATGAGGAGGACACGGAGGCCCGCAAACCACACCACCATGCTTGCGTAGCTTACCCGCCTCTCGGGGTCCAGAACTTGAGGCTGAACTGTACTAAGTGTGTCTTTACATGTGTCATTTTGATTCTGAACTCATCACTAGAAGCAGGTCATTATATCTTAGTCTTAAAAGTTTCACGGTTATGCTTTTCTTACCTCAAATGATCCTTACCCTTTTCTTCCTATTGACACATAAACAGATAACTGCATACAAATTATCTTGGGCAGGAATTATCTCAAATGAAGCCAAGAAAAGACTGTGGACTTGGCTTAGACTGCTGAGTGATACTTGTTTTTATTTCTAGTTGAAGTTCGGTTTGGTGTTAGTTTAAGCTCCTTGAGTGGGTGCGCCTTGCCCAGCTCGGGCAGCAAACTGTGAAGGAAAGAAGACCTGGCAGTCTGCATAGCCAGCTCCATGTAGCTGCAGGTGACTTGTGAATTGTCAAATAAGCAGTAACTTCTACACTACTGTTGTTTCTGTCTCTGTTTAGCGCTTAGTCTTGGTCTCCTGAAACAGCTCTTATTTTAGAGTATGTTCTGTGCGTCGAGATCCCAGCGTCCGGTACCAGAGCGTGAAGCACAGAGCTGCAGTCTGCCTCGCTCTGTCCCCACATATGACTGCTGTCCCCGTCCAGTAGGGAGCCAGAGGCCCAGCAGGAGCAAGCGGCTGGTTCGTGGGAAGCCGCCGGGGTCGCCAGGCCTGCAGCCCTCTGCCCTTCCCGAGCCAACGAACAGGCCAGGAGGCAGGTACAGAACTGACCAGTTCGCAGGATGCGGCAGCCTAGTGAGTGGGGTCGGGGGTTATGTGGTGAGCTGCATCGAGTGGCTGGTTCTCCATCTTGACGGTATTATGTCTTCGAATTTTTCTCTTCTTACTTCTCTCATTTTTGAAAAAAAAGTTTATATAAGTGGTTGTCTTAGTTACTTTTCTCCAGTCAGTGGTTTGTAAGAGAGCAGATTTAATACAGGACATTTTTATAAGTTACAATATTCACCCACAAGCCAAATGCAGGAAGAGTGCCGAATGTCCATCCAGGCACTGGAGACCCAGAAGATACAATCGAGGGCTGGGAGCCCACAGCACTGTCCCACGTACGTCCGTGTCTGCAGATGAAGGCTGAAGAAATCTTTACTGGAACCAGGATACGATGATCTCAGCAGAGATGACGAGCAGAGCTTCCCCGAAGCAACAGCAGCCATCCTCGACGACAGCAAGCCCCCAAGCTCCTTCCTTGACGAGAACAGCCGAGTCCCCTTCAGGAGAACCAGCCACAGCAGAGCTTCTCCTGGGACACAGCTGGCCACTATCTTCTGCTCCCACTCGGCTTTGTGTTGCGTCAGCAACAATCCTCAGGTGGATCCTCTACACCCAGAACCACACAACTCAGTCCAGCTGGGCGTTCCGGCTCAAGTTGACAACAATAATAAGTCTACCACAGTGGTTGAAATGTACTTTTTCTTGTAAATGTTTTTAAAGCAGATAAAGAAAAACTCACCTTTGACCTCTCAGTTTCATCTCTTAAAGTTATGCATTTATAAATATGCATTTAAATATTTGGTTGGGAGGAGGAATAACGTAAGTTTTATAGTATGTTTTGTTCTGCGGTTTTCTTTTTATACTTAATCTGTTGCAAAGATGGTAGTACAGATCTACCTTGTTCCTTTTCATTCCAGAGTGTCCTGTTTTGTGGCTGTATTATAGTTTACACACGTCCATATTTTTTTCTTTCCTTTTTTCTAGTCTCTTGTCCCTCACTGAGGTTACTTATTAAGTGATAGGAATATTCATGGTATTAGTAACCAGTTTCTAAATGTCTCAGCACCTCTACATCCCCTTAACCACTGGGGTGAACGAACTCTGGATGAGTGTTCTTTTTTGGGGGGGTGCTGGAGATTGAACTCAGGGCCTTGCACTTGCTAGACCAGTGCTCTACCACCGAGCTAAATCCCCAGCCCCTATTAAATGTTCTTGATAACAAATATTTAAACTAGCCTGCATGAAATTTAGATCAGAAGCAGCATCTGGTAGCCTGCTTTCGACACAGTGATTGTTAAGTAACTGAACGTGCTTCTCGCTGTAGACTAGAGGACATCACGTAGAAATTTTGTTTGGATTGTTTTGTTTTTTTTTTTGAGACAGGGTCTCGCTATGTATGTAGTTCAGGCTGGCCTTGAATTCACTACATAGCTACACCTGGCCTCGAACTCACAGGGATCCTCCTTCAACCTCCCGAGTGCTGGGATTACAGGCTTGCACCACACCACGCCCGTTTCCACATATAAATTGTAACCTTCGCTTAGTGACTTGATCCATCCGCTGTTACACAGTGCCACCATCTGACCAGCCGGGGCACCTCGAAGAGGGTGTAGGGCAGCGTACAACCCAAACTTCTGCGCTTTATCGCCTTAGGACAAAGTGGAAATTAGAACTAGGGAAGAGCTTGCGCCGTGGTCTATCAGACAGCGCCTCCCTCCGAGGAGCCTCCGGTCCCTGCCAATTCACCGTTCCCGCGGCTGCTGGAAGCCTCGGTCAGCGCAGGGGTGCGGACGCAGCCACACCTTCGGGCTGCAGAGCGCACCGGGGCGGAGCACCCGCCTGAGGTCCAGCTTTCCAGGAACAAGGCCAGGCCGCCGGACCTTCCAGAGTAACAGAGCGACGGGGTCGCTCCGACCGCAGCATCAGAAGTGGCTCAGAGGTAGTGCGAGACCTTATCTAGGAAGACAAGTTGTGTGTGTGTGTGTTTCAGCCAATTGTGGCAATTCAGATAAAAGAAACCTAAACCATGAAGAACTGCTAGACCAGCCAGGGCGGTGGCGTAGCCTGTAATCCCAGCACTCAGGCTGAGGCAGGAGGATCCCCGAGCATTCAAAGCCAGCCTGAGCTCCACCGCAAGACCCTGTATCGAACAAAAACCGAAGACAGAACGTGGCAGAAATAAATACGAGCAATGCTCGAGAGGTTCGCGACGGGGAGACAGTTTTATTTTCAGACTCCTCCCCCGAGTCGGCCCCCGCGAGTGGACAGCGCTGCTTCCGAGGCGGAGCCGGGAGGTGGTGCTGGAGGTCGGGCTGCCGGCTCACGGGAGCGGGACCGCGTCGGCCCGAGCGGCCCGGGGCTGGTTCTCCGCGAAGCCTCCTCTCCCGCACCCGGAGCTGCCAGCCGGGGCCACCCTGGCGCGGGCTCCTCCGCGCAGCGCCGGGACTCCGTCTCGCTCCGGGCGAGGGTGCCACCGCGCTCCTCCGGGCCCTGTAACTGCGGGCTCTGCTTTCTCTTGCGTATTTTTCTGCTCCTTTTTTGTTTTTTAAATCAACGGTTCTTGCTCTACTGTCTGATGGTTCCTATATTTTAGCATCGTCTGTTTCTGATTAAGTCCAGTTGTTGGCTTGTACCTGCTGTCTTCATTCATTAATTAGAGTTTATACTGTGGAATAATTCAGTGATCTTTTTCCAGTAGTCTATCAAGGTCAGTATCAAAAATTCCACTTTTGATCGCATGCTGTTTTAAGGCATATGAAGAAACAAGGTAACCCCAAGTGCAGTGATGCCAGAAAGCTTTCCCCTTAGCCTGTTGACTCTGCTTTTCCATCAAGATCATTTTGGTTGGAGGTGTAGCCACGTAGAAGTCCTCAGTGCGAATGTCTCTTCTCCAGATCCAGTGTCAGAGCTGACCCAAGCTTCTCCCGTTGCTCAGAGGCCAGGAGCAAGAGCTCAGCTCGGACGCGCCGTGTGAAGCGCCGGGCTCCCTCCGGGACCCAGCAGGAGAGGCCTCGGACCTAACCAGCAGCCGCCTGGGCTCCAGTGTGGTCTCCAGCCCTCGCGCTGCGACCCTCCCGCCTAGACAGCCCCGAGCCGCCTCTGCCGAGCGTCGCCGGGCTCTGCCAGCTGGGCGCCCGGCCTGTGCCTGCCAGACAGCAGCCCGGTGCCAACAGAGAAAGGCCAATGATCCTTCACTGCACCAAGATGTCTCAAACCTGTAGTTGGAGTTTTGTCCCCCCCCAAATTTCTTTCTCCTCGAAGGAGAAATGGCTGTGGCAGAGGAGCACCAGACCCTGTCCTGAGAAGAAGGCTCTCGTGGGTGAGCGTGACACCGAGACCCAGGAGCCCCACGTCACCCAGCAGTGTGCACCCCGCGTGCCTGACGCCTGTCACCCCAAAAGCCAGCGGGCAGTGCACCGCTGTCACCATCCTCACTGTTGAGGCCCACAGGCCGCCGCTGGGTCTTTGGGAGGCTCCTCCCCGTCTGTGCCGCTGGGCCCGAGTCATGGATCCTCTCTGCTGCTTGCTCAGCTATTTGACTCCAAGACTGTGTTGTAAGTTTTGGAGTGAAGAAATAGAAGTAAGAGTCCGTGCAATGCTCAGAATGCCCAGTGCACGCCCAGGTCCAGAGGTGCCTGCCTCCTACGCAGGGGAAACACCAGCGAGAGATGGACTGACGCACAGAAGAGCTCTGGGGGCAGGTCTGTGGGAAGTCCACCCTCTGGGAAGCGCCCAGAGCATAGGAGATCAGCCCTAGAGGGCCGCATCCATTGCTCCTCTGCAGAAGCCTCTTGGCCTCCCTGCCCCTCCCCCAGCACAGGACGGTGCAGGGCAGCTTTCCTCGAGAGGGTGGGGTCCACCCTCAGAGAAGAGACATCTTTTTCGTATTCCAAAATCATAAGCCTCAAAAATTCTAATTAAAAATCAAATCTAGCTGGGTGTGGTGGCTGGCGCAGGCCTGTAATCCCACCACTTGGCAGGGTGAGGCAGGAGGATTGTCTAGATTTCGAGGCCAGCCTGGGCTATATAATGAGACTCTGTCTCAACCCCCACCCAAAATCTAATCTAACTAGAAAGGAATTCTAATTAAAAATCTACTTATAGGGCTGGGGATTTAGCTCAGTGATTAGAGTGCTTGCCTTGTAAGCACAAGGGCCTGAGTTCGATCCCCGGCACCACAAAAAAAAAAAAAAAAATCTACTTATAGCTCCACTGTGTTATGAATACTGTGCAGGGCTCTTGGAGTCATCCCTAGCAATGATAGCTGATTTTATTATTATTATTTTTTTTTCTTTTGTGGTGCCGGGGATCGAACTCAGGGCCTTGTGCTTGCAAGGCAAGCACTCTAATCACTGAGCTAAATCCCCAGCCCCTGCTGATTTTATTTTAATGCATGGCATTTTAAGCATTATCATCAGGTGGATCAGAAAATAATTACTTTGAGCAGGGGGGAAACATGTCACCTGACAGTATTTGGCCATAACCTCAATAACAAATTTACTTTCACTCCTCTGAGGAAAAACAGTACTGAGGGGTTAGGTGTGTGGCTCAGCGATAGAGTACTCGCCTCACAAGTGCAAGGTCCTGGGTGTCACCCCAGCACAGTAAAAAAACAAGCAAACAAACCAACCCCCAAACAAAAACAACAACAAAAAACCATTAAGAGAATGTATGATAGGAAAAGAATAGATTGGCCAAGTCTTTCTTGGAATAACTCAACAGTGTGAAGAACTAGAATGAAATCCAAACTCCTCTGAGGTGAACAATGAGGAAGAAATTGCAGCTTCTGAGCCCGATGGAAGCCGGGCGGCCCCAGCCACCTACCACCTGCCCGTGTCGCCCGCAGGCCACACTGAGCCTGGCAGGCCTTGCTGGAGTCTGCTGGCCGGCCCGACACAGACTTGGGGAAAAAGATGTGGGCAGTTATAAATTTTCCATTTTTATTGCAAATGAAAATGCAAAGGGCACAGAATTCCACAGAAGCCACTTGAATGAATTCTGAGCTCAGTACTAGCCGCTCTGCGATCTGTAAGGTGTGAGCGGCCCCAGGACAGGGGCCGGGATGCCCCCTACTTGGGCCCGTCCGTGGTCATAGAAGGGAGGTCTCTCCACAGGTCGGTGACATCTGGGGCATCTGGGCTGCTGTCAGAATATAAGCTAAAAACTATTTTTCCGCAGCACGTGGTAGGTGGAAAAGATGTGTCACTGACAGAAAAGATGACTGAGGTCATTTCCGGTTGTGACGGCCTGTGCAGCAGGGGGGTCCTGACAGCGTGAGGCAGCCCAGCAGGTCCTCCCACACACACTCGTATTACCTGAGGACTCCTCACGAGTGACCTGCCAGCGTCCCTGACACGGCCTGGGTGTGCGTCACCTCCCCCGACTGGCTTCCTTCTCTGGAAATGGGGGACATGTTCTGTAACTTGTTGTACCTCCTCTTCCTCCCTACAACTTCAGGGCATTAGGAGGGGGAGAGAGCAAAGTCAGCACTCAGCTTTCTCTAGGGTAAGATGTGCTTGGCAGCCTCTTTCAACACGCCCACCAGTTGACCCAGCCATTCTCTCCTTGAGCTGCTCGGAAAAATAAAAATACACATCCACACAAAGACTTGCATGTGACTCTTAATCCACCCCATCGAGGGATGAAGGAATAAACAAAACGCAACGGAATCCTGTTTGGCAATGAGAGGGGCAGATGGTGCACGCTGACACTCACTGGGCCGAGTGAAAGCAGTCGGGCCCAAGAGTACACGCGCAAGGTCCCTCTTCCTGTCAGGCGCTGTGTGTCACAGTGCCGCAGTTTCTTCCTGTGCACGACTTCCTGTCTCACTGAAATGTATCCTGGAGCTCCAGCCCAGGCCCTGCGTGCTGGACAAGCCCTCTACACTGAGCGGCACCCAGCCCTTTGTCCACTCAAAATGGGTATAATTTACACGTCGATTATGTCTCAGTAAAGTTAGTAGTGGAAATTTTTTGTATGTTGTTGATGGTTAAATCCGAGGCTTGAAAAGAAGGCATAATGGGCAGCAGACACCTTCGTGGGTTTGTGGATGAACCAACACTCAAGCCCGCGGTCGAGAGTAACCATCCACCTCCTGGGACACCGGTCGCTCCTGGTCAGCCTGAGAAGAACCGGTGTTACCATTTGGAGTGAGGCCCCAGAGCAGGGCACCGCCACAGGGACTGTGTGAGGTCCATGACCAGAGGAATCTCGCTCTCTAGCTCACGTGAGTTCCTGAAAGGCCGGAGGGGAGCTGGTGACAGGGGCAGCCGGAGACCTGTGCCTTCGGCTGCCCCGCCCGCCCTGGGGCGGGCTCCTCGTGGGTTCCATTCCAATTTGGGACTGTCCTACCCAGAAACCAGAAGGCCGCACAGCACACCTGGCCTCGCTGACCGCTGGAGTGGCCTGCTTTATGCCGTGTGTCTCAGGGTCACCGGGTAGGAGATCCGGAGGGAATCCGAGAGCTTTCTGTTCACTTTGGTCCCGAAGGAAGAAACCGAGGCAGAAACAAAGCGAGCGCGTGGCTGCGTTCAACATTGTGAGCAGGCCGCGCCTCAGGAGCCTCCTCCCTGCGGTCCAGCTCTCCAGGACTCGCTGGCAAAGTGTCCACGACCTGCAGCTACCTGAGCCCGGACCCTGAATCCACTCTTTGTGAACCAAAGTCTAAGCGGCTGGGTTCTAGCTGAGAGCAGTGTCCCTTCTGACCTGGGAGGAGGCGGGGGCCAGATCTCCACGCAGCAGGGATGAATGAGAGGCATTTATGATCACTGCAGAGCTTGGCAGCAGCTCTACAAGTCTGCTGCATGGTGGAAATGACCATGTTAAATTTCCATTCTTATTTGCATTTGCAAAAAGAGAATACGATTATCTCTGGTTTAAAATGGAACATTGTCTGCGACTGGGCAGTGCTTCTTGGTCATTACTGCTCCTTTTATTCTTCGTATAGTTTTTCCTCGAGGGCTGCGGAAATAGCAGCTATTTTATACAGAGAACGTTGGATGAAGTTGGCTTGCATTCTTCCAGCGAGTCTGCCGCTGCCAGGGAGCCATTAGGCGGTTCTGGAAGTATTCCGTCTGAGCCGGGTCCGGTCCCAAACTCCAGCCGGCCGCCAGGCACCTGGCTCCCTCGCGGCAGGGTGCTCCCTCCCGGTGACGTCCGCTCACCGGCTGGGCTGCAAGCAGGCACCGCCTTTCCCCGACAAGCAGAAGGGGCGGGCGGGAACATCTGGGGGAGGCGGCCACAGCGGTGGCAGGGGAGGCCGCAGAGCCCTTCGCGCAGAAGACTCTGAGGCTGCTGCAGAAAGGAGCAAGAGCAACAGGGCGTCTGAAGACTGGGAGGCTTTGAGGGGGATTCATGGCCACTGGCCTTTCATTGCAATAAAAATTTTTTTGCAATAAAATTGCAATTAAAAAAATTCACCACATATTCTGATCACGCCTTGTATATAAGTTTCTCAGATTTGTCCGGGAACATCTGTTCTCATCTCCGGCGTTTTTGATTCTGAAGTACTCAGCCCTTGGTGGGGTCCGAGGGTAACCAGGCTTCACCTCTTCAGACAATGGACAGCTACCACTTGGGAAGCACCAGGGAACTAACTTCCTGTTCACTGTCACACTTAGCCTCCTAACACCATGAGGTGCTCGCCACTTGCCCCATTTCACAGACGGATGGAGGCAGAGATTAATTCACCTGAGCCACACAGCCAGAGGAGGCTCCAGAGCCTTTGCTTGGGAGAGTGTGGGGTGTCAGGGTGCCGAGACTGAGCCTGGACCTCACACTCCCCCCGAACAGCATGCTGGGCTGTTTCAAGTTTTAGCAATTTCCCACCTCTTCGCCAAAGGACTTGAAATATTCCAATACCTAGCTGAGGAGAATCACACACACACAGCACACGAATGGGAAGGAGCAGGGAACGGTAGGGACCGACTGGGGCACCGCATTTGACTCCAACTTCCTGCCAGCTAATGGAAATGTGCTTGATGATACTGTTGTTTGTAGAGCAAGCACACAAACTACTTCGCAGAGAAAATGAAGTTGGCAACTGAATTCTCGAGGCACCTCTAGAACTCTAAGGAAAGCTCTGAAATGTAATACTCAGAAAAATGCGTAACATGGGCACAGTGAACGAACATCAGGCACAGGTCACCGGGCCGCTGCGACCGAGCCCCTCCAGGTGTGGACCGCAGCGTCCGCGAGTCCCGTCTGTCCCTCCCGGCCGGCGGGCCACCCTTCGCCAGGGTGACCACAATCCCGGCTCTTCTGGTCCGAGCTCCTTGCTTATCTTTATAGTTTTCTTCCCTGAATAACATCCCTAGCCTAGTTATCCTAGTTTTAAATCTGTCTGACTGGAAGTCCCATCACTTGGCTTCCAGTCGCGCCCGCCCGTCTCACCGCTGCGTGCGGCTGTGACTGCTCGCCGCGCCGCGCACTCCGCTGTCTTCAGGGATATTCAGCAGCTTGTCCGGTTGCCGTCGGGCGACAGCGGGGCGAGGCTGCCTTCGACTCCCGGATCTCCCGGTTTCCCGCGCTGCGCCCTCCACTTCACCGCGAGGGCGCAGGGAACCGTGTCCCGGGCTCCGCCTGCCGCCTGCGGGGGCTGCGAGCTCTCTGGGGCTGCTGGCAAGCAGGCTCCCTCCTGCTGCCGGACGGACGCGCTTTCCTACTGCCCGCCGCGTCTGCTCCCAGGTGCCTGCTCAGCGCTCAGGCGCTGTCTTCTCTCCCTTGATTTGTCAGCACTGCAAAGTTTAAACGACTGCTACTAATATTTAGAAACCAGTTAACACCTCAATTTTTACCAAGCTTGCCGAGACGTACTTCTGGCCGCTTATTTACGGTTGGATTTGCCACACACGCAACCCCTCCGCCGCCTCGCACCTTCCCCTCTCCGGGCCGTGTACCTGTCAGCGCTCACCCTAACTGCAAAGGCGGCAGCCCCGCGGAGCCTCGTCTCCTCTCCGGCGTCTGCCGCCTAGTGACAAGACCTGTTCCCCGCAGGAGGAGACCGAAGGCAGGCGCGGCAGCGGGCAGGGGCCACGCCGGCACTCGTGGCAAGTTCGAGCCCAGCCCAGGCAGTTCGGCGCGGCTGTCTGGAGAGTGAAAGTGAGCCGGGACACGTGGTGCTTCTAAAAGCTCCAGGGCTTCTTGGTTTCATTGACAGGCAAGGCGAGTGTCTGCTGGGCTCCAGCCGGTAGTTTCGTGTATGTGGACCTCATGGTCTCCCCCGATTTAGATAATCACAAACTGGCTACAGAAATCAAAGTACTGTACAGTAAAACCTCAGATTATGAGTAGCTTGGTCTTGCGAGTGTTCTGCACGACCAGCAAACATTTCCAATAATCTGGGGGGTGCTGGGGATCGAACTCGGGGCCTTGGGCTTGCTAGGCAAATGCTCTACCACCGCGCTGAATGCCCCGCCCCTCCAAGGCATCTCGACTTGCTGCACAGTGTCTTGCAGTACAAGCAGTACGTGATGCCTGACGGACGGCCCGGCACATGACCACAACTGAGCCAGCGGTTCTGCCTCTCGCTGTGGGATTGTGGGTGACCGTCTCCCTACAGCAAGAGCTCACGGCGGACGGCGCATCCAGAGGGGAGAAAGAGGCGGAGGAGCCCCTCGCTTCACATGAGATTAGGGAGATGTATGAAATGCGGGAAACCCCAAAATTTTGTAGCAAAGTACCACTCGAAAAAGGCTGTAGTGGTGTGGGCAAAATCCTCACAGGGAGGCAAAAGCGATGCCATTGGCTAAGTTCCCTGTCAAAGCGGCACAAAAAGATGCCGCTGGGCCGAGAGGTAGAAGTGATTCTGTTAGGGACAGTGAACGTCGTCCAGAACAATAACCTTCCTCTCTCGTCTCCCTCGCACCAGCCACGAGGGCTTTCAAAGGCAAGTGCAGGTTACTTTTCTTTATATTTTGTGTGTTACGTTACAGTATTGTAATCATTTTTGTGTATTTTTGGGTTGTGGAACAAATCCTCCGAGTTTTTATTACTTCTTATGGGAAAACTCACTTTTGACACACAAGTGCTCTGAATTACAAGCATGTTTCCAGAAAGATCTATGCTCGAAACTCGAAGTTTTACTGTACTTAAAAACCTTCCAACTTTGGAAACCAGCATTTCCAAGCTTCGTGGATATTTACACAAACTGCAACGAATAAGGATGCTACGAATGCAGGCTGCCATGCTCAGGAAGAGGCGAAGCTCAGAGCGGCAGTCCCAGACCCTGCGCCCACACTGTGCTCGCAGAGAGCCTTCTACAAGAGTCTTTACTACCAGTGCTGTTTCAAACGAGCACAACAAGGTTAATTCAAATAAATATCCTTTATTAAAGAAAAAAGGGAGTATTATGAAGCACCAAACCGTATGTTATGACATCGCATGTACAGTAAGAGAACGGTGGCTGCAATACTTGGCGTACGAGTACTTAACTCTGAAGTCGTGAGTGTAAAAACCATGAAATACAAAGCGGTATGATAATTACAATGCAGGAAAGTCTCGCTAACGAGCAAAAGGCAACAGTCTAAACAGTTACTGGAGATTTCATAGTATTGCTATAAGTGCTCGCTTAGTGTTTGCTTTGCACTTTAAATACTTTAGAGTGTCAGTGAGTGTTTTTCTTGTAGATCTGCAGGAGATGCATTTACAGTCCACCACGCACGCCGTCTGGGTAGCGTCACAGTGAGAAAGCCGCCCGTAAGGCCAAGCACAGCGTTCTAGTGTTTTTGCTCCTACCCTTACAATATTGCACAAAGCTAATAAATGGCGAATCAGTTTGCCAGCATAACTTTCATTTACCCAGAATAGCTAAAAACACGTCAGCTTCATTAGCCCTAAGGGACTTTATTTGTGCAAAATGATCTGCAGCCTTCCGTTTTTCACAAACTACGCATCTGGCCGCAGGCCTGGCGAGCATGCAGCACAGTGTGAAATCCCACAAGCCAGCGGGGTTTCGCCGAAGCTGCAGAAGCCAGAAGTCACTGGGTTGCACCGTCTGCCCATCTTAGTTCACAAATAAAAGGAAAATTCCATCTTGTGATTATGGAGACTTCTTAAAAACAATGAGTACCAGAGAAAGCTGGAATGACCAGTTACACCCTTTGATAGTTAACCACAGAGCATGCAAGTAAAAAAAAATCCCTGTTAAAACTGAACTCTAGAACCCGACACCTAGCTTCTCACCTAAACATCACCTTGTCTTTCCTACGCACCCCGACCCCCCAGGTGAGCCACTCTCTGCTGTACCTGAACTTAAAAACAAAAACAAACCCCCACTCTCAAAACATGACTTCCTTAGGCTTCAGTGTGACCTAACATCCCTAACTCCTTAACGTCAATTCTCGGAGGCATCTTCCACACATGCGCCTTACAGTGGCACAGTAATTATTTGTAGAAGTGGGAAACAGCCTACATTTGGAATTACATCCTACAAATGCCAAGGTGTACATTTACTCTGGGCAAACAGAAAATTTAACATAAATACATCTTTGGGGAAAAGAAGGAAAGGAAAAAGAGAAGAAATGGAAAAAGGGGAAAAAGGTGAATAAAGCTACTGTAAATAGGGAAGGGAGGGGGAGGGGAAGGGAGGGGTGGAGAAGAAGGGGGGAACCAAGATGTATCATGTACAGGTACAAATTAACTCTCATGAATGTGATCACTGTGTATACAATGTACCAATACATGTTTTTGGTAAAAAACAAACACAAACACATCTTTGAAATAACTGAATGGGCCAACATTTATCCCACACAATCTGGCCTCTCCTCCACCTTTAAAAAACTCCGTTTACATACATGATAGTTTAGGCAACAATATGAACTCATTTTACAGGAAAAACTTTTAAGTTACGCTATGTTTAAAAAATACCACTGCTTCAAGTGACAAAGCAGCTCGGCAGCTGCTCTGGCGCCCTGCGCACCTCCCTGCTGCTCAGCAGCCTGCGGGCGAGCTCGCGCGTGTAAGGGGCTTCTGCCTTCGCCCTCCATCTGAGGTGAGTCTGCTCCGTCCATACTCTAACACTAAGCATAGTTCTTTTTCTTTGCTAAGCAACAAATGGGAAATAAAATCTGCTTACAATTAATATTATTTATATTCAGTGCAAGAATTAGGTAAAACTAAAGGTCTCTGCTTTCATTACCAAATGGTTGCATTTTAACAAGGTGTCTGCAGTAGTTTTGAAATGTTCTACAGTTGTTTGGTTTTTGTTTTTTCTTTACAAATAACCTGATAAAGTATAAGAAATTTCAACTCCCTGACAGACCGAGTAAAGGACCCAATAGTACTACTTTACAGGTTGGTACCTGGTGTGAAGTGCATAATACTCAGACAATAAAGCTGAAAAACCCATGTATTTATAAAAGGCTTTCTTTAGGCAAAAGCGTTGATTTAAATTAATACAAACACACTCAGTGAATGCCATATGAACCTGGTCTCAGGGAATATACAGAATTAAGCTGTATAACTGCACACTGATCTCTTTCCACACGGCGAAGATGCTGCCTGTTAGTTTGTGTTCCGCTGATGTGAGAGTCTGAATTCTCGGTGTCTACAACGGCTGAAGTATGCTTTACAATTTAACTCATTGTTACGACATCATGTGGCCATACTGTGTGGTACCAAATTCTAGTGCAGTTGCTCTGTGGAAACCACCCAGATACAGAGGCAGCAACAGTGCACTTGTAACGGGGACAGCTCTACCTTTCCTCCGTGGAGATACCTACCACACCTCGGCCACAGCTGCATCTACCCAGACCCCAAAGTTTTCATTTTACAGAACATTTCAGTTCCACGATGAAGAACTAAGGAACTGCTTTTATACTGCTCAGAAACTCAGTAAGCTTGTAACTACACTGCAAAGAAACCAGCAACTGGTCATCCTTCACAGTCCTCATCAGCCGCGCAAGGCAGCCGCAGGGACCGTGATCAGTGGGCCTTCCCGCGCACCCGGCTGCGGCAGTGGGGGCACTTTAACCTGACATTCAAGCAAGCAGTCACATGAGCCTCAAGTCCTGACCTACTTGTTGTTCCATCTTATGTGTACTGTATTCAAGTCCTGGCTGGTAAGTTAATTTCTAAACTGGAGCAGCTGTTTGTGGATATACAAATGACACGTTAACATAATAGCCAAATACTCTGAACACACGAAAAGCACAGGCAAGTTTGGAAATGGACACCTGTTCACCTGTAAGTACCATGAAATCAGATATACACAAATTTAATATTAAAGCCAAAGATGCGCATGGGGCAAAGGGGAAAAAAAGAAATTTAAATACCTTTATGTAGTTTTTGTGTGGTTCTAAAACTGCTTCAACTAGTCATGGACAAGTGAGACCTAGTTGTCAGCAATTTTAATATGATTTGTGAATAACTCCAAAGGCGTGTCCTACCATAATTTGTGATTTTGAGGAACTAGCAACTTGGATGCCCACCCCCACCACACACCTCAAGTGGTGGAGCCCGAACATGGGGCTCTACACTCACTGGCCAGGACGCCACCCCTGAACTACACCCCGGCCCAAAGGCGGGCAGGTGGGTGTGCTGGAGACTCCCTCACCCTCTAGTGGGGCGGAGTCCTGCACACCTCTGACGTCTGCTAGTGTGGAAAGACTGATCATGGAATCTTTGTAGGTGAGGCTATTTTATACGGATCCCAGAGTACACTAAATGGTAGCAATTTTCCTCAACACATGAAGGTACCAGGATCTTTTTGTTAATTCTGTATATTTTTCTAAAATTCAAATAAATGAATAAAACTCAGATTATGAATAAGCATCCAAAAAACTGAATATGTGAATCCATGCAAAACTGGATGCATAAATCTGATACATGATTTTTATTAAAGGTTTCTAAAACTACTTTAAAAATTTTCAAATATATTAACATTCTAACGAATGGCTCTTTGGGTTAAAACCAGGCTTTCATGCTTTTACCACTTACCCTTCCATCTTGGGGTAACATTTGTGTGTGGAATTTATATTTCTCATCTTTCCAGAAGAGATGTGTGAATTGTGCTGGGACTAAAATCAGTGTATCATGGTAACGCTGTGCAGGAAGTTCCTAGTCTCATCAGTAAAAACATGATTGACATTTAAGCAGAAAGATGTGGTCTTATGAAACCTGCTGTCGGAGTATTTCCCTACAACTGCTTTAAAGAAAATAACAGTTAAAAATGACAGAACGTAAGCATCTGCTCCAGTAAAAGCAGTTCGCATGCCCGGAAGAGCTCGGCCTTCTGGAACAATGCGGCTCCCCTCCACAGTCCAACCCCACCCCGCGCACAACACGCCCGGCCCGCGGCAGCCCTGCTGACCACCCGAGAGGATTCCGCTCACTCACACAGGTGCCCTTTGGACTTCCCGGCGCTGGGATGAAGAGCAAGGGCACCCTCCGGGGCTCCACTGCACGGTCGGGGGAAGCTGCTGGCTGAGGCTGCCCTGCACCCTGCAGAGCACATGCTCTCTGTGGGCCAACGGAAAACTAACAGGGTGGGATAAGAACAGTTCAGATTCGCGACCCTGTTAGTGAATCCCAAGTTCTGATTCTTAAGAGGAAGGTCATGAGTTACAGGCATCAAGCAATAGTTCAAACACAAAGACTAAAAATCATTTGAAATATTATCAAAGTATTGCTTCTCATAAACAAGGATACACATAAAATCCAAACTATTAACAATTCAGAATTATGAAAAGCTAATTTAAAAGCACGGAAATTTTAACTTCAAAGCCTTACAAAGCTTAAGTATGGCTGTGGCCTTGTGAAAGTGTGCCTTGGTAAGGGGCGTGCTGCGCAACTGACAGAGCATCTCCATCGGCTTTTCAGATGTTGGGCATCTTTATGAAAATTCTTTTGGAGATGAGTGACGTGCAAAATCTTAAGTGCATGTCCATCAGATCTGCACTGACTTTCTGACCTCTGGCGTCCCTGGCAACTCTTCAGAGTGCTGCACATTTCTATGGCTGACGTGTACGCAGCGCCGTCTTCTCAATGTACACAAAGGTGACCACACAGTGGCCCGAGCAGCTTGCGGCAGCCCGGCCAACCGTGTGCTTCCGGCTGCCACAGGACACGCTGGGCGGGAGGGAAGAGACGGCCTGTTCTGCGCTGTGCACAGTGACACCACACATCTGAAACTCACGCTAACACTCTGTTGGGATGACCAAAGAGGAATCGGCCAGTTGTGCTTCATTTTTGTTTTCACATCACTTGAGCCAACAGACTCTGGATCTAACGGAATCCAACTGTGGGACAAACTGCTTAAACTACTGTTTTCCAAGAGAACCAATCTTCATCAGTTGAAATTTTTCTTCTCTCAAGTCACCTGCCTGAAACAAAATAATACAATGTATTTAAAAAAAAACCCAACAAAGATGCCTGTTTCTAGAAACTGTGCGTCTGTGTGTCCCTCCTGCCCTTTGCAACTTCTGCCTCAAAGGCTGGATTCTTTCTTTAAATGTCCACTTATGCAGCATATTAAACAGGAGGCCCTTGTAAAAGGACATGTTTGTATTCTTCAAGCAATAAAAATGAAAAAAATACCCCTTAATACAGATTTTCATCATTTAAAAAGTTGTTACATTCATTTTCATTTTTATTCCTTTTTCCTACTATTATGTCAAAACTACTTACGAAGGAATAAATTCAATCTAAAATATGTTCTCATAAACTGCCAGCAGAGTAAGAACTACTAACAAAATGATATCCCTAAAATTCAATAGAGAGACTATTGTTATTTTAATGACATTTAGGGGACAGGATAAAAAAATGGTCTGTAAATCAATACATTTACGTCAGGCGCAGTGGCTCACACCTATAATCCCAGCAATCAGGAGGCTGAGGCAGGAGGTTTGCCACGAGTTTGAGGCCAGCCAGGCTACACAGTGAGCTCAGGGCTGGCCCTGAACTACATAGCAGGATCCAATCTCAATCAATCAATTTGTTTTAAAAAAAAAAAATCAGTACTTTACCAGGACTGTATTTTTATTCAAAGTACTGAGTTAAGATACATGAGCTTACCCCACGCACATGAACATACATATAAAAGACCTGCCTATCAGACAGAAACTGACATACATTTGAACAGACTACAGCTGCATATGGCTACTGAGTGCTTGAAATGTGGTGTGGATGAGATTACATTTTTTAGTTTGATTTAAATTTATCTCAAACCACATAAAATGCTTTTCCAGGAATTCTTGTTTTGGTAGGACATTTCACTTTAACCATGAAATACAACCAAACAGAAGCGCCACTAGTAAACATAAAATAAGGATTGCATTTAGATGCAGAACCTGGATTTTGAAGACTTAGCACTCCCCGCTAAGCTGCGCGGGCTGGGATGTGCCTCAGTGTTAGTGTAATCGCTGAGTGTGTGTGGGGCCCGGCTTCTACTTGCAGACAGGTGTGCGAGCCAAGAATGAGAGTGAGAAGAAACACACGACAGGCTCCTGGGTTGTTACGCTGCTTACATGTTAAAAGGCACTATTTAGGGTTCACGGGGCCAGATAAAGTATTAGTGAAATCAATTTCACATGTTCCTTTTTACTTCTTTAATGTGATTATTACCAGATTTTAAATGGTTTATGTGACTCATGTTCTATTTCTAAAGCATAGCATTGTCCATTACCTAACAATGTTAAGAAAAACCCCACAGAAGTCAAAGTGGAAAGACTTTAAATCCTAACTAAATGTGTCTCCCCACGTTTACAGCCCCAGAGGGCACAGCTCTCCGCGCTGTCTCATCAGTTTCCACAAGTAAAAGTCTATATTCTTCAAGAATAAAACCAACTACAAGAAATACAAACTACAGCTTCTGTAGCTTTTGAGGAAAAACTATCTCAGAGTTAGGGGCCTCTGACAACTCCACTTCAATCACAGGGCAGCAATCTGCCACGTCTCTGAGCTGGCTGGTGCAGCTGCAACAGATCGTGGTTTGCCTGACTTTACAAGGTGAATGTGCAAGCACCTGACCCCCTCACGCTGCTGCACAACATACACGGGCCACGAACAAACAGCCCCCACACCTTCCAAAGAAGTTCTGAACAGCTTTCAAAGTGGTATACCCCACGCACACTGTGCACAGGGCTTGAGATAAACACTAAATCATGCAGCCAGCGGCTGGAAGTAACACTTCCGCCAGGTGAGTTACAGACGTCTGTGTGTCTGGCGGGATCTGGCGAGAGGCGATGGACCTGGCCATGCCAGCCCAAGTCGCTGGTGTGCCAGGAGTAGGCTGTGGCAGGCCAGCGCCAATGAGGATCTAAATACTGTACACATGTGTGTGAAGGCCCAGCTGTGCAATTAACCAGTCAGTGCCAAAACAATAGCTTTAAGTGAGGCTTAAGCAGCAACCTGAAAAGCTACAAGCAAAAGGAGACAACACAATAGGTAGCTAGAAATGTTAAGAGGGAAACGATCTACATATGGAGTAGACACACATATACATGTATGTATGTGCGCTCTCCTCTGCAAAGCATAGTGTCATATGGACAAGCAACACAGTTCCACATTATTTTGGGATCCAAAAACAGCGATATGAAGTTATTATAATCCCTGTATGTGTAACAGGAAAAGCAGGACAGGAATACTGCCGAACACTGGTTGACTCGTGGTAAAGTAACACACAACACATCAAGAAAAAAAGGTGATTTTTACTGTGTTATGAGTGGTGCAGATGCTGAATGGCTGGGGCAGGTGGAGAGGTACTAGAGGGGCACTGATTTTGGTTTGCTATAACCAAGTAACATTGTTTAGAATGTAATCAGTATTTAAAATCTGACAGAGTTTACATTTTTTGTTCCAACTCTCCAAAATCCAGTTGTGTTCCTGCATACATATCTTCTCAGAATCTCAAGGCCAGAAATCCCTATTTTTAACAAGTTCCAGGTTATTTCTCAGAATCAAATGCTGTTAAGAACCACGGTGTTAAAGCACCCTTCTGTCCCTCCAGAACTTCAGTCGCTCCCTTCTGGTCCACGCTGTGAAGAATGAAGGAGTAACAAGAATGTGTCTACACAGGTACTGCGTTTCAGTTGGGATTGCCACCAGCCCCGTGTGCTATGTGACTTTTAGCCTGTGGCATCGCTACCGAATCGGATGTGCCACTGTGCTCTCTACACTGTAACGAGTTTGTTAAAGCAATGACTATGTGAGCACACACGGGGCCTCAGCATCACGTGTGCAAGCCTTCTACACTGCTGAACGACAGCCTCAGATGTATGCAGGCAGCATAGCAACTGCGATGTGCTTCAGTAAAGGGTTAGAAGGTACATAATCAGATAATGCAACAATTTTCCTAGACTGATCTTAGAAAACCCCTTTGCAGGCAGCTAAGACATCAAAACTCAAAATGCATATGTGAAGCATTTAGTTAGAAAAAGCAAGAGTAAGACTGTCCTTTTACTAGGAATATAGCTGTACTATAGAAACTCTTAATGAGCAAGATATAAAAAACATAGCATTTACATATAAATAGTCCTTAAAAAGTGCTTTTCTGTTAGTTTCAAGAAACTACAGAATTAAGATCTGAAATTTACAAATCTATGATCCAGGCTACAGTTAGGCTGTTTAATACCCAAAGGCCTCAGACTCAAGAAGAAATACCAGACCCCATCAACCGATGCAAGAGCTGCTATTGAATGCTGCCAGAGACAGCGTGCCATTTACTTGTCAGTTCTCCCAGTCCGCGCAGGGCAAGGCCTCCTCCTCGTCCTCCGACTCGGGTGACGCTTCTTTAATCCTCCTCAGAGCCTCGTGGATGCTCCGGGTCAGCGGGTCCGTGTCGGGCAGAAGTGTGAAAGACTCTCGCAGAACTTCCTTCTGCACCTTCTTCAATTTGACCCCTTTCCTGATCTGTGCCAAGATATTATTACTATCATCTTCATCAGGAAAAGGAGGCAGAGTTCGCTGTTCAACCTTTCTCAGGTGAAAACTACCACGCTTCAAGGATGCCAGCACCTCATCCATGGGTGAGCTCACTTTGGAAAAGAAACAGAATAGTGATGGTTAGGACTGAGCTGAAGCCAAACTCTGTGGTCAAGAGCCTTCTCTTGGAACCCCAGATCCAGGAACACCTGCCTCAAAACCAACCACAATGTGGGCAGAAGGCTGTCAGAGAAAGGACCCCGAGCGGCCCGTGTCTCAGAATTCCTGGCAGATGCGGTGGCAGGCGCTGCCACTTTCCCAGAGGAGAGTGGCAGCAGGCTGGGAGCGAGGGCTGGCCCTAGCATGGCGGACGAGGCGCTCCGTGGCGGACGAGGCACTCCGTGGCGGAGCGAGGGACCTCATCAGACAGCCCCGCCAGAAACACTCAAGACTCGCTACAGTGGTAACTGTGCTTTTTTCACTTAGCTGTTTTCTGTATGACATTTGATGCGGACTGTGGGAAGAAATATTTTATAGAATGTTCTCTCCAGTTAAAAAGTAATATGCAAACTGCTTTGTATAAATTTGCCCTAGGTAAACTGAAAGCTTCTCGAAGATAATGAGATTTTTCCCTGTTATTTTTGGAAATAACTTCACTGAAGCATATTTTACATGTAATACATTGCACATATACTCTCCATTCTTTGCCTTTTCCTACAAAGAATATAATGAAGTCCCTATCACCAGACCAAATGTCACATGATCTTGCTGATGTCTCTCCACCAACGCCACCCCTACCATGGCACTGGGGACTGAATCCAGGGCCTTCACACTGAGCTATATTCCCAGCCCTTCTTACATTTCTACTTTGAAACAGCATCTTGCTAAGTTGCCCAGGCTGGCTTCAAACTTTCCACCCTCCTATCTCAGTCTCCCAGAGAGTAAGGATTACAGGGGTGTGCCACTCTGCCTGGCTCTTTGGACCCTTCCTTGAGGATCTTCCCCCTCCTTGCTGGTTCTGGGAACCAAGCACTCCTCGCGTGTGCTAGGGAGATTTTCCATCACTGAGCCACAACTCCAACCCACAACCCATTTCCTAGGTTTACAATCAGATTTTCTCTATAGAACAAAAGGAAACATCACCAAATAGGCCAAGTGTCTCTACGTCAGAAGACACAAATATGGCACACATCTCTGTATACCTGTATGTATCCGCTGCTGCGAGCTGTTAGGAATGCTCCTCTAGGCCCAGGCGTGGTGGTGTACCCCTGTAATCCCAGCACACAGAAAGGAGGACTGCCGCCAGTTCAAAGCCAGACTGGGCTACATAGTGAGTTCAAGGCCAGCCTGAACTACACTCTACACTGAGACCCTGTCTCAAAAAAAAAGGGTGCTCCTCTGCTGTGAGCCAGAAACCCCAATTCCTATCAAGTACTGTCTTGAGCTTCACACAGTGGAATGAAATGTAAGATCCCGCATTATGGCTCAGTGTGTCCAGCAGGTGGCCAGCGAGCACCTTTGCTACTGACCTCTCCTCCTCTGCAAACCTTCCGCAGTCTTCCTGAGCTTCCTCCGGGCACTCAGCAGCTGGCTGCTGTCAAAGAGCTGTGCTGAGGGGGCGCTGGCCGACTTGGGGATCCTCTTCTCGTTCCTGTCCTTCCCGGGCGAACTGGTCTCCAGTGTCTCTGTGCTGACGGTACCGTCCTTAGAAACCGGCGGCGGGGGCGGGGGCGGCGGCGGCGGGGGCGGCGGCGGGGGCGTAGGCGGAGCTGGCGGCGGCGGCGGTAGCGGATCCTCCATGAAAGAATGCGATCTGAGCTCACTGCTATTCAAAAGCGGAAGGGATGCCGCGGGAGGCTGTTCCGAGGTCACCCCACCCAGAGGTAATGACGCGGCTTCAAGTTGTGCTAAGGAGGAATCTTCAAGTTGTGTGAGGCTCCGCAGGCTCTGGGGCGCTGCCTGGGGGGCTCCCGCCTGCGTGGGGGGCTCCGCCTGCAGCGCTCTGGGCTCCGAGTCGCCCGGGTCCTCCAGGGGTCCGGGGCTCGCTGCGCCCCTTCTTCTCTCATGAGCCAGTCTTAACCTGGTTGACTTAAGGATGACTTGCCCGGGATACTTCTAAAATAGCAAAAGTGATTACAAATGGATGGGTCACACTAAAACCATGACATATGAGCAAATGCCTACTTATTTCCTCTTTCAACTCAAACATTATTTTGGATCACTTGATTTTTCAGAAAAATACCAGAAAACTAGAATACCAACGCCTAACAGTTCAATTACCATAATCCCTTTATGATTTATCAGACATGTTAGCCTTGTTCCCTCTCTTCTACTTAAACCAACTGTCCAAAAGAAGATAACCTTACCTAAAATTTAATGAAATACAGATGTAAAATACAAAACATAATAAAATATGTGCTACTAGTATTTTCAAATGCTTACAGATTCTTTTTTATCAAAAGTTACTTGGTGTTTTAAAAACCCTGCTGATATGTGCAGTATGGACAGAAGGAAGAAGGGGATGCGGGGTGGGGGGGGTGGGGGTGGCAGGCTAGAGGGAGCCTCGTGGACACTCCACCCTACACCCTGAAGAGCCCTCAGCCCGAGAACTGGCGTGGGGCTCGGTCCTGGTACTGAGGGACGCTCGGAGGCCGCGGGGTCCGGGCCCGGAGGCAGAGGCCTGCCATGTGAGGGGACCACCCCAGTGCCCACCGCACATCCCACGGCACTCAGACCCCGCCGTGGCCTTCTCCGCGCACCCCCAACAGAGGCGACGTACATGGGGCTGACGGCAGGGTGGTGCTTGTGCTGGACGGCTGGGGGAAATCAACTGCTTTCATCAACAGAAGAACAGTCCAGGCCTCCACAGGCCTGATCGTCCCTCTCCTAAGCTGGAGCTGTGCGCTAAGGGGCTCAACACAGTGTCGGTGGGAGTGTAAAAACTGCTACAACACTATGGAAATGAGTGTGGAGAGTTCTCAAAAAACTAAAGCTAGAGGTCCCATTTGATCCAGCTGTTCTCCTGCTAGGTGTCTTCCCAAAAGAGTGAAAGACATCCAATTAGAGTGACCCATGTACACCCATGTTTATGGCAGCATAACTTCTGATAGCTAAATCCTGGAAGTGGCCCGTGTCCATCAACAGATGAATGGATAAAGAAAATGTGGTATTTATATACAACGGAGTACCATTCTGCCATAAAGAAGGATAAACTTGAGTCACTTATAGGAAAATGGAGGCACCTTGAGACTGTGACGTTAACTGAAATAAATGAGACACACAAGCTTAAATATCACATGGTTTTTTCCAGGAGAAACCCAAAATATAAATAAAGAGCAAAATAAAAAAATATAGAAAGTAAGGAAATAGATCTTTTTCAAACAGGAAAGGGATCATGAGATGGAGGGAGGGGGAGAGAAAAGAGGGAAAAGAGATGAAAAAAGAATTGAGGCCTGCTATGTGCATGTACCAACTCACCACGAGGAATGTAATCGTTACATACTGCAAACATGTACCAATAAAAAAATAAAAATAGTGGGAAGAGAAAAAGAGTCTTGAAAGGGAATGTCATGGTTATAATATATTACAGAGAAATCCTGCAATAGTATGTGAGGATAGTTTGCTGTTTAAAAGCAACAAAGCTAGGAAGAGTGGTGCATGTTTGAAACACTAGCACTCGGGAGGCTGAGGGGTTCAAGGCCATCTGGAGTACATAGCAAGAGTCTATCTCAAAAAAACAAAACAAAAATAAAAAAAAACAAAAACAGAACAACGACAAAAAACACCCCCAACAAAACAAAGCAGTGAGAAGCAAGCAGCCACACGGCCATTACCTGTTTAAACATTCGAAGTCTATCCAGTGTCCTCTGTCTCTCCTGACTAACCCAGGCGCTTTTCTTTTCCTCTTCATCATGTAGTCTTCCTCTTTTCTGGTAAATAATTAATAGCAATTTCATTATGTTGTGTCAGCAGGGGTGAGAGTTTTCTCACAATGCAACATGGATGACTCCTGAGACTATTTTACTGATCATAGTGCTTGAGGATATGAAACACTGTATTTTGTTTTTGCTTCTGTTTTCTGAGACACGGTCCTATTCTAACTCAAATACAGCTGACTTTAAAAAATAAAATTAAGCCAGGTGTGGTGACACATGCCTATAATCCCAGCATTCTGGGAGGCTGAGGCAGGAGGATCCTAAATTCCAGCCTGCCCTGGGTAACGCAGCAATTAGCAAACTCCTG
Organism: Hystrix cristata; assembly: GCA_004026905.1. Lineage (NCBI taxonomy): Eukaryota > Metazoa > Chordata > Mammalia > Rodentia > Hystricidae > Hystrix > Hystrix cristata. The sequence goes on along the minus strand of PVJO010000069.1, from coordinate 60,711 downwards.
CCTCAAAAATAAAAAATAAAAAAGTACTGACTGGGGATGTAGCTCAGTGCAAGGATCCTGGGGTTCCCTCTCCAGTACTGGAAAAATTAAAAAATAAAAATAAAATTAGCAACCATTTGGTTAGTAATTTAGACATACATATTTCCACCAAAATAACCAGCAGGTAGAGAAAATATGATTCTCTGGGTGTGGCAGTGCAGGCCTGTAACCCTTGCATTGGGAGGCTGAGGCAGGAAGATCTCCAAGATTCTGAGGCCAGCTGGGACTACATGGTGAGACACCTTCTCAAATGAAACCAAATAAAATATGGTTCAAACATTACCTATGAATCGTCTGGCTTAATATGACACTGTATAGCTGGCAGTTATCTATTTGGAAACTTAATAAAACTTTTCCCACATTGTTGAATCATCTAAAAACTGTATATAAAATAAATATCTTATTTGGGCAAAATGCACCTTAGTTAAACAAATGAGAGGTAGACAGGTGACAACTTTCTAGTAAGTAAATTGGTTATGACTTTGTTTCCAAACACTGGAGAGACGGGCAGGAAACCCAATAATTTCACACAGAGATTAAGCCGCTGCTCTCCTGCTCCTTCCCACTCTCCTCTCGAACTCCGATCACTGCTTACTCCATTGCCGCGCCCCATGTGCCCCAGAACTGTGTCCAGTGAGAGCTACTGCCGCCTCTGCCCTGGGTGACTACATGGAGAGCTAAGATTAGAACGTTCACTCCTCTTTGATTCCCTAAAAACAGAAGGGGAGGATAAGGATAACCTATGGATGAAGAAAAAACTGAGAAAGTTATGTGATAAGCTAATTATTTTGAATAAAACATAATTTAATAACATAAGGGCTGGGGATTTAGCTCTGTGGTTAGAGCACTTGCCCAGCAAGCAGAAGGCTCTGAGTTTGATCCCAGTACCAAAACAAAACAAAACACAACAAAAAAACCAAAAAAAAACCCAAAAAAAAACTTATTTACACGTAAGAGTACAGAAAAATCTCAGAGCCTAAAATACATTAGCATGTACCCAAAGTACAAACAGAGGTATAAAATAAGCAAAAACAGAAACAAACTCTTACATTACTAAAAATGGAAACTGTGTGCAGGGCTATGATCCTGTCATTGTTCGGATCATGATTTCAGTGACCACTGCTAGATTATTAAACTGGACGACCATACAGTATTGTCAGGGAACCATCTAATTAAAAATGTAAGGCCAGTCTTGACTTTTCTCTCCTTTCTTAAAAACCAACTGAAAACAAGAAGAGGTTGAGAAGAAAATACCACCTTGAAATAAAACAAGAACCTCAAGCTACATATGATGTTAAATGCCAAGTATGATAAATTTTTTTTTGGTGCTGGGGATTGAACTCAAGGCCTTGCGCTTGCTAAGCAAGCACCCTACCACTGAGCTAAATCCCCAACCCCCACAATAAACTTCTGACTAGAAGAAGAAACAGTATTAAGGATCACCTTTAAATCTATGCTATTAAAAAAGAATTCTCTCAACAATAAACACCACAGTCCTGAAAAACCCATCAACTTCCATCAGCTGAGACGATCTTCTATATGATTCCTACCACAGAACAATCAATGAGCAATGTGGATGGAGGAGAAGCAACAAGACAATACATTATTTTTATTTTCAATAACCTTTGCCTGCTGAAGAAAAATGCAGTGTGCGAGGCAGGTTAAAGAAAGGAGGATGTGTAATAACCTTCTAAGTATCAACAGAGACAGCCTCGGACAGAGTAGCCTTCCAAACTTTGCAAGGTGAAACATGAGGGCCTCAGGATTGGCCAAGGGAGGGACACAGGTGCCCTCTCAACAGGCAACAGTGCAGGCCCCATTCCAAGATGGGAAACACTGAGAAAGGAGGTGGGATGGGACTCAGAGGTGGCTATATACGTCACACTTGATAGGAAGATGGTGGCTTCTACATGACAGCTTCATAAGAAATGAAGCATCCTGCTTGAAGACGTCACATAAAAGAACAAAAAGGTGAAAATCAGCTAGAAGACAACATTTGCCTAAGAACTTGGTGTGGACATCAGTGGTAAAAAAGTAGAAAGCCTAACAGATGTAGAAGTGGTTCAAAAAAACCTGATGCACATTCATCAGCAGGTGCTTTGACTTCCAGAATAAAGACAAACTCTTGCAGGTGTCAGAGAGGAAATCAAGTGTCCTGTGGGGTGGGATGGGCCTCAGCACTTTTCAATGAGCATTCAACACAGTGTGGCAATGTCTCCAAAATTTTATCAGAGAGAAAATGACCACACGGCCGAGCCAAATCATCCTTTATGCATGAAGACAATAAATGGACATGCCATGACATGCAAGAATTCAGAGAGTACATCCACCATAAAACTTTCTCCCCAACAGGACCTCAATTAAACATAATCAACTTCAAGACAAAAATAAACTCAGAAGCAAAAAGCTGCTGAGAGGACTATCAGTAAGCACTAAACTCCCCAAATCTAAACAACTGAGAAGTATGAATAAATAAATGGCCAAGAACAAGAGTTATATCGTTATTTTAACACTGTGAGGGCTCACAGCATATTGGGCATTGGAGGAAAGAGCTAGTGCTTCCAGGCACCAAAGCAGAGAGAACGCGAAGCTCAAGTTTTCTAACCTGGCCAACTAAGGGTGGCTGGTGGCGCTGCGCAGAGGAGTGGGGAGGACAGTGAGGTGTCTGGCATCATGCCGCGCAACCTGATTTGAGAGGAGAGCAGTTTCAGCACACCAGACCCTCCTCGGAGTATCAGGCTGAAGCACCGCTCAGGATGACCCCAGGGCATCAAGCTGAGAACAGTGCTAAGGTGAGGGGATGTGGGAGCCAAGTTTCCTGACTGTGTCGCTGAAGGTCAGTGACAGGTACTGACTAGGGCGACAGCCAGGCTTAACTGAGCTTCAGTGGTCCCCAAAGCACACTGCTGGGTGTGCGGTCCTGAAGCTGTGACCTTGGGGTTGGTACTTCTGGCCACGCAAGGTGAGCAGCATCCCTCTGCCATGTCTGCTACGGAGCCAGCTGGCCATGGACTGAAACCTACGACACCGTAAGCCGTAAACTGCAGGTGTCAGCTGTCTTTTCCAGGGAGGAGGAAGCTAACGCACTAGTGCCAGGAGAGCTACCTGTTTCTTAACAGGCTGGACCAATTACATGTTGTCTCTGGGTAGTGGTGGGATAGGGCCTCTGGATATAGATCTGCCCCTGGATTTATGGAACCAGAAACAAGGAATTATAGGTGAATAAAGAGCATTCTTCTACCTTTTTCCTCTTATAGAGGCCAGAAAGACCTTTCACAGTTAGACCCACAAGACAGGGTCGTAAAAATTCTCAATGGTCAATTATTACTAGCTACAAAGCCAGCCATTTCTCAATAGCAGCCTCTGACGCCAGAAGACTTGCTACATGGTCTTAAAGGTTTCCATATAGAAAAACAAAGAGGATAATATGACCTGAGCTCTAAATTTTTTAATTTTTTATTTTTGGGTTTTTTGAGACAGGACCTCACCATGAAGCTCAGGCTGGCTTTGGGGCGTGTGGCAACCCTCTTGCCTCAGCCTCCCTGGTGCTAGAATTACAGACATGTGCCACCACACCCGGCTCTGAGCTCTGCCTTTAAAGCAGACATAAAGGCTCCATGTGGATTCTCCCCTTTTGAAACCAAAGCCCAGAACTGCTCAAGGACATGAGGCGAACACCCGCCCACCCCACTTTCTCACCCCTACTCCATCCTCCCTTCTATTCACAGCCAGCCCTCCCAACTCAGCAGTGGTACAAACTAGTGTGCACCTGGAAACCACCTGCATGGGGTAGTGAGCCTGTTTCTTCCCACCACCACACACTTACCACAGAGTCCTGTGGGGACAAAGAGTCTTTCTAAGAAGTACGCATTATAGTTTCCACACACTACAGCTTAAAGTACTCCATGTAGCCCTGATGGCAGGGGTGAACGGGCTTTTCTACAGTAAGAGAAAAGTATTTTATCCAGTAGACACTGGTGCTGAGGCACTGAGGAAAAAACCACTTGCTCTCCAGAGATCCCTAGATCGAGTCTTCAATTGTGAATGTGCACCTCCAAATGTAATGTATGAAACAGATCAGGGCGATGCTCAGAGATAAAATAACTACTGAATAACCACACTGCTGATCTACTAGCTATATACTGACAGGCAAGCTGTATTATAATCTACAAGTTCCAGATGGGGAGAGGAGAGAGGTTTAGCTCACAAGGCATGAGCTGATGCGACTGTGGGAGAAAACAGACCTCACGGAGCGGAGCACACATGGTACTACTGTGCCCAAGAGCACGGCCAGTCACTGGAATGAATGGGTTGAATACAGTGTCCCCTTTACCTGGGTAGCTTCGGATAAGCCACTTAAGGATCCCCCAAAGAGAAGCCAATTCATCTCTGAGTGTGTTGGAAGGACAGCTGCTGCAGGTAAGCCAAGAGGCTCTGGGTCTGTTAATACTGCTCAGTGACCGGGGTGGAGTTATGCAGGTGCACTTGCCTGGGCAATTCAAGTTGTATACTTTTCTCTACATAGCAACCTTCAGGAAGACATTTTCTTAACAATGTATTATTTTAAGAAAGAGCAGGCTCTGACTGGGCATGGCATGTACCAGAGCACAGAGGAAGTAGGCAACCAATGTTAAAAGAAGCCGCCATGAACAAGATGAGAAGGATGGATACAGTTTCCACAAACTACAGCTTCAAGTATTCCATGTATACTTTTTGAAGTGAAAGCCATGAACTGAATATAGTTCTAAAAACAAAAATTTTATTTTTTTAATTTTAATTTTACTTAGTTTTTACAGTTGTGGGGATTAATTTAGGGGCTTGCATTGTGTCAGGCAAGCACTGTACCACTGATCTGCATCCCCAGACCAAGAATGTATTGTTTTTAATGAGGAAAACTGACTTGTTTCCTGGACATAATTTTCTTCTCTTACTCAATTTGTCTCTAAAGAAAAAAAGAAAAAGGCAGTAGTAATAAACAACCAGGCGTTATGTTTTCTTCCTAGAATAATTTAAAAAGTGGTTTAAAAGTAGCTCTGAAAATAATGTCTTTTGATCTAAGTTACCTTTCATTTTCCTCTATGCAGGTGAAAGATGGCTGATGAGCAATTCATTACTGACAGGTACTCCACCCAACACTGCATTTGGCCAAATTATAAGATGACATTCATCTCTGACGTTCCATAAGTATGGATTTTCCATTTTTACTCCATTTGCCCTCAACACTCACTGGAGAAGAGTCTGAACAGTTTATTAGCCACTTCATCCACCAAAGTATTAGCATTTCACCAGAAACCAAAGTCTTTGTGTAAAAAGGAACAAATTCTAAGCATGGAATCTCAGTAACTAAGCTGATAACCCAGGTGCAAATAGCATGATCAGAGGCATCTTTACCCACTGAACTGTCTTGCTTTGCCCTTGTCTAATCTCATAAAGTAGCTACTGATCTGTGGAAATAGAAATGAAGTAGAGGGGGCTAAGTTATGTTTCTGCCTTCTAAGAGAAAGGTAATCTTACAGCTGATGTATAGTTTGCCTAATTTTATATGTTTAAGAGTAAAGAGCAGCTTAAGCTAAAGTTTGCCAAAATGAACTTAAAGGACAATAGAGATAAATTTAAGCCATTTGCTCTAAGTGTGAGTGCTAAAGAACATTTTTAATACGAGCAATTACAGAGATATGATCATGTTGGCATCTGTGATATTTAACTACAAATGACTGCTTCTGGCATATTTATTTTTAAAAAAGTGATCAGGAGAACTCACTGGAGGCACGAAGAGCCAGCAGAATCTCAGGAGAACACTCTCAGCAGTCTAGGACATGAGGGGAAATGTCCTCCGCCTGATAAAGAATATTTACCAGGCAACATCACCCTTAATGTAAGAAAACAGCTTTCTGCTATCTCAAGAAGGCGTATGCGCCCCCTCTTGGCCCTTGTTTCAACACATAACAGGACAGCTAATGTGATAAGACCAGAAAGGGAAATAAAAAGACAAGGAGATTAAAGAAAGAAAATTAAAAGAAAAAAGTTAGTTTTAGTTGCGGACAATATAATTGTCTGTGCAGAAAATCCAAAAGAAAAATGGACACAAAAATAACCCTGAAATAAGCCATTCCAAGAAGGGTCATATACATGAGTCAATGCCTCCTAATATACATACCAGCAATGAACCAACTAGAGTCTGAAAATTAAAAACATAATACTATCACATTACCACCAATCCCCAAACCAAAAGAAATAGGTTATTTTATATATATATATATATATATTTTTTTTTTTTGCATATACATACAAAATCTAAGAAAATTGATGAAGAAAAAACAAAACCGATGAATGAAATAAAAGACGAAAGTGACAGAGACATCCTTTGTTTGTGGATATGAAAACTCAGTATTAAGATGTCGGGTCTCTGTGACTTGACGCACAGGTTCAGTGCAGTCCCAATCAAAATATCAGCAAGTTATTCTGGGGATATCAACAAGCTGACTAAAGCTTACACAGGCAAAAGGCCTGAATCAAAAGAACAGACCAGAGACCCCACAAACTAGCTGGGCCTGATGCTCATACTCGTGATCTCAGCACCCAGCAGGCTGAAGTCAGTGGAAGGCCAGCTTGGGTTACACACTGAGTTTAAGCCCAGTCTGGACTATCTAATCAAAACGAAAGACCCATACAGACAGACCTTTTACTAAGAGGCAAAAGTATTTCAATGAAGCTACCATAGAGTCTTTAAACAATAGTGCTAGAACAACCACACAAAAAAATGAACCTAGACAAAGATCTTACACTGTTCACAAAAATTAACTCAAAATCAATACCTAAGTATAAAATGCAAAACCGTAAACTCCTATAAGATAACACAGGAGAAAATAACCTTGGACTTGGCAATGTCTTTATGAGATACAACACAAAAGGTATGACAGGAAGAACTGATAAATTAGACTCTGCTAAAAGTAAAACTTCCTTCTGGGAAAGAAGGGAGAAAATATTTGAAAAAGACATATGTGCTAAAGAATTGTTACTCAAAGTATACAAAGAGCTCCTAAAACTCAGTAAGAAAACAAAAGCTCAATAACCAAGCAAATGATCTGAACAGCTTGACATGCAGGCAGCAAATGAGCATGTGAAAGGATGTTCAACAGCATGTGTCACTACAGAGAACTGTAAACTAACTGAGATGCCACCACACACCTCTTAAAACAGCAAAAATTCAAATCCCTGACACGAGCAAAAGCTAGATGGGTATGAAGAGCCCCAACTTCCATATATTGCTGGTGGAAATGCAAACTGGTACAGTCACTTTGGAGAACGGTTTGGTAGCTTCTCACAAAATTAAATACACTCTTACCATACTATCCACCAATCAACCTCCTTGGTATCTACCCAAATGAGTTGAAACTTGTGTTCATCAAAAACCTTACTTATAATTGCTAAAGCCTGGAAGGAACCAAGATGTCTCTCAACAGGTGAATGGATAAACACACCGTGGTATACTTACATAATAGGATGTCATTCAGCACTAAATGTAAGTGAACCATCAAGCCACCATGACACAGAGGAACCACATACCCACATTACTAGGTGAAGAAAGTCAATGCAAATATGCTACACACCAGATTATTCCTACCTACAATGGCAGGAAAGGCTAAACTATGTAGACAGTAAAACGACTGGTGATTGCAAGGGGCCTGGGACAGGGAAGGATGAACGGGTAGAACAAAGAGATGTTCAAGGCAGTAAAAGTCTTCTGTATGTTACTGTCATAGACTCATTTAGTTATACAATTCTCTGAAGATTTTATCTACTTTGAGACATGAAAAAAATGAGCTCTGTCCCAAGTGTCCACGAGTCCGAACTTACTAGTTGTACTGCGTGATGGGTTCTATATTCATCTTCACTCCGAAAACGCTGCTGGAATTTTTCATTGTGTTTTGCAATACAGATTTCCTATAAATACATAAAGTATGTTTTAATACAAGTGCAAGTTAAAAGACAACCCAAAGTTTATTTGGTAAGTGTATAGGTCATCTTAATATATATCTACACAGCAAAGCAAACCAAGTAAAATCCACCTGCTGTTTCTCATCTGAACTGCTGCAGAAGTACAAACCAAATAATCAGTCTTACAAAAACACTTTTCTATTAAACTATTAATTTCTCTGGATCTTGTATTGCTTCTTTCACAGGAGGAGGGGAAATCTTTAGATAATCTCCAAAGCCTCTGCTTCAGCTATAAAGCCTGTCCAGAAGATTCTGGTCTTACTCTATTCTTTGAACAAGTCTGGGCAAAAAAGAATACATAGCTGTTGGCATAGCCTGTATTCTTGAGTTCTCGCTGATGAATTAAAGACCACAAGTTTTTCAGGACTGATTTAAACAATACCATGCCACTTGAATATTCTGGTCATAGTCAGCAGAGCTAAGAGACTGCTACAGACTAAAAAAAATTGTTTTAAAATTTAAAAATTATTCCAAATTTATACGTATCCCAATCGCCATATGAAAGAGATCTTTGCTAGAAGTCACAGCATGCCACATGGAGTGAGGCAGATGAGGACACAATGATGTTTTTACGAGCCTGCCTTCCTATCGGATGGCACAGAGCAGCAGCAGGTAAGGGCTTGTTAACAAACTGACCTGTACCTCAATCTGATTCGCAACCTTTTGCAACACCAAACAATCTTAATTTGTCCTGTGTCCTTCTTGATACAACTATCCTTAACAGAAGTCTTGTAGGCAAAAAGGTTCTTAAGCTTAATTTACAAGGAACGATAAAAATACAGAGTGAATGTTTCAATTTTTTAAAAATTGCAGTAAAAGACACACTGCCATTAATCTCCCTCAAGATACTACCCCTCACTTTCAACACACTTAGCGCATCATTCATGACACCTTCTGAAGCAGTTCTGGAAGTCCTCTTTCATGTCTTTACACAAAGAGTGATAAACACGTGGTGAGTGCTGCTGGTCTGTGCTACCCAATGGAAAGGCAGGCTCCTAAAAACATTATGTGTGTCCTTGTCAATCTTATTTATTCACAGGATGTGGCACCCAGCAACTTCTAGCTCTTCCCAAGTCAAAATGACCATGAGCTGAGTCAAGACCCTGAGGCAGCTACAACAGCGCAACTAAAGATATTCATGAAAGAGGACTTCCTGAACTGCTTCCGAAGGTAGCAAGACAATGGGATGAGTATTTGACACAAGGAGGAGTATGGGGGTGGGTATTAATGGCAACGTGTCTTTTACTGGAATAAATTTTTTAAAAATTTGAAGTGACTGGGTTTGGGGATTTAGCTCAGTGGTAGAATGCTTGCCTAGTAAGTGCAAGGCCTGGAGCTCAATCTCCAGGAACCTTCCCCCAAAATTAAAGTCACCATATTTTTCAATCACACCTTGTATTTTCTAATATTCTCAAAGCTATACCAAAAAAATCACTCTTTTAATCAGAGAAAGTCATAATGTCCTTGAAAGCTAGTAAACATTTTTTTAAGGACAGTGTCTTGCAGGTAGTTCAGACTGACCCTGAACTCACCATATAGGGGCCCAGGCTGGCCTCTTAATTTGCAATTCTCCTGTATTAGCTCATAACTAAAGGCAGTAAATTGTATGTGAACGCAAATCTTTTCATCATTTTCTTCAACCACTATGTCATACTTCACTGCCCAACAAGATTCTGTCCGATGTAGTTGGGAAAACAAAAATAGCACTCTAAAATGTTATGATACAATGATACACTGACATAGCACACTACAGGGATAAGTTACACTTTGGCCCCATTCCAATTGCTTATCCCTGAGTGATTCATTCAACTATTAGAAGCCTTGGTTGCCTTGCTTAGAAAATGAGGATTCTCGCCCACATTCCAGTATCCAGAACTGAGATCAGATGTGTCTTGAAATTCGTATTTTTTTCAAAATTCAGAATGTTCCTATGTTGCACACGCCATATATTTATTACCTAACAATCTGGGCAAGAGGTGAAGCAGAATCCCATAGTAAGATAACATTTTTGCAGTGAGATGTATGAATATGCAAAGTAAGTGAGACTAAAACAATAAACTTCATGCCAGCTCAGGTCTGGTTTGCCACCAAATGGAAATATAGAAACACTGCTAATTTCCAAGCTTTCTAGATTTCAGGCCAAGAGATTATGTCCTTTGGCTACTGGAAGCATAAAGGAGATAAACACATAGAGAACAATATTATTTCCATTACTTTTCTTGAAATATTTTATCACAAAACATTGACTTTAAGTCCTCAGGGCACAGCCAGGAGCCAGGATACAATTTGCTTATAGGCAGAATTATACACTGGAGCATGCAAATACTACTGTGGGTGCCACAGAAGTCATACAGCCAGCCAGAAGCGAATGATCCCAGACACACCGATATGTAAACAAGGACAGAAAAAACAGTGTGATACAGCAAGGCATAATTTTTTTAATCACATGTTTGATCATTTCCACGGCTTTCTTTTTAGAAGTTATTACTTCAGATTTCCCTTTTTTTCAGTCTCACGTCACCCCTTACCCTCTCTGTGGCCCTAGTGCCCGACCAGCAGGCTTGAGGGGCTGGACGCGAGAGTAAAAGGACAGCCCCCTAGGTGTCAGTTCTTCCATCTCAGATTTAGATTTACATAAGAAGGCAGAAAGAAGAATACTGATTAGACTGATATGGGCCAGGGGTTGGGGATTTAGCCCAGTGGTAGAGCGCTCAAGGCCCCAACTTCGATCCCCAGCACCAAAAAAACCAACAAACAAACAGAAACTAACTGAGATGGGCCAATACGCTGCAAAGAAGGAAGAGTGGAAGGCCAGTTCAGTGTGACTCATACTCTTGCCTGTGTGTCCTGCCCGCCGGGGCTCTTCTTGATCACGTCCCTGTGAGGAGCCAGGTCCCTCTGGTGCCATCCTCCCCAGACTGCTGTGATCCAGCTCTTGCTCAAAATTCTCTCAACATACCAAATATCACGGAGCCCCCTCCCCCAACTTGTCTCCTCTGGTCTCTCCCTCGAGCACCTGATACTGCTGACCACCCTGCTTCGTGGAATCCTCTTTCCTCACTTCTGTGACTCCACGTTCTCTTGCTTTTGTGAACTCAATCTCCTTTCTCTTTGAACATTACCTTTTCTCCTGCACACACCTCCAGCTTCTTTCCTAAGGGCCTCTTCTCCTCATAAACATATCAGATCTCATTCTATCTTCCATAAGCTATGTCCTCTTACTCCCCAGCTAAGAGTGCTTTGCTGAGTTTTGCTTTCTGAATTATAAAAATATGAAGTGTAATGAAGTTTCTTCCCTTGAACGTGTTTTCTCCCACGCTCCACCACCTCATCCTTGCTTTCTTCTATCAGCTCACCACTCTATCACTGCGAAGAACTGCCTCTTTGGTACCTGTGTGTGGGGCATGATGGCCTGCCAGGCTCACAGCTGTCTCCATCTGGGTACCCCAAGACCTCTCCATACAGGTCTAAAGCTTGGCTCATCACCTCTAAACTCTATGTGTTTTTCATCTGGGGCTTTCCATTTCAATCAGTGACACCACCAGCCACACAAACGGCTAATCAGAAGCCTGAGACCTAAGAGAGAACAGTGCCTCCTCTCCTTCACCAATAATCACTAAATCCTACTACTAAGGAAACAAAACATTTTCTAAGAATCCCATTTTTGCAAAGGGAATTACTCCAAAGACCAAGAATTTTGAAATGTGATTCAAATTAAAAATAAGCAACAATAATCTATTAAATTCCTGCAGACTAACATTAAAACCAAGGCTCACAGAATATTGCCCGCACTGCACAGAAAGGAGCCGGGAACTGTGTTACACGGGATCCTGTAACCAGGCCTTAGCACAATCCGCCTTGGGCTGCTGGAGGTGACAGCAGATCACTGCAGGCTGTTTGGCTGCACAGAAGAGGCCAATCATCACAGAAATAGCAACGCTGAATAAAATGAACTGAGCGTGGAGATAAGACAGTGTGGACTTAGGGTCAAGAACATGCAAGTGATAGTGACAGATGCATTGGAATTGTGGCCTTGTATACCTTTTTGTTTCTGAGGTAGGCTTTCTTAGCTGAGACGCGGCCCCGCTGGGCCTCCAGCTGGCGGGCCTTCTGCTGCAGCTTCTGCAGCTCCTCCCGCTGTGCGTGCACAGATGCTGCGGTGCCCTCCTTCTCCAGCATGGCCTCCATGCTCTCGTAAGTGTCGTAGTACACCACCTCGTCTCTCTTCTCTGTTACAGAACAGCAACACAGGGTCCTGTTTAGCACACGGGCCACGCCGAGCACTGAGGAGTGCCTCTATAAAACGGCGACAACAAGGAAGCACGCCTCGCAGGCCATGTGCGTGCAGCGTGCACAGGAGCATCTGGCACACGTAAGCACTCAAGAGATTCAGACCTCATGTCCCTCCCTGTTCCGCTGCTGCAAAATGCAAAACTGAAAATTCAAGTGCTGGTCGAGTATCCCTTAAAAACTAAGTATTAAGTGTACTGTCGAGTCTATTAAACTGCTTATTTGACTTCAGGGACGCCTTTCAAGAATTTCCTTTAGGGTTAGGCCTTTAAAGTCGTAACAAAAGAAACACAGCTGGCACCTGTGTGTGCTTCTGCACACAACCATATCTCCAATTCCCTGCACTCCCATGTGGTTACATACGTACACACCATACCTGATATAAGTCTTTTGATGCTTTCCAGCTGTGCTGTCAACAGTAACTCTTCACACTTCAAGATTTCAAATTGGACTTCATATAACTGAAGTTGCAGATCATAATAATCAGCTTCTAACTGATCTAGTCGAGCTATGGCTTCTGTGCCACCTTGCAAACTCTGCATCTGCATTGAAAATAAAAGCATTTCCAATGGGTAGAGACAAGAAAAAAATGAAGGAGTGATTTGAAATGAACACTAATCTGACAGGACAAATCTATGAAGCGACCGCAGCGCTAAGAAGCAAGAGATGCAGATTTCTGAGGTGGGTGTGGTGGCGTGTGCCTGCAGCCCCTGCCGCCCAGGAGGCAGGAGGACCACTTGAGGCAGGAGGACCACTTGAGCCTGGGAGTTTGAAGCAAGCCTGGACAACACAGCAACAGCAAGACCTCCATCTCAAAAAAAGAAATCCAAACTTAAAAAATATAAAACCAGCAATAAGACATATTATATGGTTTTGGAAGAACACAAATTAGGTCTTAAATATTTGTATCATAACTCATTCACATTTCAGGTGATGTTATTGTCAATAACGCCCCTACTCGATCTCTAAAGAGGATGCTAAATTATGCAGTAACCCTTTTTAGATAAGATATGTAGAAAAGACTGAGCCATAGTTAGCCATGATAGCAGAGTGGTAAAAGCTGACTGATCCACTCCACACATCTGGACTTTCGCCCCATGGTCACAGTCTGCTTTCTGGGACCTGCTGGCTAGAGGTGAGAGTGTATGAGTGGAATACATGAAATGCATAAATGCTTTAGGTGGGGAAAAAAAAAAAAAACCTTCCAATCTCTGGATAATGACCACTATCTTTAATTAAGTGCAGTCAGGGTCCTACATTGACCCTAAAGCGGGGTTCAGAAATTTCTGGGCATGCTCATGAAGCAGTATGTGGTCTTCCACGAAGCTTTTGGCCATGAAGAGAGAGAGGACTTTTTGTTGCCATGCATCTCCAAGAAAGCACTAAGGGAAACTTATGCTTCGCAGACTGGTTCCTAACCCTATTACTATTTCCATGGATTCCTATTTGGCCCTAAACAGCAGGCAGCTGCATACAGTAGGTAAACAGAAGGCTCTTTAAGCCTGAGAGATGTGAAATAAACCACATTTCTGGTGGGAGATGGGAAGCACTTTCAAAGACCATTTCCACAAGACATAGCAACACTGCTTTGGCAGCTTACAGGTTTGTTCTTGGAAGTCCCAGGAGGCATCAGCGTGCCCTGGGGGTCCTGACAGCATCGGTGAGGAGGTCCTGGCCTCAAGTGGCTTCAGTAGGAGTGATTACCAAAGGCAGAGAGGAAAAAAAAAGAAAGGAAAATTGGAGAAATGTTTATGAGCTCATGTGAAGCACTGCCTGGGGTCCCTAATATCAGGGAGGGAGGTAACAGCTGGTAGAGGTCTCTTTATTTCTTCTTTTGAGATGGAGTCTTGCTAAGTTGCCCAAGACTGCAAATTTGCCCTCCTCCTGCCTCAGTTTCCCAGAGTGCTAGGATTACAGGCATGTGTCACCATGGAGTTTTACTATCTATATAGCTATACAGAGTCACCCAATGACTAGACTATTTTTTCATTTTTTTCTCCATCCATCCACCCATCCATCCATCCATCCATCCATCCATCCATCCATCCATCCATCCAATCTATCTATCTGGGTCTTGCTCTGCAGATCAGGCTGCTGGCCTTGAACTTGCAATCCTCTGGCCTTGGCCTCCCAAGTACTGGAATTACAGGTGTGTGCCACTATGAATGGCTGAATATTTTTTTCCTAACATATAATTTCAAATCCCTTTACCAAGAATTCTTGAGTGAAAAGCAGTAGTTAGGCTATGGTCTAAATGTGCAAAGGTGTACATTTAAAATAACATGAAGAGTCAGGCATGGTGGCACATGCCTGTAATCCTACCACTTGGGAAGCTGAGGCAGGAGAATGGCCACAAGTTCAAGGCCAGCCTGGGGTACACAGAAAGACCCTGTCTCAAAAAACAAAACAAAAAAAACAACCCCCCTCACAAAAACCAGGAAAAATTAAATATGGTTAAATCTGTTATTTAGGGGGGTTGGGGATTTAACTCAGAGGAAGAATGCTTACCTAGCAACAAGGCCCTGAGTTCAATCCCCAGCACCCCCCAAAACATAAATGAGTAAAATAAATCTGTTATTTAGGTTTTATAAATACTTAATACATTTAAGCCAGAGAGTGATCCTGCTCCATTAGGAAATATTTTATAAGTGACAGACAATAACTAACAAACCCAAAACAGGTTCAGTTATTGGCCAGAGAGAGGAGTGCGGGCAATATGAAATCCTCCGCTGTTTTCATCCTAAGTAATAAAATGGGAACACAGAGTCATTTCTGCTTGAGATGCCCAGTCTCAACGTTCAATTACATATCATTCTTCACACTCCATCAGCTCTGAAGATACAGTCTAGAGTACAACATACAAATAGTTAAAATGCCTAAGGTTAGAAGGCTTTATTCTCTAACTACAGCATCTTAGTGAAAATCAGTGTAAAGATTCTTATCTAAGGTCAGTTTCCAATGACCATCTCAGGTCCAAGCTGTCAGTTCCATTTTCCCTGAAAAGGTTCTCTGTGGCTGGCAGTGACCACTTATTCGCCACATTTATATGGCTGGGCTAAGTCTTCTGCTAACACGCTTTCCTGTCCCACCTCTGGTGAAGGCAGAGGACTGAAAGGCCTGTGCTGACAATCCTTTACACCATCTGCTGCCTCCACTGCAGGACTCTGACACAACAAACACCAAACTGGGAGTGGAAGTAGGTAGAGTACTTCTCTTGTAAGCAGTGACCTCAGCCCCAGTTTTCTGGTTCACTAAATTCTAGCTTGAGCAAGAGTCCAGAATAGATTTTTCAAAGGATGGATTCTAAGGACAAAACCTCATTACAGGCAGACGGGCAGACCAGAACCCATTAAATCCCAAGCAATGAAAGAATACACAAGAAGACAGCGTTGGGCTCTGGAAAAAAGCTGAAAGGTTATAGGTCAGAGTACACCTATTTTTATGGGATAAATGAAGAGGAAAGGGATGGCACGAGTCAGGGAGACCTAGGAGGGCAAAATGGTAACCTGGGGTTTATCCCAACTTCAATATGGAGGCATGGAATGAGTACCCTGCTCCATATCTCTCCTAACACCTGCAATGTCCAGGCTGATTTCTTCTATCCTCAGCAGTCAGGCACAGAACTAAAGGAAAGGGAATCCAGAGTGCGAAGGGAATTAACTTGACAACGGAACAGTGCACAGCAGACGGGTATCACCATCTTTGTTACACTTGGGGGAAGAGTTTCCCTAGGCAAGAAGGCAGCCTGGGAAGTAGTTTAAGGACTCAAAAGAAAACATGGCTACCTTCAAACTTCACGCAGGTCAGCTTTCACCCTCCAAACAAATATACTCTAGGCTGGGGATTTAGCTCAAGTGGTAGAGTGCTTGCCTAGCAAGGACAAGGCCCCGAATTCGATCCCCAGCACCAAAAAAAAACAAAAACAAAAACAAAAACAAAACAAACAAACAAAAAAAAACCACACTCTAGATACCAAGACCCCCAAATCAAACTGCTGCTTCCCAATGCGACCTGGGTAATGAACAGCAAATCTGGGGCTGCGGTTAATTCTCCCCATTTCTATGGGAGTACCTCTAACTACATGAAATGAGGGAGCACCATTCTAAAAGTTATGGAAAAAGAAACAAAGAAAAGTGTTTTTGCAGTTACTCCAGCCAGAAAATGAAGAAGCAATTCATGTCCCCACATTCACATTGGCACAACATATACCACTGACTCCACAGTCAAAATTAATCTTTATTTTAATAACACTTGTAATACATATTCTACTCTGAATAGTGTTTAAGGTACTTTAATTTTGTACATAGTTTAAAATGAAAACCAAAAAAGTGTACTACATCTGATGTAACTTGGATTACAGAATGAAAGATTCAGTTGTACAGTTAAATTGTGGTCTTATTTTTTAATCTGGAAAGGGGTGGGGAGTTTACTACTGAAACAGTGGAATAAAGTACTGGATCCTTTCAGGGGTACTGAGTCTAAAAGGCACTGTTCTCAGTACTTTCAATGAGGGAAATCTGAACACCAGGAGTTGATCTGAGATCAGAAGCTCAGATAGGGATGATCTGGGACCTTACTAAAATTGTACATTAGTATCTCTCTCTGTTTCTATGAATAGAAGGTTCCTAATTCAAATACTTAAAAAACTAGCACTTTATGGCCTAAAAAGAGTAAGAAAGCTAACAGTCAAAACTCTGAAACAGAAAGAAACTGTACTCTTGAAAATAAAGAGAATTTAAAATTCAAGTAGTAGAATGTTGCTTACTGGGTGATTTTTAATACTTCAGTGCTAACTTGGTAAATTTAATTCAAGCTCAGCATTACATTCATGGCAAACATTCTTAACTATCTTTAATTTATACTTTTAAAGTGGTTTCATTATTTTTAAGTGTTTTCATTTTGTCATATCAGGAAAAATATTTCTCAAATAGCTTAAGAACACACATACACACAAAAAGGGCTGGAGATTTAGCTCAGTGGTTAGAGTGCTTGCCTAGAATGCACAAGGCCCTGAGTTTGATCCCTGGCACAAAAAAAAAAACAAAAACAAAAACCCTCACACAAAAAAATCAACTATTCCTGTATCCCAATAATGAACTCGCTAAGAAAGAAATCAGGAAAATACATTCACAGTAATTTCAAAAAAATTAAATACCTAGGAATCAACCTACCAACCGAGGTTAAAGACCTCTATGATGAAAATTACAGAATTCTGAAGAAATTTAAGAAGGCAAGCCAAGTGCAGTGGTGCATCCCTGTAATCCCAGCATTCAAGAGGATGAGGCAGGAGGATTACTGCAAGCTTGAGCCCAGTCTGGGCTCCATACTGAGTTCAAGGCCAGCCCAAACTATATAGTGAAACTTTGTCTCAAAAAAATTTTTAAAAATTAAGAAGACAGTAGAAACACATCCTTGTTCTTGGATCAGCATAACTAAGTTAAAATGGCCATACTACCAAAAGTGGTCTATAAATTTACTGCAATCCCTGTTAAAATACCAACAATATTCTTCACAGAACTAGAAGGTAAAAAAAACCAACCTAAAATTCACAGGAAATCAGAAAACACCCAGAGTAGCCAAAGCAGTCTTGAGCAAAAGCAGCAAACCTGTAAGTATCACAATACTGGATTTCAAATTATACTACAAAGCTACAGTAATAAAAGCAACATGGTATTGGGACAAAAACAGACATGTAGAGCAATGAAACAGAAAGCATAGAAACTCTATGCACCTAAAGAATATAGACAGTACTGTGCAGCTGGGGCTGTGGGACCACTGCCCTCCACTTGCCTGAACCTGAGCAATGCCTCACTCCCCAACTACTCTGTGGCAGAGATAAGAAAAACAAGACCCCAAGCCTGCCCTGGAAAATTCCAAAACCCCAAACCTGCAAAAGCCTATCTTCACTTGGAATTCACACACATGGACTACATCACATACACCCAATTATACCAGTGAATCATGGGAACGGACATGCACAGCAGACACCGGTGACGTACTCAGCACCCTGCCAAATGCTCAGTCAATCATGCTCCAGAAGACCCAGTGGACCATGCCCTAGACCCAGCACATTTTAAACCCTTAAACCCAACGCCTTCAGCGCTGGTGTCATTTTCCTTTCTGCCTGCAGGAGTCCACTCACTCCAAGCACACTGTTGCCTGATTAAAACTTTACTGTTTTCCTTACTGTCTCAGGCCACATCCAGTTCTTTGTTCCTGGTGCACAAGAACCTGGAAACCCGTCCAGGACCACCACCCACGGAGCACTCCCACAGCCATCTGATTTTTGACAAAGGGGCCACATATTGGAGAAAAGATAGCCCTTTAATAAATGTTGCTGGAAAAACTGGATATCCACTTGCAGACGATGTAAACTAGATCGCCATCTTTTACCCTGTACTAAAATAAAAATGGATCAAACAACCAGAAACACACACACAAAAAAAAAAACAAACACACACACAAAAAACCTTTGAAACTGCTGGAAGATAACACAGGGGAAACACTTGAAGCCAGGGGCACAGGGGAAGACTTCCTGAGTACAACTCCAATAGCAAAAGAAGTAGTATCATGCATAAATTGAGATTACTTTAAATTTAAAAAAGGTTCCCCACAGCAAGGAAACAAACCAACAGAATAAAGACATAACTAATAGAATGGGAGAAAGTCTTTGCTAGCTATACTCTTCTAATAAAGGATTAATATCTAGAACATATAAAGAACTAAAAAAAAAACAAATGACCCAATCAAAAAACTACCCCTCAAAAGTACAAATGACCACTAAGTACACAAAAAACTGTTCAACATCTTTAACCAGTAGGAAAACGCAAATTAAAACAAGTTTGAGATTCTATTTTATCTAAGTCAGAATGGCTATTATCAGGAACACAAAAAGCAATGAAAGCTGATGAGAACAGGCTGGGGGTGGGATAGAGAACTCACCCTCCTACATGGTTGATAGGAATGTAAACTAGTGCAACCACCATGTAAATCAGTATGCAAATTCCTTAAAAATGAATATCCAGGGGCATCTCTCCTATGCAGATTCTAAAAGAATCAAAAACATCATAGTATAGTCATACATGCATACGCACATTTGTACAGCACAATTCACAATAACTAAGCTCTATAAACAGCCATGCTGCCCATCCACAGATAAGTGAATAAAGAAAATGTGGTAAATATGCATAGTATATTATTCAGCCATAAAGAAGAATGAAATCATATCATTTGCAAGAAAATAGATAGAACTCAAGACCATCATGCTCAGTAAAATAAGCCAGATCCAAAAAGTTACCTATTACATGCTTTCTCTTACATGGTAAGTCCAAAATATAAATAAGCAAATGAATAAAATAAAGGAGTGATTTAGACTCTTGGAGATCAGGAAGGGAGTTGGGGTACAGAGGAGGAAAGCAATGGGGCAGGGGAAGGGGTTGAAAATGATCAAGACAGGTTATATGTATGTACCACTTTCCTAAAATGAACATCACTATTACTATTACAAACATGCACTAGTAGCTAACTTTAAAAACTTGTAAGGAAACAAAACATACTGACATTTTTAAAGAAGAAAAGTCTCCCCATAATTTAAATCGCAGGGTGGCACTAGTATAGCTCGCTTAGCTCCTTCATTTCCTTCCCTTGTTCAACTGTAAACATCACACTACCCTGACGGTTATGCCTGCTTCCACAAGCCTGAAACAGGGAAGTTGTGTGAGCTATTTTCCTTCTCTCCATTCAACCACCCTGATGATTATTCAGGTTTAAGCTTGGGAGCCCTGCAGCTCGCTGACATCTAAAGAGAGAGCTGGCGGGAGGCACTGAGGGCCAGCGCATGTCTGGCCCTACACACACTGTGAGCCTGAGTTACGAAGGTCTCTTCTTTGCCCGCTTTGCCCTTCTGCCTGTGCCTGCTGCTGCCTTATGATTTTCAATGAACGTAATTACATCCACGAGGCATAGGCTTGGCAATTCTTTCCTTGTCATACACAAAACCTGGAACATTTTGGCCCATTCAACTGTTAACAGTACTGTATTATTTAAAAACAGAAAAGCCTCTGCTGGCAAACGTTTGCTTAATAATTCACATTTGCTGTTTCTCATAAGTAATGTGGGTACCTTTTAAATCGATGCTAATAAACCGGCTTAGTACACCATCATACAAACACAGACACCCAGCACAATACCTATATTATATACAGAGCAAGCATAAACCTAGCAAGAATGACTAGCAACTTTAAAAATCCTTTGAAGAACTGAAACATGGCCTAGAACTTTAAAAACAGACTATTACAGTCTCGGGACAGGTCTCAGAGAAAATGACAGCGCAGATAATCATCTCTAATTGTCAGGGCCCATTTCAGTACCTTCGTTCCTCTATCACCCCAGGGCCTAGGCCAACTTCCATTGTGAATAGTCCTCTTGTTATGGCAAGCAGTCCAAAATCTTAGCTGTGGCAGCTCTGTCAGGCACCCTGCACTGCCAGAACAACTCTACATCAGCCAGGTCACAACAAAGCTCACCAACGTGAGGAAGACAAAGACAGGACTCTCACAGGCAATAACGGATGAGTTTTTTTTATGTAAGAAGTTCTGGAATTTAGAAAACTTCCCCATAGCTGGTAACATGAAGGAACAAGCTCTCAGAAAGGAAAATCGCAGAAATGCCCCAAGGGAACACAAGATGGAGCCGAACTCAGAGATCCTCAGTACAAAGTGTGGAAAGTTTCCAGGACAAGTTTCAATTTATCTTTTAATAGCAGCAAATAAGAAAATGTAAGGGTAAAATTAAATAACAATTTAAGATCTATTAAAAACTTGCCTTTCTAGATCACAAGTATACCTTATAGGTTACCTCATATACCATTTTTCACACAAGAGTATATAAGGCTAAGTACTTTAAAAATGTCACTGAGGCTTATCTTGGTATAACTCCTCAGCCAAAAAGTTCCATAAAACAATATACTTTATACAACTCTGTATTAATAAATGTGAACATGGCAGTTCTTCTGCGGAGTAAAATGTACTACTTTCACAAACATGTATTTAATATTTTAAAGCTAATATGAACAACTCACAGAATAGGAAGAAACACTGGCAAATCATATTATTGGATAACAAGCTCGTATCTAGAATATATAAAGAACTCTCACACTTATAAACGAATCTGGTCAAGTAAATGAGCTAAGGATCCGAAGAAACATGTCTCCAACAGAAGACCTACAAAGAGTCAATAAGTGCATGAACAATAACTGGGCAATGTAGATCACAACCACAATGCACATCATTTCACATCTACCAGAACAGCTATAATCAAAGACAGTAAAGCCAGGCACACTGATGCATGTCTGTAATCCCAGGATTTGGGAGGCTGTGGAAGGAGGATCACAATTTTGAGTCCCACATGGGCATCTTAGCAAGATCTTGTCTCAAAGTAAAAAATATAAAGGGCTGGGGACATAGCTCTGTGTGATGATCATGGGTTCAATTCCCACTAAAGGTTCAATCTCCAGGACCAAAAAAAAACCAAAAAAAACAAAACAAAACAAAACAAAACAAAAAAACACTAAAGGAGGAGAAGGGAGGAGATGGTGAAGATACTGACAATGGATGAGGTGAAAATTCTAGTCCTCATATGCTGCTAGTGGGAATCTAAAATGGGGCAGCTGCTTCGGAAAAGTCTGATAGTTTCCCAAAAGGTTAAATAAACAGTTCCACACTCCATGTGAAGATAAAAACACATATCCATGTAAAAACTAGTACATGAATGTTCATAGCATCATTATTTTTAATAGCTCTAAAAGTATAGACAACTCAAATTTTCTCATCTGATTAACTGATAACCATACAGTGGAATATCTTTTAGGAATAAAATTAAGTACTGATGTTACAACATGGATGAAATCTGAAAACACTATGCTGGTGGAAAAAACCTAATCAAAATGACTACATACTGTATGCTTTGTAAGAAATGTCCAGAATAACAAATCTATGAGTGGTTACTTACGGCCTGGGGGAAAAGTGGCATTTGGGAGGTGAAACTGGAAAATAACTGCGAATAGGCACGGGGTGGGGGGTTATTTTTGTTAACAATGTGGTGACAGTTATCTAATTCTGTCAGTTTACTAAAACCTCGAATTGTACTCTCTAGATTAGTGGTGGTGAACTTACAGCACACACGCCATAGCCGGCTGTTACCAGTGAGAGTTCTAAAAAGGTTTGCCATCACTGCTCTAGATGGATAAACTGTACAGTATATGAACATTTCAAAGTAGTTTTACTTAACTTTACAGTAAGTCCCCAAGTTATGAACGTTCAAGATGCCAGCTTTCACAGGCATACCATGTAAGACTCGCTCTGTCGAACATGAACAAATCCGACTCGCGAATGTTCTCCTGGAACAGAACTTGTTTGTAAGTCAGAGACTTACTATATTTTCTGTTTTATTATTATTTACAATGTTGGGATTGAACTAAGAGCCTTATGTATGCTACCCTTGAGCAACACTCTCAGCCCAATGTAGTATTTTTTTAAAACCATTTTAGATTACAAACTACAACAAATCTAATGATAAATCAAGTATTTCTATTTTACCTACTCTTTTAGGCGTAACTGCTCTTTTGAAATAACTACTATAAATTCAGTCGCCTGTCCCAGTTCATTCCCCTCAGACCCATAAAAACATACATTCCTGCTGCCCTTTCTACCTATTCCAGATGGCTGCAGTACAATCCATATCTGAACTTCAACAGCCTCACGGAACGAAGCACACAACTGCTCTGAAGACCTGCATCTCTAAGTAGTTCCAAAAGCAAGAACTTTTAGATTGCCAGAATATTAAGTGTAGGTTTACCTTTTCCCAATCCCTCCTTCATTTCTAAGGGCCAAACCCCGGTGCTTAAATTCATTTCTGACAATCTGCTGGGTTACTCTTACCAAGGGTGAAGCCAAGTATGAAAAGCAGTTTCTTGTAAGCAAACAGTACAGCGACCTGATTCACCAAGTAGAAACCTGACCATGTTATCCCTTGGTTCACATCTTAATGATGGCTCCAGGCTGAACTCCCTGACAGGACACAGAGGGCCAACCACAGACTCTCTTCCAACCTCAGCTCTTACTCTCCTCCTGCCTCACTACAAGGCCTGGAACAAGCAGCTGTCTTCACCTGACTCTCTGTCAAAGCTGTGCACTTCTTCAACAGTTTACCTCATATCTGATGACTTTCACCGCCCACTCTCACATTCCACTTGTCGTGCCTCGCCACACTCTAAAACACCTCAACACAATGTCTGCATCTTGTTTATGCTTTCAAGAAAATTAGTACCTTTTAAAATAAATGTGTGTATGAGGGGATAATTTATTTCTACCACTGATTGAAATTCCTAGGGAAAACATATAATAAATATTTGCTGAATGAAATGAGCAGGATATTTAAGTTGGGTAGAATTCCAAAAGGCAGAAAAAAGTGGCAAAGAAAAGAGAACTAAAATGGACTTAAGGTTTGGGGCCTGAAGAACCCAGGCCCTAATTTATTTATACAAAGGGCAAGTATGAGGAAGACCTGCTATGGGAAAATAAAGACATGTGGATTTAGAAATAGTCTGTATATGGCAGGCGCGGGGTGGGGGGGGGATGTGATCTCATTTTAAAAATGACTTAAAAGATAATAAAAGCCGTAATAATTATATCAACATAGAAAATAAAAGAAGAAACTCAATATTTAATAATTCAAATACAAACTTTGTGTCTTTGAAATACTGAGTTTAAAAGGCATATCCTGAATAGTTGAATCTGAACAATCAAGTCTTGCCATATGTCACCTAGATCGCCCATTGAAGGTCATCTCTCACACGACCTTTAATCTCCACACTACTAAAATTATAGTACATTCAGTGCTGTACTGGGCACAGTGAGGAATACTAAAAGGATGAACAGTAGACAAGGAAAAAAGTGGTCAAATTTTTAAAATACCATCTTAGGTATATTCTGAATAAAAAAATCAGCCACCCTTTTCAAGGATTTTTAAGACTATTCCTAGCTTAAATAAGGCCTCATAGGGGCTGGAGATTTAGTGCAGTGGTTAGAGTGTTTGGCTTGCAAGCAGAAGGCCCTGAGTTCGACCCCCAGCACCAAAAAAAAAAAAAAAAAAAAAAAAAAAAAAAACCTCATAAGAACAAAACACTGAAAAAAAAGAACAAAACACTGTAATAATCTTTTTAAATTCTGCCTTGCTTTCCATGGAGACATTTCCTTAATGAAGCACAGGCAAGAAAACTCAGTCTTTACTAATTCTGTCTTGGTCTGGCAGGAACAAAACAAAAGAGTTCTAATAGGTGACAGTATGAACATGTTATAATCAATTCAAACACAATGCTACAGCTTGAGGATTTTTATTAAAGTTCTTTGGACAGTGAGGCTTCAAACGCTAAAGCACTTTAAACTTTTACAGTACAAAAACAAAACACACACCACACACACACACACACACACACACACACACACACACACACACCTTAAAGGCAACAAAGTTCTGACCTAGGCCTCTTTCTGTTTCAACAACATGCCGCTGGCAAGCATCACAGAAAGGATGTGAAATACTGGTGTGCCTAACTCTTCTATTAGTGGCAATCAAGACACTGGCCCTATCGTAAATGTGTATCTCATGAAGAAAGTACAAATTAACAAGACTGTGCAATTCAAAAGACATCAAGTCTTGTACAAAGATAAAAACGGCAAGTCTTAGCTCTTTTTATTTTACAAATTTTTCTGGTGATTTTCATTACCTCTTCTTTAAGTGCATGTTTCCTCTGTTCCAAACAGATCTCTTTAGCTCTCATCATCTGTAAAGTCTCTTTGGAAACTGCATACTGGAGTTTTTCCATTCGTTCAGCTGCTGCCGCCCATGATGCTTTGCCAAATTTCTTCTGATCTGCTCGCATTCGATCGTACACAGCTATTAATTTTTAAAGAGACATGATGACATAAAACAACTTTATGCAAAAGAACTGAAAACTCTTAAGATTTCACTGGCCATACATAAATCCTACCTGTGATAAATCACCTATATAACATTTCTAAAATATAAATCAGAGGTAGCATACATTCTCTCTAATATCTCAGTTTATCCTCAGAAATAATGTTCTGTAGATGACTTAATTGTCCATAGTTTATTTTTAGAAGTATCTGCACATATTTAGTATTAACTTCCAAAACATTTATAAAAATTTATTTTGTGAAGACTTTATGCTTTCTTGTAGGTATGTTAAAATTGAAATCACTCAAGATTAAAAACACTAAAATCCACATTCCAGATATTATCATTCCGAATCCTGCCCCAATATAATAACAGGATGTAGGAGGAAATAAATCAGATACTACCATGGCACTCATCATCATTATGTCCAACTATCCTTTAATAACCAACAGACATTTCAATTAGCATAAAAGAAACAGGGAATCAGATTAGTATGTATTCACTGGTCATTTCTTTCGTATTTTCAGAAGTAATAATTTTTGTATTGCTACTATACCCTAACTAACCATCTTTTACAAGAAAGTACAGCTCAGGAACCTTTTATAAAA
Source organism: Hystrix cristata (assembly GCA_004026905.1). Taxonomy (NCBI): domain Eukaryota; kingdom Metazoa; phylum Chordata; class Mammalia; order Rodentia; family Hystricidae; genus Hystrix; species Hystrix cristata. Next base: position 34,801 of record PVJO010000069.1, on the reverse strand, counting down.
TGCCTCCCCTTTTAACAGTTATGCATGTACAGGCTTAAAGATCAGAACTGCACAACTAGTTCCTTGGCTTTGGCTCTCTCCCACCTCTAGCCCCATTGCCCAAATGCAACTAAATTTTAGCCACTTCTGGTGGATACATTCATAGAGGAATATTGCTATTTCTTGATTTATAGTCTTTAAGAATCATTTGTTCATGATGAATGTAATCATTATGTAATGTAAACACATACTAATAGAAAGAATCATCTATTCAATTCCTATTATGACAGATGAAGAATCTGCTTACTTAGACTCTCTACTCCCAATATATTCCCAATATATTCCCAAAAGAAGCTTTTTTTGGTTCTGAGTTTTGCTGCTGCTGCTGTTGTTTTTGGTGGCCACATAAATGCTAAGAGTAAGCCATGATTTCAATTCATAATCTCTTTGAACTTCAATTTTAGGGTCTCTAACAAATCTACCCATGTTTGTTGAATAACAAATAAAATTTCCCCATTTTAAAATTTCTGTCCATCTTTTAAAACTGCAAGACCTATATATACAGTAGTGCTCTGTAAGGAAAAAAACACCCTGGGGCTCACATAGATTTCCGTTAAAATTTTAGTTCTACCCAGAGCTGGTATATATCATTTGTCAAGAAACTTAACCATTCTTGGGCTCAATTCCCTTGAAGGAAAAAAGAAGGAAAAATAGCACCTAAGCACAGGTACTATTTAAAGGAGAGATTGATAGGTACTGAATGTCTCTCCCACTTGTGTAGCAACATTTATCCAACAATGTTGTTTCCTTTTTTCCCTCTCACATGTAAAGACCATCACAACCATCAATGTTGATATATTATTTCAAAGCCCTTTTCCTATTTTTAATCTACTAATTTGCCCTACAACCCCAGAGAACAGGCAAAATATGTATTATCAACACCTGCTGTATAGAAATGAGAAACTGGGGAGTTCTGCTAACTCAAAGCAAGGTTACACATACAGTAGTAATCAAATTGTTGAAATCCCTAGTCTACTCCCTGCTTTTTACCAGAACAAGTAGTCACAGCATTGAGGCAAACACTCCACATCATCCTACCCATTTCAGAACCAAGTCGGGAGAGCAGCCCTATTCAGATACAAGTTGTTACCTACCACACTATCTCCTCCACACTGTCTTCCAACATCTTTGGATGAAACGTATTCTTAAGAATTAATCGCTGCTCATTTCACATGAAATTGTTAAATACCTCAAGATTATGAAGGTACGGAAAATTACTTGTGTGTGGAATGTTTGGAACAGCCCTAGAGAAGGACCTAGACACTCCTCAGCACCTTTCCCACTGCTGGCCAGAACCAAAGTTCTTATCAAGACAACCATTAATACTACCAGGGTGACAGTGCTGCTGCTGTAACGATATTCTCATATGATCATTACATCATGTTTAAATGCTCGGAAGAAGACACAATCCTGGTGTTTATAAAGTAGCATGGTAGATCTATTTTTAAAACTAACATTCTCACACACATCTTGTCAGAAGCAGGTCCATTTAAGGTGGGTAGGATTTTTCCTTCGTTTTTGAGTCAAGGTCTACCGTAGCCCAGGCTGGCCTGGAACTCCAAGTGATCCTCTTGCCTCAGCTTCCCAAGTGCTGGGATTACATGTGTGCACACCACACCTACTTGAGGTGGGTGTTTTTAAAAGATAAGCTATAACATACCAAAATTGGGCTATGCTTAGCTTTGCAGAAGAAAAATATAAAGGCCTGTTTTGCTCTTGTACTAAAAAGAGGATTAAATAAATTTTGCCTTCTGATTGAAACATGAAGGAAAAAGACCATTTTCTCCCAAGTGTAAAGTCCTGCAGAGATGCTTCATTCTGTTTCGCGTGCATGGAGGACAGGAACATGCTCAGAAAAGCAAAGTGAAAAGTCAAATTAGCTGTCTCCTCTTGTTCAGGAACAAAGGCTTCACGGTAGTGTAAGAAAACCAAAATTGAGATAGCAAATCCTAAAATGATTTTGATGCAAAAGGTGAATCCTAGAATACTCATCACATAGAAAAACATACTGCGTGAAACTGGAGAAGCAAGTTATAAATAAGAGCAACAGTCTAAACTGTTTACACACAATCAGAACCAACTATGACTTACATATGAATAAAGATAGAATCGTTTCACTTACACAGTACACCCTGTGTGGAAAAGGACTGATGGACAAAGGGAGAGGTGAGGTTTTTCCTTGTAATAGTTAATTCTTTCTGTATTATTTTGTACTCATAATACAAAGACATTTGTAAAAAGAAAAGAAAAAAATTAGAGAATTTATCTACAAACACGTAGCTATCATAAAAGTCTACAGTAGACAAGGACATATTTAAAATAGCTTAAAAAGTATGATTCTTGCAAAGTGTGGTGGTGCACGCTTATGATCCCAGCACTTGGGAGGCTGAGGCAGGAGGATTGCAACAATTTCGAGGCCAGTCTGGACTACACAGTGAGTTTAGGGTTAGTCTAGCGAGAGTCTGTCTAAAGAAACCAAAAGTGTGATTCGTTATATAATACAGTATTTTCTTCTTTTTATGTTTTATTTTTAAAATTATTATACAGCGGTATGGTAAATAACCAGGATTATTGGGTCACACATAAGTGTATCATTAACTGTGCAAGAAACTGCAGAATAATGTTCTAGGGTGACTGTACAACTTGGCACTGTCAGCAAGGCAGGAAGAGTCCCAGTACTCTGCATCTTCACTATCAGCTGGTAGTGTTAGTTTTTATTTTACTGACTTTAATATGTGCAGTGATACCTAGCTCGTTAAGGTTTTAATTTGCATTTCCACAACGATCAGAATATTGAACTTCTTTTCCTATGCTTATCTGCCGTTTTCCCGTCTGTTAACTGGATTGTTCTCATTATTCAGTTTGCAGTTCTGTAGATATCCTTGATACAAGTTCTTTTTTGATGAGGTGTATGATTTACACATATGCTCTCTTATCTTTTCATTTATCTTGACACTGGCAGAGTAACAGTTTTAAACTTTGATGAAATCCATTTTATAATTTCTTGTTTATAGTCTTTGCCCTTTATCACTTTCATTTTTTGTTCTTTGTATCATTACTAAGAATTTTCTGCCTAACTTTAGATTACACAAATTTATATAACTCTAGGAAACAGATTTTCATAAATTTTACAGTTTTACATTACGTATCTATGATCCATTTTTATCTTAAAGGTGTGAGGTTTAGGTTAAGCCTCATTTCTCTGCATACAGATGACTGTCTGAGTATCATTTGTTGTTTCTCCTAAACTTGCTTTATATCAAAGGTTAAATGACTACATTTGTATCTACGTCCATACCCTTCACTCTCTTCTACTGACTTACAAGAAGGGTATGTGTATACATATGTGTCTAGAAAGGACTGAAAGGACACACCTTATTTTGCTATTAGTGGTCTTCTCTAACTGTTGAGATGAGTGATCCTTATATATTTTTCTGTACAATTGTTCTGAACATAAAGCACTTTAGCACTCAGCTTCCAAAATGCCTAAGAAAAATTTTACTGAAAACTTACCTTTTTGAGCTTTAGCTGTTATTTCAAAATATTTGACAGTAAGATCCTGAATAGACAATACAGCCATGTGAGCTTTCCGCTGCCAATCAGCATCTTCTTTTTGTAGACTCTCAATTCTTCGGGGTCCCAGATAATCATTCTCCATGGATATCTTTAGAGAGAAAACGTGAAAAATAAGTTTATTTCTAAGCTAGGTGTGGTGGCACATGCCTGTAATTATAGCTACTAGGGAAGTTGAGGCAGGATGATCATCAAATTTGAGTCAGGCTTGACAATGTAGTGAGATCTTGTCTCAAAAATACAATTTAAATACGGGTCAGGCATCTGATTCTTGACATAACAAACCAAAACATACATTAAAGACAGCATTTTAATAAATAGTGTGGGGAAATTTGGTTATCCATACGCAGAAGTTTGAAACTAGATTCCCAACTCTCGCTCTGTTAAAAAAAAAAAAAAATCAACTCAGAATGGATTAAAGACCTAAATATAAGTACTGCACTCCAAAAATGCTAGAAGAAAATGTAGAGGAAATATTTCAAGATATGAGGCACAGGCAGCTAGGGGTGATGGTGCTCACCTGTCATCCCAGCACTGTGGGAGGCCAAGGCTGAGGCCAAAGGACCACGAGATCAAGCCCAGCCTGGGCAACTTAGTGACTCAGTGAGATGCTGTCTCAAGGAATAAAAAGGACTGGAGATAGAGTCCAGTGCAAAGGCCCTGAGTTCAATTCATACAAGGAGGAGGGGGGTGGAGTGGGGTGGGGAGTGGGAGAGGGAGGTGAGTGCAGGGGGGAAAAAATAAGAAAAATAGGCAGAGGCAGTAATTTGCTGAATAGAACTCCAGGAGCTGAGGAAATAGCAAGAATCAACAAATGTGATTACTGTATATCAAAGTCAAAATATTCTGTACAGCAAAAGGAACAGAGTGAAGAGACAGCCTACAGAATGGGAGAAAAATCTTTGTAGGATACTCTTCCAATAGATGATTAATATCTAGAATATATAAATAATTTAAAACCTCAACTCATAAAGAATAATCCAATCAAAATGGGTAAATGACAAGAAATTTCTCAAAATAAAAAATACAAATTGCCAATATTACATGAACAAACTTCAAAATCAACGAAATACAAATCAAAAATATATTTCGATTCCATCTCACCCAAGGCAGATGGGCTATCATCACAAGCCAGATGTGGTGGCTCACACTGCAATCAGAGTGCTTGGGAAGCCAAGGCCAGTCTGGGCTGTACAGCAAACCTTAGGCCAACCTTAATTACATGGTGAGACTCCCCCCCTTAAAAATAAGATAACGAAAAAGCACTAAATGCTGGCAAGGATGCAAAGGAAAAAGGAACCTTTCTATACCACTGTTGGAAATGTAAATGAGTATAGCCACAATGAAAATTAGTATGGAGGTTCCTCAAAAAACTAAAACTATGCCAAGTGGCAGTGCACACCTGTAATCCCAGGACTCGGGAGGTTGAAGCAGGAAGATCTCTACAAGTTCAAGGCCAACCTGGGCTGCATGGTGAGTGCAAGGCCAGCTGGACTACACAGCAAGACTCTGTCTTAAAAACACAAACAAAAAACCAAAAATCTAACTACCATATGATCCAACTATACCACTCCTTGGAATATGTCTGAAGGAATTAATGTACGCATACTATAGGAACAGTGGCACACCCACGTTTACTGCTGCACAATTCAAAATAACCAAGATAGGGAAATCAGCCCACGTGCCCATCAATGGATGAATGGGTAAAGAAAACGTGTTACACATACACAATGGAGTATTAGGCCATAGAGAACAAAATTATGTCACCCACAGGAAAATGTATGAAAATGAAGATCCTCATACTAAAACAGATATTCATGGTGTGCATCACCTATTTTCTCTAAGGTGAAGTTAGGAGGGGAAGGAGGAGTTACAAGCAGGGAGGGAGGAGGAGCGCTGGAGGGGTTAGAGGAGAAGCAGTAGTAGTTTCTTTCTTTTATTCATTTCCCAAACATTTACTGAATATTTATATGCCAGGCATTAGGCTTGGTTCTAAATAAAGAATAATACTTCTTTCTTGCCCTACTCTAAGGAAGCTATTGATTTAAAAACAAGTGAATTAACAAAGATACCAAGGACATTTGAAACAGAAATCTATTTTCTGTTCCCCCTTCTCTACCTCCTCTCACTCAATAATATACGCAAAGGAATATACCATAATGTTAAGTATGATTATTTTTGGGTATTGAGATAGTGAACAATTTATTTCTTACTTGTATTTTCAGAACACGAATTATCTGTGCGATAAAAAATTAATTAAAACAGGCCAGGTGTGGTGGCTTATGTCTGTAATCCCAGGACCTGGGAGGCTCAGGCAGGAGGATCAGCACGAGTTCAAAGCCAGCCTGGGTTACCCCGTACGTTCAAGGCCAGCCTGAACTACACAGCAAGACCCTGTTTCAAAAACAAACAAACGAACAAAAGGGTTTGGAGTGCAGCTCTGTGAGAGGGCAATGGGTTCAGTCCCCAGTACAGGGGGCCATCTAATAAAGTCATAAGAATAAGGCTCATGACTAAGCCCTAAGGAATTCTGACATGCTGAGTTGGGTGAAGAAGAGCCTAAAGAAACCAAGATAGAGATACAGAGAATCCAAGAAGCAACGGAACTCACAGGAGGAGAAATTGCCTGTGCCACTCAACACTTCATGGTAGCGCATAGTGACTGACGTCCATGGTGGCTGGCAGCTCCCTTGCCTGGATCTTCCCACTGCATTTCAGATCTCAGCTCAATTACTGATTCCTGACAGTCCCTGGACTTTCCCCAAGAAGGTCTTCATGCACTACCTGCACCTTAGGAGAAAATACGGGCTTACAGGTGGGCCCTTTAGAATTTGTTTAGTTTGGGGGTTTTTTGGTCCTACCTTAATGGGATATGCTACAGGAAGGTGAATGATGATAAGAAAGAAGTGTAGAGCAGAGGCACAATCTAAAGCTGCAAAAAAGAGAAGGAGCTAAGTAAACAAGTTCCTGAGAAGATACCCTTCCAAGGATAACAGATGTTCACAGTGCAAAGTTGTTTGAAATAAAGGAAAAAAATAGATCCCCAAAATCTAAGTCATATGTAATATTCTCCTAAAATATAATTCTATGCAATAATTAATGTTTATGAAGAGTTTTTAATAACATAGGAAATTATGCTGTAATACAAGGTGGAGAGGGGTCAAAATAATAGATATAATTTTAATTACATAAAAGATTTCCAGGAAAAAAATCATGGAAAAAAATGATTTTATGTCTTGAGGTCAGAAGCCATACCAACTAAAAAAAAAAAAAAGAAAGAAGCTATACCAACTATACAGACTGAAGGCGCATTACCCCAGGGGTTTCCTGTTTCTGCTCAGGCAAACAATGAGCTCATGTTGTCATATATGAGGCCCTGCCAAGAGGTAAAATAATGTGTTACCTCTTTTTTTCCAGGGTACAGGGCAGGGAGGGGAAGTGGAGACACAATCAGAGCCTAAATGTCTACCTCAACAGTTAAAAAATGGTATTATATGAATTTCATATCTGCGACTATAAATACAGTACCAAGCAAAGGAAATTAAACCAGAAATGGCAGCTTGAGGTGTGGGTCCTTGATAGCTAGTTCCTTACTCACCTGGGACTGAGATTTTTATTGCTGTTGTTTTTGTTTTAAAATTCTCAAGATTTCCAACTTTAATAGTCAAACATAAATAAGCACTGGATATAATTGATTCCTTTTCTCCCTTTCAGACTTTCTCATGCCTAACAACTTTTATAACTTGAATAAAGACAACAGTGCACTAGGTGCTTCAAAGGTATAAAAGAATAAAAGTACCATCCTCCTAAAAATTATCTAAGTGGGGGGAAGTGGCAAAGAAGTCTGAGATGCAGAAATTAGAAGACACAGTTCTACTACTTACGATGAGAGCTCTGACAAATTATTATCCATTCAAAACACTGATGTATTAACATATTTGCTCAGTGCTAGTACTGTACTAGGCACTGGAGATAGCAAGATCACCTAAGGGAGATCATCTATACTTGAAATTAAAATATCATGAAAGTGTGCCTAAGATACCAAGAAAACACCAGAGGTAGGGGGTGGGGCACAAAGTCTAGACAGACCTTCTAAGGGAATGGTTTTACAGAATGGATTCATAGAGAACAAGTAAAATGTTAGTCAAATATGGAAGACGGTGAGGTATGTCACTGAGGAAAGAGAGGGAATGAGAGAGAGAGGGACAGAAAGACAGAGATATAGGTAGGTATATTAAGACCTCTGCGACAAAAAAAGTATGTAAGGGAAAAATCACAGTTGTTTACATCAGGACAGATTGGACTGCAGTTCATAACTGAAGATGGCTTTAAAAAAGGTGTTGGATTTTGATGGGTACATATGGAGAATGTGGAGACAGGCCCCAAAAAGGCATGGGGGAGGCAAAGACCAACATAAGCCAAGAAGCCTGAAGGGAGGGTGTGTGCAGTCCATGTTAAGAAGTCCGGTGGGACTGGAGCTTAAGTGAAACAAATACAAGCAAGGGGAGATAAGATGAGAAAACAGTTTGTGATTACTCTGTAGAGGTCTACAAATATCAGGGAAAAGAGTATTTACCAGACATTCCTCATTTAATGATCATGCTCTGTTCCTGAAGTTAGGTCATTAATTGAATTGGTCACTACGTGAGGAATTATACACAGCATGTACATTACAATAGTCAGAACAAAGAAATGGTCAAAGGCAACTCCAACCTGATGACTTTGCTTTTATTTGCGTAACTCTTACATGCAGTACTGTAATGTATAACAGAACATAAAACTACAGAACTGTCCTATACACTACAATCTGCAAAAATTACAGCACTGCATAAACAAGGTGTACTTACAAAAAAGACGCTGAAGCGTATAAACGAGATGTACAGAACTATACAAAAACAAAACAAAATAAAACAGGTTGTAATCCAAGCAGCAAGTTGAAGTCCAGTCACTAAGCAGGCAGATCATTAAATGAGGAATATCTGTACTCTGACAGACAACAAGAAACCAATCTGAGGTTCCCAGCAATAAGTGATATATTTAGACTTGATCTTAGATTTGGATTCTTAAGAGTACTTTTCTGCTGTTAACAAGATCAAAATTCATTCTTTAAATTACCTCTGAATTAAAAACACATGTTAAAAAGTTTAAGAGTAGCACTTATAACTATGGGATAGAAGTTTAATAATGCTTCAGGTAAAAATTTTAACTTAAGAAGAAATCATGATAAAAACCTTTTTTCAATGAAGTGAAACTATCTTTTATTCACAGTGCAACAGAAAGGGAAATGGAAACATATGACAGCTTTTTGGCAAAAGTGTCTGGATCCCTCAACAATTATTTGAAATCAACTTGTACTTTACCACCGTCACACGTTCAAATGTACAGAGCATAACGCGTTCGTAATGCTTTCCTCTTCAGCTGCTTTTCAAAGTCAGTACCCGTCAGCATCTATGAAGCCTAGAGGTGTGCAGGAATCCTCACCCGCCACCCCACGGCTGTCCTTCTGCCTCGTGGTGCTAGGTTTAGGGTCTGTAAGCCCCTCGTTTTGCCAACTGAAGGGCTGGAGGAAGGAGAGATTTGCTTTTCTTTCCGGGTCTCCTGAATATGCCGTTCCTGTATCATCCAGACTCTTCTTTGGCCAGCACTGGCATTTCCTTCCCAGGCAGTAACAATCCAATTTGTAGTTTTCTCCACCCTAGTTTCCTAGTGTGCCTCTGCCCTCTATGGTAAAACGGCACCATCACACGAGCACCCGGTCCCCAGAGATGTGGGTCTCTCGCTGAGGGCGCAACCAGAGCACTGCCCTTTTCATCAGCGGGCAGCTCCACAAGGCTGCCCTCTACATCAAATGGTAGTAATTCCAATCCTTTCTCTTTGTGCCCCCACTCCCAAAAACGGTGGCTGTTTCACAATTGCTTCCCCTGAGGTAATTTAAGAGTTACTTTCATGTCTTCTTAATTATGTGGTTCACCTTATATATAGGTAGCAAATTTTTATGATGCAGGCTGGTGCTCTGTTGAAATAAGTAATTTGCCAGGCGTGGTGGTGCACACCTATAATCTCTTGGGAGGCTGAGGCAAGGGGATCACAGCAAGTTCAAGGCCAGCCTGAACTACATAGTGAGTCTCTGCCCTCCATTCCCCCAAAAAGAACCAACAACAAAAGCAAAAGTAAGTAATCTGATTTTCCTGATCAGACCCCAATAGATAACACTGTGGAACATTTAATAAACAGAATAATGTTCAAAATTTTAAAATCTTAACTCAGAACATTAAAATAGAAATCATTCTCACTTACAAGATTAAATACTATACCCTTAACAGAAAAGGAGAAAATACAGAAGGGTGAAAATTTAATCTGTCTTTTAGGGTAGGAAAAGTTAAAAATTCTGTGGCAATTATTTGAAGATAACTATCCATTACTACTGGATTAATATTTTCACAAATACATAGAACCCAACATGTTTTCTATGCTTTCTTTCCCTGGACTGAATTGCATTTTTAAACTTAGCAATAATGTTGCAGCCAACTGTTCAGAATCTTCTTTAATAGTTTATTGTATCTGAGATATTAAGCAAGGCTACTCTTAAATTCCTTTCCTAACTTGGCAAATTTAAAAATGCACAGCACTGGTCAGCTGGATCATGTGCTAAAACCCATGACACCTCTGTTTTGAATTTCTGGGCTAGAAAGAAAACAGTGCCTGTTTTTAACATGGAAAAAAGTATGTGTCAGCTTAGGTAGCTAGGAGAGTGAAACTAGTTTATAAACACAAATTTTCTGGACATGAAATTATTTATTACAAAGTATATCACTTGCTTGGATACTGGGTTTTATACGAGAAAACAAGTTATTTCTGTCTGCTGTGGGATATAAGAGTGGAGCAAACCTAACCTGCCAAGATGAATGTGTGAATATACCAATGCAGTATCACCCATAAAGCAAAATTTCCTAGCCTAGAGTTACCTGACAATAACTCTTCAATGATAAGCAAATAATGAGTTGCTTGATATACTTGATAGGCAAGAGTGTAAAGTGATGTATTTTTTAAAAACTAGTGAGCTGGAGATGGGCGAGACGGCACACACCTATAATCCCAGCAGCCAGGAGGCTGAGGTAGGAGGATCACTGAGTTTGAGGCCAACCTGGGCTTACATAGTGAGTTCAAGGCCAGTCTGACCTAAATAGCGAGACCATGCCTCCCCACTCCCCAAGGAAAAAGAGTGAGCTGGGCACGGTGTGTGCCTATCATCTCAGTTACTGGGAAGGATCAAGAGTTCAAGGCCAGCTTGGGCAATACAGTGAGGCCTCAGACCCCTCTCCCTAGAAGAATAAGAGGGCTGGAGGTGTAGTACAGTGGTATAACCGTTTGCTTACCATGTATATAATCCTGAGTTTGAGCCCCAACCCTGCAAGAAAACGTGAGAGAAACCTAATAGCAAGGAAAACAAAGAAAATACAACTCATTTAAGAGATAAGTTTTAAAACATATAGTGAGGGCACGACATTATCTGTGCAGAAAAGCATCTGACCACACAGGTGGAGTGCAGTCTGTATCCAGGATCTGCTCGCCACTCCATGTATGCTTCTGCCCCTGTTCCACAGGGGCTCCTTTCTAATTGTTTCTGGTGAGGTAGGGGACGGGCACCTCTTTTCTATTTCAGACAAAGACACTTACAGACTTGATAGCAGAGAGTGGGTCCTGGGAGTATTCTTTCTAGACTAGACACATAGAAAAGGTAGAGGGGTTGTACTTTTACTGAAGGTCAAAAGAAGTGTGCTCTATAGGGCCTCCAGCTCCTCACAGACAAGTCTCTCAAACATGGCCTTCTGCAGTGTCGTCAGAGTCTTTGCAACATTCCTACTCTCCTCACAGCAAAACCTTAAAGAGAGTATCAGACGGTACAAGACCTCTGCCTCATTAATGAGGCTGTAATCCCAATTCAGCCTGTAGTGGCAGATCCACGTACAATAGTCTCCCCAACTCCGATAGATACAAACTGCTTCTCAGATGCTTTCTCTTCTATTCCTCTCCATTCAGACTCCCAATTCCTGTTTGTCTTCGAATGAGAAAATCCCACCTCAAAGGAGAAACAATATATACTTAGACAATTCTCTCCCAGGATTTAAAGATAGCCCCCACCTTTTTGCTTGGGCACTGGAAAAGGATTTAAGAAATGTACAGCTTACACAGGTCACTGTCACGTAGATGATATTCTAACCTGCATCTCAACTTGGGATGTACCCAACCGTACTATCCAAACTCTCAAATTTCTAGCTAAAAGGGGATATAAAGTCTCAAGGAAAAGGCTCAGTTATTCCTTTAGAGTCCAATACTCAGGATACATTTTTACACCCAGGGAATGGCAACTGTCTAGGGACTGGATCCAGGCTATCTGTGATCTCGGATCCCCTAACCCCAAGCAATAGCTTCATTCCTTCCTAAGAATGACCAACTTCTGCTGAATTTGGATACCGAATTTTGAACTAAAGGCAAAGCAAAGGCTCTATGTGAGTCTGAGCCCTTAGAAAGGACAAAAGTGACTGACAATGCTTTTTAAGAAATAAAGCATGCCCTCACTAAAGCTCCAGCACTAGGAATACCCAACTTAAAAAAAAAAAAAAAAAACCATTCCTCCTCTAGGTATCAGAAAAGAGAGGAACTGCTCTGAGTGTTGACCCAAAAGCTGGAACAAGAACCTATGCAGTGGCACGTTTTTGCAATGAGCTAGACCAAAGCTGCTGCTAGATGGCCAACCTGCCTGACAGCAACAGCAGCTACAACTATGCTAACAGAAGAAACCACAAAACTAACTTTCAGACAAAAACTAGAACTTCTCCTGATTCCCCATTAGGCCAAGGTTATTCTTGACATAAAACGTGGTTGACAGGGGAACAGATTACTAAGTACCAGGCCATGCTTCTATACACTCCTGAGGTCACCATGAAGATTGGCGTTACTTCTAATCCTGCCTCACTGATACCTACAGGCTCAGAAGTTGGTTAGCTACTTTTGTGAAAAGGTGGCTCACCAGACCTGTGCAAGCAGGCAGGGCACCAGTGACCTGTCCCTCCCTGACCCTGACGAAGTGTGATTCACTGGTGGAAGTAGCTTTGTCCAAGGATGACATCAAAAGGCAGGTTATGCAGTTGTCAGTTCACAACAGAGGTCAAGGGGGCCAAATGCCTTCCTCTTGCTCTACTCGAAAAGCAGAGCTCATATCCCTTACTTGGGCATTGATACTAGAAATGCCAAGAGGCCATATTTACACAAATTCTAAATATGCCCTTCTGGTGCTCCAAGCCCATGCAGCAATCTGGAAAGAATGGGGTTCACACACTGCTAAACAATCACCTGTATAGTACAAGCAGGAAATTCTACAACTCCTGGAGGGAGCCCATCTTCCCATGCAGGCTGCTATCATTTCTTGCAAGGGACACCAAAGTGAAAGGTCTAAAGTCACCTTGATAAATCAAAAGGCTGACAGGGAGGCAAAAAGGGCAGTCTTGTAGTCCCTAAAGCCCTAGCCTTATTCCCAGTACCTGAGAAACCATTAAAACCAGCCTATACTCACAGAAGATAAATGGGCCTTAGGAGAGGGACTTAGGTGGTATTTGGGAAATAAACTAGTCCTTCCTCAAGGGTGGAAAGCTATATAAAAACCCTTCATGATTTTTTCCATATGAGAAGAGATGCTACATGCGAAATGCTCACTAGAATTTTCACAGGACCAAGCCTAGCAGTGATACGCAAAAGGTCAGCCATGTTTGCCTGCTCTGTGCCTATGATAACCCTGGCAGGCTCAGCCCACCCTCTTTGTTAGAATGTGTACAGAGGGACATACATTGGAGAGAACTGGCATCTAGACTTTACACACATCCCAGCATGTGAAGGATTTAAACAAATATTGGTCCTAACTGACACCTTTCAAGGGCTAGACTGAGGACTTCCCTACTTTGTAACTTTAATTCATTAACTTGGACAGGAAGAGCAGGGGAGCTGGAGTTGTGGTGCACACTCCAGGACTCAAAAAAGTCATCAGTAAGAAAAAGGGGTTGAAATCCTTCACAGCAGAACTCCAGTAAAGCCATTCTGCTCTGAGTAGCAATGAGCCATTTGATGTAAAGCTCATTCGTTCCTCCCAATGAGTTAGGACTTATTTTCTTTAAAGACAACATGTGTACACTTCCTTATAACCTCCTTATCTAAAGCTAAATGCTTTTGTAAACCAGAGGAAATGCAACTGTAAATATATAATCAATGCAGGTACTCCCTGCATCTAGACATTTCTAAGTGATCCAGGAAAACATTCTTTAGGTATTCACATCTGCTGCCTATACCACTGTTCCACATCCTCAGCCCCTTCTAAAAAATCCCAATCTTGGGGTTGGGGATTCAGCTCAGTGGTAGACCACTTGCCTAGTATGTGCAAGGCACTGAGTTCAATCCCCAGCACTTACTCAATCAATCAATCAATCAATCAATCAAACAATAAAAAATAAAAACCCCAGTCTTAGCTGGAGGTAGTGGCACACACCTGTAATCCTAGCACTTCGGAGACTGAAACAGGAGGATTACCATGAGTTCAAGGCTAGAGTGGGCTACATAATTTGTTCAAGGCCAATCCCAACTACACAGTAAGACTCTATGCCTTGGTTACTTTTCTCTCATTGCTGAGACAAAATACCTGACATCAAAGTTAAAGGGGGGAAGATTTATTTAGCTTACAGTTTGCAGAGGTTTCAGTCCACAATCGGCTGGATCCAAGGCAGGGTGGCATGGCAGACAAGCAGAAGGCAGCAAGGTAAGCAGAAGGCAGCCAGATAAGTGAAAGGGACCTCAGCAGCTTCTTTCTGCTCCTTGTATCTTATCCAGGCTGCCAGGATTAGGGTGGCGCCAAAACAATCAGCGGACTGGTTTAGTGATACACACCCTTAATCCCAGTATCACACACTCTAGATTCAGCCACCTTTGAAAAATGCCCATCGATGACTGCATGAAGCTTTGGGAGGACATTTGGGCACAAACCAGAACACCTTGTTCCAAAAACAAAACAAAACAAAATAAAAATAAAAAAATACCCTAAGCTGTCTTAGAGACTCCCTGCTGTCGCTATTGATAGTGTTCTCTCATATAAACTCTTGTCTTTTCTATTGCCCTTGTTTGTTGGTAAATTCCTTTTACCACTTGCGTCACCAGCTCTTGTGTACCATCTCGCATGGCACAGATGCCCACCAGGTTTCTAGCTTATTCAGGTAATATTAAGAATAAGGTGGGTAATGCTTTGTAACGTTTTGGTACGCTCAAATCCTATAGGTATTTAAATCTTATTTTTTTAGGTTAGCACTTCTCCACCTTCAGAGAGTATCATAATCATCTAAAACTTGTTAAAGACTGGTGAGGCCCATTCCAAAGAGATCTGAGGGAAAGCCCCAAATCTGTAGTTCTATTATAGGCAGCGAAGTAAGGTAGAAATATTATAGGCAGTCAGACTGTGCTGGGCCCTCAATGGAGTCAATACACAGGACAACTATGGCTGGAGGCGCATCCATTGAAGGTCAGGACTCAAAATAAGGATGGAAAGACCAGAGCCACACCCCTTGCTGAGGGATAAACAATGAACTGAAGATTACATCTGTTAAAGTCTAGGTCACCCAGGTGGGCGACCAAGATCTCCGGATCCAACCCACCCTGGAATGTCCTTGTTCTCTCCTTGACGATTTACTACGTGACTTTCTTCCCCATTGGCTCACTATTACCTAAACGACTACACTTGTAATATTATTGGTTAATCATCATTTTGACACACATTGTACCCGCCTCACAATTTTGCTCTATAAAACTTCCCCTGAAGGGTGGACTCGTTGGCAACCCACTCAGGTCCCCTCCTGTCTCTCAGGAGCTCTCTTTCTCTCTCCCAATAAAATTCCTACTCTTAACCTCCTTTGTTCCTTAGAATTCATTCTTCGACTTCGGGGAACACGAACTCAGCATAACTGACATCTAGCAGGTTGGGAGTTATATTTTTTCCCCTACATCAGTTCCAAGAGGGTTCCAGGCAACAGTGACACTACTGGTTGAAGGGTCATACCTGAGAGCCAACACGCCAGACTTTAGATTTGGAAACTATCTTTAGGGGTTTGAGGATTTGGCTTAAGTGGTAAAGCGCTAGCCTAGCAAGCGCAAGGCTCTGAGTTCGATACCCTGTACCACTACAGAAAAAAAAAAAAGAAACATATCTTTAGGCCTAAAAAACACTGAGTAGGCAGGAGCTGCTTAATGCTTATTAGGTGAAACAGGGATCAGTAAAAAAAAAAATTATTTATTTTCATTTATATAAAGGTAATAAGACTAATATTAAAATAAATTTTGTTAAATAAACATAAATATATTGACATTAAATATTACAATAAACATAAATACTGTACACACAATATATGTGGGGTGTCAAGAATTCATTTCCTATCATATTTGAGTACCTGGGTTAATGAAACCACTGGAAACCAACTGACTGATGAAGAAAATAAAGATTAAAAATAGGGGTTGGTGGAGTAGCTTAGCAGGAGAATGCTTGCCTGCCATGTTACACCCAGATTCAGTGCCCAGAAGTGACTCCCTCCAAAAATAAGGGTAGGCAGAACAGAAGATTCAGAAACAACTCCAAACACACTCAGCTACCTTATTTTTGACAAAGGAGCCAAACACTTTCACTGGCTTCAAATTCACAGTGATCTTCCTGCCTCAACCTTCAGAGTACTGAGATTACAGGCGTGCACCCCTACAGGACGCTTATTCATTCTGCAGTAGTAAAGCCCTTGATAATCCCTCTCCATATAGCTTTAGGCAGTGTTGATCATCACATTTTATGTGCTACTACATAAACATGTACTTTATTCTCATTTAACATTTCTGTCTTTTGCTGGACATCCTCAGACTCTGTCCTGTGACACAATGATGCCATGTTCAAGTGAACCAATAGAGAAAAAATAAAGACAGGCAGAAAGGAGACAAGGGAAAACTTTGAAGACTGCAGCTCCCACCTTAAGTGTTATCCATCTCTGTACTCCCTTGGCTTGTTTATGCTGCCTTTACTCCAAGCCCCTAACACCCCAAATTCCCTTAAAGACACATTAAATCCATGAATTAGTTTAGCTGATAAAGGGCAGAAACCTGACCTTACAATAGGAAAAAAGGTTCAAAGATTTCAAAGAATTTCTTAGACGAACATCTTAGATCACCCATTTAAAAAAAAAAAAAAAAAAAGGATTGGACCCTCCCTTTCCCTGTAAAATGGGCCATCACATTTTCCTGTAAACCAAACCCAAACTTTCACAAATTCCAGATTTCCACTCTAAAACACATAAATATTCCCAGCCCCAGACTGTAGTGCACCTTTCTCTGAGGGCCCGTACTCTTGGAGTGTATGCTTTTAAAATTCTGCCTAATAAATCCATCTATGCCTCTCACTGTCTCATCCTGAAAAGTTTTTCTGGGATGGAAGTCCAAGAGCCTGCAACAGTCCCATGGGCGGAGTACTCAAGGTTTCCCATGTCCACTCTGAGGACTTCTTTGGACCCCATCCAGTGACACAAAAAAGAAAGGGAAGTTAATTAAAATGCCCATAGTAGTCCAGATGTGGTGATGCACATCTGTAATCCCAGCATTCTAGCCTGGGCAACTCAGCCAGACACTGTCTCAAAATAAAAAATTTTAAAAGGGCTGGGGATATAGCTCAGTAGGTCCTGGGTTCAACTACCAGTACTACTTGGGGGAGAAGTTTATACTACCTCATGAGGTCTAGATTCAGTGTAGTCCCCATCAAATATTCCAATTGGTACTTTCACACAAATGGAAAGTACTGGGCTGGGGATTTAGCTCAGTGGTTAGAGTGCTTGCCTTGTAAGCAGAAGGCCCTGAGTTTGAGCCCCAGCAGAAAAAAAAAAAAAAAAAAGGAAATGGAAAGTACTATCATAAAATTAATATGGAACTGAACTGGGCATGGTGGCAGAGGCCTGTAATCCCAGCATTTGGGAGGCTGAGACAGGAGGACTGCCATCAGTCCAAGGCCAGCCTGGACTACATAGTGTCTCAAAAAAACCATCAATCAATCAATAAATAAATATGGAACCACAAAGTCCCCAAACAGCCAGAGAAATCCGGAAGAACAACATTGCTGGAAGCATCACACCATGTGATTTCAAAGTATACCAAAAAAGGCAGAGTAATCAAAATGCTATGGTACTGGCATAAAAAGACACACAGGGGATGGGGATTTAGCTCAAGTGGTACATACAGCACTTGCTCAGCAAGCACAAGGCCCGGAGTTCCATCCCCAGCACTCCCCCCAAAACGCCCCCCTCCCTGGCCAAAAAACAAAAAACACAGACACAAAGACCAATGGAAAAACAGAGAATCCCAAAATAAATCAACACATGAATCAGCCACTGATTTTCAACAAAGTGCCAAGAACTCACCATGGGGGAGAGTCAGCCTCTTCAATAAACGGTATAAACAAGACTGGATATCCATATGCAGAAGAATGAAATTAGCACTCTTATCTCACACCGTACAGAAAAATCAACTCAAAATGGATTAAAGACTTTGAGACTGAAACTCCAGAAGAAAACACCAGGGAAAAGCTCTATGACACAAGTCTGAGAAATCACTTTTTGTTTTTGTTTTGTTTTGTTTTGGTACCAGGAATTGAACTCGGGGCCTCATGCTCTCGAGGCAAGCACTCTAACTACTGAGCTAAATCCCCGGCCCGAGAAATCACTTTTTGAATATGACAAGTGAAGGGAAAACAGACAAAAAGGATTATATCAAACCAAAAAGCTCTTCACAGCAAAAGAATCTATCAACAGAGTGAAGACACAATCTACAGGATAGGACAAAATAATGTGCAAGGCAAATATCTGATAAGAGTTTAATACCAAAATATAGAACGGACTCAACAGCAAGACCCGATTAAAAAGAACAACGGACTTGAGCAGACAGAACATACAAATTGCCAACAAGTACATGGAAGATGTTCAACATCACGAGTCATCAGAGAAGGGCAAGCTGAAAGCACAGTGAGTCATCACCTTACACCTAGCAGAATGGCTACCATCCAAAGGACAAAAGGTAACTAGTTGTTGGCGAGGAGAGGATCTCTGCACACTGTGATGCAGACTGGTACAGCAAGAAAGAAAGCAGTATTGAGTTCCTCAGAAAATTAACACAGAACTACCACATGATCCATGTGGAGGACTGATAGGGTCAACTTGAGCAGGAACTCTCAGCTGGACTGAGTTGGTGGTTCTGGGTGTAGAGGAGCCACCTGAAGATTGCTGCTGACACAACACAAAGGAGAAGGGGAGCAGAGGATGGGGGTGGGCTGTTTCCCTGGAGAAGCTCTGTCGTGGCTGGCTCTCCTGAAGGGAACTCAGCTGTTGTCGGCGCAGAAGGAGCTCGGAGCTGTCCTCAAGGATGGCTGCTGTTTGTTTCAGGGGAGCTCTGGTCTTCATCTCTGCTGTGAGCGTTGCCTCCTAGTTCTAGTATAGCTTTCTTCAGCCATTTAATGCAGACAGGGACATACACAGGACACTGTCACAGGCTTCCAGCCCACTTGGGATCTCCTGTGCACAGACAGACATTCTTCCTGCATTTGGCTTACGGGTGAATGTAATACAGGACTTGTTGTAAATGTCCTGTATTAAATCCACTCTCTTGAAAACCGCTGACTCTAGAAAGGTAACTAATACAATTTAGCAATCCCACTTCTGAGGTACACATCCAAGCAACTCAAAATCAGCTGTGCAAGATCTCATTCTCATGTTCACCACTGCAGTGTTCCTAAGAGCAAAGAGATGGGATCAGTGTAAGCGCCCACAGATGGATGGATGAATGAGGAGGTGTTGTCTGTATACACAGGAGAATGCCATTCGGCCTTTTTCAGAAGGAGATACTATCACTTGCGGCAACATGACATTACCTCAAGGGAAATAAACCAGGCACAAAACAGACAGACAATACATATTCTCACTTAAATGTGGAACCTAAAGGGTGAAACTTACAAAAGCATAAAATTTCTACAAAAAGGGAGTTACTGGGGCAGAGAGGGCAGAGGGGGTAGAGGGGGCAGAGTGGGTGGCACGGGGCTTCAGGAAGATTTTGGTTAAAAGGATACAAAATTGGCAGTTAGGAATAAATTCAAGAGATTTGTACAACATGGTAACCATAACAACATACTATATTCTTGAAAGTCACTAACAGCATATTGTAAGCATTCTCACCACAAAAAATATGTATATAATGTGTCAATTAAAAATTATATAAATGTTAAAAGCTCTGCTGGAATTTTTAAACCAACTAAATGAGAGCTGACTACAATGGCTTGGAAATGGTTTAAGTGCAGTCGCCTAACACTGTGAGTGTTGGACGCTGGGGTCCAGGGGTAGTGATAATGGGAGCTGAGGGATCCTTTAAGAAGCAGGGGCTGCTGGGCGTGGTGGACACACCTGCAATACTAGCACTAGAGTGGCTGGGGCAGGCTGCAAGTTCAGAGGCCAGACTGAACAATAAAGTGAGACCTCCACACACACAAAAAATGAAAAGGGGAGAGGAGAGAGGGGAGGGAAGAGCGGAGATGAAAGCAAGGTGGAGGGGGAGTGCAGTTTTAGGAGTGCCTTCCAAAGCACTATGATACTCTAGCCCAGTGGTGGCAAAAACTATGGTGTGCATGCCTCAGCAGGCTGTCTGTATCACTGAAAGCTCTTAAAGGTTCGCCATCACTTCAGGCCTAGTGATGGCTTCCTGAGCTCTTCCTCATTAGTGGGCTCCCTCTGGTGCATCGCCATAAGGTAACACAACGGTGGGGGGGGGGGTCTTCACCATAATCTGCACTGTGCTGTGCGGACTCTGAACCTTTAAAACTGAAAGCTAAGTCAATCTCTTTTCTTTACAAAATTAGCCTGCCTCAGGCATTCCATTACAGTAACAAAAAAAACCACACTGATATAGAAAACTTATTGGTCCTCCCATTTATAAATACACTCCGTATCTCTATTTACTTAGGTACCTTATACTTTCAAGTAGTTTTATACTTTGTCACTGTCGTGCCCAGGACACTGGCTTATGTTTGAGTATTAAACTGACCTCGCATTTCTGAGACAAAACCCTCCTGATCACAGTACATCATCCTTTTTATAGATTACTGGATGCTATTTCCTTATATTAAGGACTAAAGTAAATTCATGAGGAGATACTTCGATGATTTTTTCTGTATCATCTTCGTTTGAAAATCAGGATAAATGCTGGCCTCATAAAATGAGATAGGAAGTATTCTTTCATTCTTTCATATTCCTTTCTTCTTTCTTTTTTTCCTCAGGGCTCAGTATTACACTAGGGTCTTCACGTGCAGGCCAAACGCTCTGCCACTGTACAGCCTACCTTCCCTGCTTTTGACCCTTTAATTTCTGAGTTTGTGTAGGATTGGCATTATCTCTTGTAATGTTCGACAGAATCCTCCAGTAATGTCATTTGCTTGGTTTGTGAGAATATTTTAAATTACAAATTCAATTACAGACATAGAACTACCAATGCTTCTGTCATGAATCCATTTTAACAATTTGTATTTTTTGAGGAACTGGGTCGATTTCATCCAGGTTGTAAAATTTGTTGGCATAAACTTATTTACATTCCATTTAAATACCTTTTACAAACTTCAGAAATATACTGGTTTATGTGTAATCAATTTAACTGGGCTCCTAAAATATATCAAAATACGTTTTTCAAATAATCAGGTTTTGGTTTCACTGCTTTTAATCTACTTTTTTAATCTATTCTTTTACTGAACTTTTTGTTTTGTTTCGGTTTTTGGGTGCTGGGGATCGAACTCAGGGCCATGCGCTTGTTAGGCAAACGCTCTACCACTTGAGCTAAATCCCCCAACCCCCTCTCTTACCGATTTCTATTCTCAATTTTTTGAACTTTTATTTAAATTTGGTTTCATTTGTTCTTTTTCTAGATTTTTAAGGTTGAAGCTTGGATTGATGATTTTAGACCTTTGTTCTAATATAGGCACTTAAAGCCATAAACACTTCTATATGCACAGCTTTAGCTTCACCTTGTGGTATCTAGTCAAGGTTTCAGATTGAGATTTATTGGCCTAAAACTGTTTCTGTCCTCCAAAAGATGGAGATAGGAAAAAGCAGCAAAACAAACGTGAAAAGGAAAACACAAAACCAAGTCTTTCTAAAATATAAAGTCCTCCTATACTTCGTCTACTCATAAAGCAAACATTTCTGGGACACAGAAGCAGCAGCAATTTGGACTAATCAAAATCTTTGCAAAATAGTACTTAGAAAATGTTTTTATACACCATAAATTCAACACGAATCTTTCTTACCTAGACATAAGAAAATAGCATGCCACGTGAATAAATTTCAACAGTAATGTTAATAAAATCGAAATAAATAACATTAAGTGAAGTAAATCAGACATATAAGCTTAAATATTGCACGGTTTCTATTACATGAGAAACCCAAAATATTAATAAAAAGCAAAATAAAAGATGACAGGAAGTAAGATGATGAGTCTTTCTCAAATGGTAAGGAGATCAAGAGACAGAGGGAGAGGGAAGGGATTGGACAGGAAGAGAATGAAAAAATAATTAAGATGTGTTACGTACACGTACCAACTCCACACAAGTAATGTAATCATTATAACATGTTCTAATAAATAAAACAAACATTCAACTCCTGGAAGGCTTTTAAATTGACGATCATCTCAGTATATAACATACATCACACCAACATGTTAGGGCAGAACATGTTTCTGACTGTAGTTTAGGCACTGATTTTATATCTTCTTTCTTGTTGTTTCTTGTTTCTTTTTGTTTCTTGAGGCAAGGTCTCAATATGTAATTCAGGCTATCTTTGAACTCACAGCAATTCTCCCGCCTCAGTCTCCCAAATGTGGAACTACAGTACAGGTGTGCACCATCACACCTAGCTAATTTTATATCTTAGTAACAAAATTTGCTGAACCACTGTGTGTGTGTCAGCTGTGCCTGTGCTGTTCTTTATCTTGATTCATTAATAACTGGAAAAAAGACAAAGACATGCTTTACCCTCCGTTCATCCCCTCCTTCCTCCCTTTTGCTTTTTGAGACTCTACATTGGCCTCAAACATTGTATGCAGTCTACCTTGGCCTCAAACTCACAATCCTCCTGCCTCAGCCTCCTGAGTTCTGAGATACAGGCACATATGACCACATCCGGCTTCTTTTTTCAAGTATACTACACTCCTGCCTCCTATCACAACTCAGAGTTATCGCAAATTTTCCCGAATTACACATTCTTAAATAATGTTCCAGGGCTAAGGATTTAGCTTGGTGGTTAGAGTGCTTGCCTTGCAAGCACAAGGCCCTGAGTTCAATCCCCAGCACCAAAAAATAATAATAATAATAATAATAATAATATTAATGTTCCAACTTAACCCATTATGCAAGAACACAAAGTTAATGCCCTGGTTCATTAACACTTCCATGTGGATGAAACACACTGACACTGATGAGGCCAAGTACAAAACCCGACTCTAAATTGCTCATCTTAGGAAATGTAATACATACGTCTTCATATATGAAAACTAAATGTCATGAATTTTAAAGCTCTACCATTAAACCACTGAAACTTTCATAGTGGTCCTTCCCAAATGTTTCCAAACTTCTGTTAAAGTCTAGATGTACTCAGAAGCCAAAACATTAAAAATGAGACACAAAGAGAAGCAGGGGAAGATGGGGAACTTCCAAGTATTTACAATTTTGTGCTAAACAGAACAATTACTTTCTAGGCTATTGTCAATTTTGGCTACTCAGCAGAATCACTTTTTGGGGGGTGGGTGAGAGGGGTGCTGGGGAGCAAACTCAGGGCCCAGTGAGCTAAATCCCCACCTGCAGAAACACTTTTTAAGACGCTTTCAAATGAGGTCCTGGGGCTGCACTGCAACTGGGCCATTTGAGACCTAAGGACCAAGTAGATACGTATCTATCCACAGGTTTTAGCGCTCCTTTAGCAACTAAGACAGAGGCTGGCCACGCTGGGACGGGGAAGTTGGCAGCCTGCCACGCAGGATATGAAAGAACCCACCTTGATCTGCTGTCGCCGCAGCATGGCAAGCTCGCGCATGTCTCGGAACGGCTGGAGCAAGTACTGGTAGAGCTCAGTTGTGGCTTCCGCGAGGCTGCCGTAGGCCTCATCCTCCAGCTGATACAAGTCCAGGAGCTCCACCATGCTTTCGGTGTTCTTGTGCTTATCCAAGAGCTGAAAAACAGAAGTCTCAATACTAAGTAACTGAGTTTCCTCAATGATAAAATACTGCACTTGCTCTTAACTCCCCTGCTGTCACTTCAGGCTCTTGGAACTCTTCACCATACAGAATCAGGTGGGAATGAAGGCAGACTGCTTCTCATTTCTCATCCTGCGCTCTGAGCATCGTGCCACTCACAACCCCGCCTGATCCACAAGTGCGAGGGTGCTCCATTCTCCTGGCCAGGTTAAGCCTGAACATCTTCCCAAACACATGGGAAACGAATAATAATTTAACAAACCGGTCTGTTACTAATTCAAAGTAATGCACCAGCTGCGCGTGGTGGCATGTGCCTGTAATCCCAGCACTGGGAGCCAGAGGCAGGAGGATCGCTGCAAGTTCGAGGCCAGCCTGAACTACATGGCGAGACCCTGTCTCAAACAAACAAACAAACAACAAACAAACAAAGTAATGCATCAGCTCTTCCTTCCTAAACTACTTTAATAATTCCCCAAATCATGTCATTCCTTTCTTCATCCCAATTTGGAACTTTCCCTCAATAACTTTCTTCAATTTATGTGCATCACTTCCCTCACAATGAAGGTTAGAAAACTTTAAAAATTAAAAGAAAAACAATAGCTAGGCATGATTGCACATGCTGTAATTCCAGCAGTCTAGGAAGCTGAGGGACGAGACCCACAACTTTGAGCCCAGCCAGGGCAACTTAGCAAGACCATATCTCAAAATAAAAAATAAAAAGAGCTGGGGATGTATGTAACTTAGTGCAAAGACCCTGGGCTTAATCTCCAGTACTGAAAAGAAAAGAAAAAAGAAAAGAAGAAAGAGAGAGAGGGAAGCAAAGAAGAAAAAAACAACTCACCTTCATTGAAGTTTAAGACCAGTAACAACAGATATTCATAACTCATCATTGCTTGGTGTGTGTGTGTGTGTGTGTGTGTGTGTGTGTGTGAATGTGTGTGTGTGTGTGCAGTCACTCAATAATTCCTCAGCAAACAATCACTAAGTAATAAATGCTAGGCACCCTCCTAGCAAGCTGAGCATACACAAACACAGTCCTGGGTCCCCAATGAGCTTATAACATAGTAAGTAAATAGAAATCAAGTATGTTTGTAAATTTTTCAAACTGTGATAATTATGAAGATTTTAAAGTGTTTAAAAGAATGGAAGCACTATAATGAAACCAAAGTTGGTTGAAGAAAAAAGGATATATAAAGAAGCTTCAGTTGAAATTTAAAAAACCAAAAGAACCATGTAGCAATAAAATACTATTTTGGGGCTGGGGATTTAGCTCAGTGGTAGAGGGCTTGCCTAGCAAGTTCAAGGTCCTGAGTTCAATCCCCAGCCGCCCCCGCCACACCCACAAAAGTATATGGCTGTATGTGTGGGGGTGTACAGTACAATATGCATACTCAGACTGACCTAAGAGTATTGAAACTAGATGAATAAAACAAAAATGTTTAAAAAAATTAAAAAAATAAAATACTATTTTATATAATTATTCTTGCTCTCCATTTACCTGGTAACAATATCATTTCCCCAAAAGCACAAAATTCTTCTATTTCTTTCCATACCTATAAGTATCTACTAGTTTTCCCATCCCCATTTCATGCTTGTAGGTATCATTTCACTGTGTTCATAAAAATATGCTATAGACTTCAGATTCATATCCTGCCTAGGTTTTTGCCACACCATAGCACCTAGATACTTATTTCTGTCTGCTATATCATTAATAACCATCACAAATCAGATAATCTACATTAAAGTGCTTTTATAGCAAGAAATACAATGTAAATATTAGTTCTCATTCTGTTGTAAGGTAACTGTAATCACGACTTTCAAGTCCCTACAGAGAATTTCCACTTCTTACAGTGGCTGAATAGTTCTATCAGACCAACTCTTCCCACTAATAATAACTATAAACCCAGGGCAAAATACTGTAAAACAATTACCTGGAAGTACTGAAGAGTGACTAAGATAGGTAAAAACTGGGGAAGCATGAACTTGGCAGCACAGAAGGCCTCAGATGGCATTTTTCATTCATGGATTTTAGCCTGAGGATATGCCCCAGTGTGTGCCCACAAGAGGGAAGAGGCACATCTACAACCTAGATAGATGCCCTCACTCTTGCTGGCCTGAAAAATCAGAGAACAGAGTTGGGGACAACCACAGCAGCCAGAGAGTGAAGGATAATGTGAAAAACAAGAAAGCTTGTGAGGAAGAAACCCCAAATCTGTATATAAACTCTACTCAAATCTCTGGCTAATCACTAGAACTATATACACTGTCTTAGTTACTTTTCTGTTGTTGCTGAGACAAAATACCCGACACCCAAAGTTAAGGGAAGAAAGGTTCATTTAGCTCACAGTTTGCAGAGGTTTCAGTCCACAATTGGCTGGATCCAAGGCAGGGTGGCCTGGCAGACAGGCAGAAGGCAGCAAGGCAAGCAAGACAGCAAGCAAGGGGTAGGCAAGCCTCTTTCTATCCCTTGTATCTTATCCAGGCTGCCGAGATTAGGGTGGTGTCAAACCAATCAGTGGATTGATTTAGTAATCATATGCCCTTAATCCCAGCACCACACACTCTAGATTCAGCCACCTTTGAAAAACCCCCATTTATAACTGCATGAGGTTTTGGGGGGACATCTATACACAAACCATAACACATGCACATGACAGGCTTTAAGCAGTCTGGTGTTTACGGATAAAAAGGTAATAAATGTTCCAGCTACTGGTTTTTGCAAGGGAAGCAGAGTTTGTAGTTTAAATTCAACCAAATTAACTGCTTTAAAAAAAAAAAAGAACCTTAAAAACCCAAAATCTCTAGAGAAACATAATAGAATCCAGAGATTATAAATTTCTTTTTTTTTTTTGGTTTATGCAACTTTATTGAAGAAAAATAAATCAATTACTAGCAGAGCTATTAGTTGATCACTCATCCATTGACAACTTGCATCATTTACTCAGTGCTATATTAAATAGTGTATTGGAAGATAGATTAACTGATAGCTCCAAGCCTCCTACCAATTTAAATGAAAATTACAAAATGTTTTGAGACCCTATTTTGGAATACAAAGGGTGTTTGAGTTCCATTCTCTCTAGAACAAGAACAGCTCATCCTTTATTGACAAGCATAAAATACATCATATTTTCTGTTCTGCCGATGCTATAAATTCAATACCAATTCTTCAGCCACACCAGTTATGAGCATAAAGTATATAATGTAACCACAAATCTCTAACATGTAAGGCTTAACAAGAATGGATGCTGCTAGAATAAGGCTGCTTCCTTGCTGTGACAGCCGAGCATCTGTCTCCCCCCCTCAGATGGCTTCTTCAGCAGTTAGAGCTGTGAGGAATGGTTAAGTCTCATAACCAAGTTAGAGTGAAGACACTGGCCACATGATACACATGCTCCATTTTAAAAAAAAAAATTCTGAATCTTGGGCAACTGTTCTCTTGTAACTACTAGACAGTTTCTAAAAGCAGTATTGTCCAAAGCGGAAAAGAACTTAAGTCTTCTCAGATGAGCATGTGAATGAATGGAGGGAGGTAAACAAAAAATAAAATTAAAAAAGATGAGGTCTGATAGGGGAGCAGCCGGATAAGAAAATCAAAAAAGGAACAGTAATTTAAAGTTTCTTCCAGCTATAATGCAGGTTGTTCTGGCTTTAAGGTAGCATCACACGGCATACTTCGGAGTCCATTCTCGAGATACTCTGTTGTACACGTCTCTGTGCGATCTCTGGCACTAGGGGATCATCTGGGTTTGGATCACATAGCAGTGAACAAATGGATAAAAGAGCTTTAGAAATAGTTAAAGCAGGAGACCACTGTGATCTTAGACTATCGAGACAAATGCTGCCATTACTGTTAATATTTGGATGACAAATTCTTGTTGTAAATGCAACCTTAGGTGGTTTGAAGGGGCAGTCTGTAGGAAAATGAACTGTCAAAAATACACCGCTTTGATATGGGCTGTCGTTAGGTCCCGTAATTGTGGCTTGCCAATAGAACATATCATCCCCAACTGGGCCTGAAGAACATCGTGCTGGAGGGTCATGGGCCAAATCACTAAATTCCTTATGAATCTGCTTCAGCGCAATGGTCCATGCTGTCCCGCCCCTTGGTGCCCGTGTGCGCTCGGTCCCGCTGCGTCGGGATCGTCCCGGGCTCCCAGTGGCTCAGACAGGGATCTCTTCACCCCGCGGATCTGTCCGCCAACGCCACAAACAGCACCTTCGACTACGCCGACCGGAGGTCGAACCGGGCGGGCAGGAGCCGGGGGCGGGTCATGGGCCAGAGATTATAAATTCCATTTATAAATAAATAAATAAATTTATAATGTCCGTGATAAAATCCAAAATCAGCAAGACTGTGCTCAAATGACAACTGATAGAGCTGGGCATGTTGTAGAACACACCTATAAACCCAGCTACTAGGGAGACTAAGGCAGGAAGATTGCAAATTAGAGGGCAGTCTGAGAAACACAGCTAGACCCTGCCTTGAAAATAAATGAATAAACAAATAGAATTGATGAAGAAAACCCACGAGGTGCAACAGACCTGAATTTAGCAGATGAAGATTTCAGAGCAGTTATGCACTGATACTAATGGAGATAAAATAGAAATTACCAAATTGGGCATAAGTGCCTCCACCTCCCGAGTGCTGGGATTACAGGTGTGCACCACCACACTGGTGGGCTAGTTTAAAAAAAAAAATAAAAGGGCATTCTAAACCTGAAATTTAAAAAATTCACTGAATGGGTACAGAATATGATAGCAATGATAGTAAATGAACTTGAAGATGAACTATGCAACCTGAGAGGAAAAAATACATAAGGACTCAGGACCTGCAGAAAATTATTTTTAAAACACAGAGTTCCAGCAGAAGAGAAAATGGGGGCAAAAAAATTTTAAAGAAAAATTCCAAATGTGATAAGACATGAATTTACATATTCAAGAAATTGAGAACCCCAAAGAGATAATGCAAAGTAATCCACAACCAATAGTCAAACCAAGTCAGAAATGAAGCAGAAAACATGGAAAAAGAGTCAGAGACAGAAGTAATACACAGTGGAAGTGGCTGGGTGTGTCGATGCAATCTGTAATCCCAGCACTCGGGAGGCTGACGCAGGAGTTTAGAGTTTGATGCCAGCAGAGTATATGAAGCAAGTTTGAGCCTGGCCTGGACTACACTGTGAGACTGGGCCTCAAAAAAACCAAAAACAAACAAAAAACCAAAAAACACACCCAGAGGAATGCTGATCTCAAACTAGAAACACGGTGCAGAAGGTACTGAAGAAGTGCCTTTACAATGGTGAAACGAATGAAAAGACCTGTCAACTCAGAATTCCATTAACAAAAAAGAACCTTCAAGAATGAAGACAAGCTGGGCATAGAGACCCTGGTCTCAAAAAAGAACAGCTGGGCATGGTGGCACACACCTGTCATTCCAGCACTTGGGAGGTTGAGGCAGGAGGACTGCAGTGAGATCAAGGCCAGCATGGGCTACATAGTGAGTTAAAGGCCGGCCTGTACTACATAATGCGACTCTGCTTAAGAAAAAAAAAAGAACAGAACAAAGAGATATCACATGTGTAGAGTTCCAGCTACTTAGAAAGTTAAAGGGGGATGCTGTTTTGAACTCGGAAGTTTTTGAGACCAGCCTGGACAACACACCAAGAGCCCTGTCTCCAAAAGAACAAAAGTGTGTAGGTGCTGGGTATTTCAACCCCAGCACCACACACACCCTCACGCGTGCATGCGGGCGCGCGCGCACACACACACACACACACACACACACACACGCACACACAAAGTGTTGGGCAATGCTCAGTGGTAGAGCTTTTGTTCAGTGTGCACAAGGTCTTGGGTTTGATATGCAGCATCATCAACAGGAGACCAACACTGCTATATAAGAAAAAAACTTTTGCCAAAGTTCAGGATGAAGGGAAATGATATGGATGAACAATTGATTGGTTGGAGGAAAAAAAAAATGTTGGAAATGGTTAATAAATGAGCAAACCATTTTCCCTCTTAACCTCTTTAAAATACCCACATGTTTCAAACAAAACTCAATACCACAGTGTGAGGGTTATGGCCACATCACACATGACAAGGCCAGCACGAAAGGAGTGGAGACAGATGGACAGACACCCAAAGGCTCTTACATTTAACACCCAAGGATAACACGTAAACTCCTCGGTGTGACACAGACCCGGCTGGTGGCACCGGCCTGGAAGCCCAGAACTCTGGGAGGTAAAGGTTACAAGTTTCAGTCCCCTTGAGCGACTTCGTGAAACCCCTCTCAAAACATGAAAAGTGCTGGGGACGCAGCTGAGGGACAGAAGGGGCCAGGTTCAGCTCTACCTGGTGGGGGGGCAGTTATGGTAAATGTGTAAATCAAGTAAACACCAATTTCAAGGCAGCGATTTGCCAGAATGCATAAAAAGAGCAAGATCCCACTATGTTTTGCCTCCGGAGATAATTTTAAATATAGAGACACAGATAAGTTGAAACCAATCAGTAAATATTAAAATGGCTGGAGTGACTATTGAAAGCTATTCAAGCAGACCTCAATGTAACAGTATTATTGGAGAAAACACCCAGGCTCCATGACGACAAGACTCAGCTCACTGGGAAGATGGAAGACACAGCCACCGAGAACATACTGAATAGCAGAACTTCAGGACAGGAAGCAAAAATGGACAGAAAGAAAGAAAGCCAACTTACACTGTTGAAGCAATGACAGAACTCAGAAAAAGTTAGTAAGAGATCTGAAAAATACTATCAACCATCTTCACGTGGCTGACATTTACCAAAATTTATGCTCAGCAAACAGACACACAATCTTTCTGTGCATGTTTTATATGCTATCAGGACAGAACTATGCAAAGCCATACAACAGGTCTCAAAAACTAAAGAGCAGAATTGAAATATTATATTTTCTAACCACAACAATATTGTGATATATGGAAAGTCCTCAAAGATCTGGAATTGGGGCTGCAGATTTAGCTCAGTAGTTAGAGTACTTGCCTTGCAAGCACAAAGCCCTGAGTTTGATCCCCAGTACCAAAAAAAAAAAAAAAAAAAAAAAAAATCTGGAATTTAAGCAGCATGATTATAGACACCTCTCAGCACTTGGGGGAGGCTGAGGCAGGAGGATCACCGTGAGTTCCAGGACAGCCTAAGGTTCACAGTGAGCTCAAGGCAAGCATGAACTATTTTAGATCCTGTCTAAAAAACAAAACAAAAATCGAAAAATGAATCACAAGAAATAAAACATTTTCTATTTTACTATTTGGTTTTCAGTTTGTTTTTGAGACAGGGTCTCACTGTGTAGTTCAGGCTGGCCATGAATTATGTAGCACAGAACTGCCTTGAACTGACATCCTCCTGCCTCAGCCTCCAAAGTGCTGGATTTCGGGCATGTGACACCACACCCAGCTTTATTTTCAGTTTTAAGAAAATATTTTGAGGGCACTGTGTTCCCTCTTGCACAGTGGCCTGCCCTCACACTGTAGGGTGTAACTTCTTTCCTACTTTTACTTGGCTCAAATTTGCTCTGCAGAGCCTGTTCCTTTTCCTACCTCTAATAAAGCTTTGCTACTGCTCCTGCTTGTGTTGACAGAAAGACTCTAGAAATCACCTCCAGAAGCAGACTCCAGTAACACCGGTAACACTGTCTCAAAAAAAGAAAAAAAAAAAAAAGAGCAAAGTACAGTGGTGTGCCCTGTAATCCTGAAAGGATTCTACTCTGGAGGCTGAGGCAGGCTGAGGATCTCAAATTTGAGTTCAACCCAAGGAAATGAGTAACTCTATCTCAATGACTTGGGGGGAGCAGTGCTTGGGTTTGAACCCAGGGCCTGTGCACTGAGCTATATCCCAAGCCATGCATGCATTCATTCATTCATTCATTCATTTACGAGACAGGGTTTTACTAAGTCACTAAATTTCCCAGGCTGGGTTTAAACCGGCCACCCTCCTGCCTCAGCTGCCTGCAGTGCTGAGACTGCAGGAGTACACCACTATGCCCAGCCTCAAAATAAAATTTTTTCTGTAATCTCACTCAGGAGGCTGAGGCAAGAGGATCGCCATGACTCTGAGGCCAGCCTCAACTACGTAGCAAGATCCTGTCTCAAAAAACCAAAGTAAATAAATAAAATTTTGAACAGATTTACGAAAATACAACCTATTAAAATATTCCATTCTGGCATGTGAGGACGGGATTCAAAGTTATTACTCTCTTTCACACAGTAAGAAAAAACTAAACAAACTGAAAATACACAACTTCTTGGATCCATTAACGTCCTGTTGTCACAGAGCAGACTGCTGTCCCTGCAACTGGACGGCAGACAGGCCCGGACGGGCTTAGGGAGCAGTGTGGGAGGGCTGAGGCAGGACGACTGTGTGAATCCAAGATTTCAGGGTGAGCCCAGACAACCTAGCTGCTTCTGCCTCAAAAGACAGACAGACAGAGCGTGAGCGCCGCGCATGGTGGCACATGACCATAACCCCAGCACTCTGGAAATCTTAGGCAGGAGAATTCGAGAGTTCAGGGCTAGTCTGAGAAAACAGCAAGACCCTGCTCAATCAGTCAATCTCTGTGGAAACCAGGAACAGGGTAGGAAAACCTAAAACCTAAACGGTAATTGGTGACTTGCTAGAGCTTTAATGTAGACAAATTTGAAGTTAAAACTACAGCCCCACCCTCACAATTTTGAGTTCTACCTCCTGAATCAGGTCCTCACAGTGAAATAAACCAAACAAAATCCCAAAACACAAAAGAGTAACAACAACAACAAAACTCCACTTGCTTCTGGCAAGGTGAGGTTCAAGTAGCCACTGTGGAAGAAGTGCCAAGAGTATCCTGTGCTGCCTAACAAGGCCTGCTGTCTATAGAAACTGTTTTACCACTGCCTAACCTACTAGACTTTGGCCACAGCCTCACTGATTCCCAACTCATGGTCTCTCCTGCCTTCCTGTCTAGTCACAGGATGGGGGAATACTGGTGGTTACTGAGAAATTCTTGTGAAAATGGACAACCCAAGGGGCAGAGGTTCACCGAAAGACTGAAAGAAACATTAAAGCCTCAAACTAAAAGCCTATTTAATCCTTTAACCTAACAAATCATGCTTAGGCTCTGCATTAAAAAGGAATTACCAGGCACACTAAAAGACAAAATATAATTTGAAGACAGAGAGATTACCAAAACTGGATTTAGATTTAGGAGACATACTGGAATTATTAGACCAAGAATTTATGACACCTATAATTAATATGCTAAGGGTACAAACAGAAAAACTGACAGATGGGTAGCCAGACATGGTGGTACATGCCTGTAAACCCAGCACTCTGGAAGCTGAGGCAGGAGGATCACAAGTTCAAAACTAGCCTGGACAACATAGCAAGATCCTATCTCAAAATAAGGGGCTAGAAATTTAGCTCACTGCAAAATCCCTAGGTTTAATCCCCAATAGTACTAAAAAGGTATGGCAGGTGTGTGTGTGGAACAGATGGGTAATATAGACATGGATACTCCAAGAAAGAATCAAAAGGAAATGCTAGAGATCAAAGCACTATAAAACTAAACAATGCCTTTGATAGGCTTATCACTAGACTGTACACAAAGGAAGAAATTCAATGAGCTAAAGAAACACCAGCAAACTGGGTGTCATGGTGTATGCCAGTAATGGGAGTGCCAAGCCAGGAAGATTGTGAGTTCAAGGTCTACTTGGGCTAACAGTGAATTCAAGAGCAGCCTGGAATACACAGCAATACCCTGTTTTAAAAAGGCAGACCACAAGTCCAGGATGCTCAGAACACCAAGCAGGATACCACCTCCCCCAAAAAACCCACACCTAGGTTTATCAGAGTTAAATTGTAGAAAATTAGGCAAAATCTTAGTTTAGAGGGAAAAAGGCCACTTTGTCTACAGAACAGCAAAGGTAAAAAACAGGTTTCTTCTCAGAAATTAAAACAGTATTCAAAGAAAAATAAATGCTCAACCTAGAATTCTATATTCAGTGAAATTATCTTCAAAGGGGAAAAATTAAGATTTTCTAAGACAAATATAAACTCTGAAGATTTGTTGCATGTAGACTTACTTTGCAAGACATGGCCGGGTGTGGTGGTGCATACCTATAGTCCCAGAACTCGGGAGGCTGAGGCAGGACCCACCTATGCTCAAAAGGCCAGGCTGAACTACATAGCGAGACTTAGTCTCAAAAAAGTTTTTGGCCAAGCACAGGGCTGAACCAGTAATCCAGCTACTGGGGAGGCTAGGAGAGGATCAAAAGTTGAGTTCAGCCCAGGCAACTCAGTGAGACCTAATTTCAAAATCTAAAAACAATGGTTTTTAAGAGGGTAAGATGCAGCACAGTGGTTGAGTGCTTGCCTAGCGTGTGTAAGATCCTGGATTCAATCCTCAGTACCACCACCACAACAAAATAGAGAAATGAGAAAAACATCCAATTTAGTGATTCACCTCATTTCAAAATAGAAAATAAAATTAAAAAAAAGAAAAAACACTTAGGTCAGAAACTTGGGATCTACGTGAAGAAACGTTAGAAAAAAAATAAAATGAGCATAATTTTTCTTTTCCTTAACTGACTGAACACTTAACAGTTAAAAACAGCACATTCAGGATCTGGTGGTGGCACATGCCTATAACCGCAGCATGCTAAGAGGCTGAGACAGAAAGATTAAACTTCTGAGCCCAGCCTGGGCAACTGAATTATTTAGGAAGACCCTGCCTCAAAATAAAAAATAACAAAAGGGATGGAGAATGTAGCTCAGTGTCCAATCCCCAGTACCAAAAACAAACAAAACAAACACAGCAATTCTGGGCATAGTGGTGTGAACTCTAATGCCAGCACTG
>PVJO010000068.1:0-355403 GCA_004026905.1 Hystrix cristata | reverse complement strand
AGTCTGGACATTAACTCTCCTCCCTGAGCGTCCCCCTGGCGAAATGGACTGAGACATACACAGCCCACCCTACTGTTAAATATCTTTAAATGCAAATATGTCTTAAACACTGCAGCAGTGCTGTGGTTACAGTCTCTGACCTTTTGTGTATTAGATTCGGTACCCGCCCAAAATTCCAGATATCCCTATTAAATGTCCATGAAGAGCTTTCCACTGGGAGTCCTATGCTCCTACACTAACCCCAAAATAGGTTATTCACAACATTTCAACTCCCAAGAGGACACACCAATAAAACTAAAAATGGCTGCATTTGTCATACATTTGTATGCCTAATTTCTAACACTTAGCTCTTCAGTGCATGTAATATTGTCACCATTTGGCAGAGGAGAAAATCAAATCTCAAAGAAACTGAATTTTTCCAGCTCCAAATATCAAATACATAATTTTCACTATACTGCAGACAAAGGAACAGACAAACAAATGAGTAAATATAACCTAGCTTATGAGAAAACCTATTCCCTGGATATCTACAGCAAAAATTTATATATCCAGGACAAATTCTCTTGGTGCCCACCAAAGTAATACATATGAAAGATAGTAAATACAAAATATGGTCTTTCTCAGGCACGGTTAACTAGCAGTGTCTCAGTCTTTTTCCTGTGGAGATCTTTCAAAATCTGGAAGTTGGATCTACCGTTTCAGACTTGCAACAATGACTTACACTGCCACGCTGTTATTTTAAATCATTGCCTTCATTTCTGTACATCAGTTGCTCATGCCCTTAGTTCTAGCAGGACTCTCTGCGCCCCCCCACCCCATCTGTTCCTCCTTCCCCCCAAGCCCTCAGCTACACCTCCACCTCTTCAAGACATGACAGACTGACAAACACGGCTAAGTGTATCTTGTTTAAACATCTGCTTTATTACTGATGAGTGACTGCCCTATGGGTAGGCAAGGTATTTTTTTTTCCTTATCTTTCACTCAGGAATTCAGATGATTTGATTAGAAAACTGAACTGCTTGGAGGATCCTGACAGACGCCTTTTACTTTTTTTAAGACCACCACGAATGCTTAGGCCTTCCACGCAGACAATTTTCAGTAGAGAAAGAACTGTCTGTTCAGGCACTTGGCTACATCAAACATCCATTTAGGGAAGGAATCCCCCTTCCACACCCGGGATTAGTGTTCTCCTGGGAAATAATCAGCCGGAGAGTTCTTTGTCTTGTGACTGTTGTGAGTATGTTAAGGGTCAGTTGCTGCAATTGTATGATGGAGTGATTGTTGAAAAGAATGACTATGGGCAGAACTAAACCACAGCCCAGAGAAACCTAAACACAAAAAAGAGGAAGAAACAAGCCCAAAATATCATACATCCTAGAAAATATAAAGAAGAATATGGGTCTCATAAAATAGCCCACAGACTTTGTTTACAAGTGTTAACTTTGTGAAAATAATTTAAAACAAAGGATATTTTGGCTTCAAGGATCAGGGTTAATAAATTTGGATTCAATGATACAGCTGAAAATAATTACAGAGGCCAAAAAATGTGTATCATTAAACTCGAAACTCTTTCCAGAAAGAAATATAATGCTTCACTTTATGGGCCAGGTTACATTCTGCAAAAGTTGATTGTATCAGATAATTCTAGAACGTTGTGTGAAGAAATGAAGGCTCAGAAGAAAGAAATCTGCTGTGGGAGGCGTTAACAGGAAATAAGTACAAGAAGGGATCAAATGGAAGTCGGGAGTGACACTACAGATTTCTATGCTTTATCCCTTTCCTCAGCTAACCACTTACTGGTCACCCTTTCTACTCTGTTAAGATCACGGCCTTCAGTTAGCTGTTTTCTCCACCAGTGTCACTATTCCTCTATACCTTCTCCTTATGTGCCTCCTCCATATTTAATAGCTCCCTCACATTAAGCTGTATCACTCAAGATGCAGCTTAGACATTACATATCAGAGAGCGCTTCCCTAACCATGCAAGCTCAAGAGCTCCCCAGCCACTCTGTCACAATTCTATTGTGGCAGTATGTTTACTAATGGACATATTCTTGACTGTTTTTAAATTTTTAATTCTGATTCAGAAAATCCATCTCATTCACCACTATACCACTGGATTTTCAGCACTTAGCACATGCTAGATGTTCAATAAAAGTTTGGTGAATTAATACGTATAGACAGAAGTACTTATTTTATTTGGTGTGGAACAATTCCTTCCCAAACACAGTGCCTCCTGAAAGAGATAAATCTGTGAATGCATCTCCTTTGGTGAATATATTCTCATTTTTTAATTGAAGAGAATTAAGCTGTAAGATAAATATAAACCGACATACTTTCCCAGTTTCTAGAAGAGATTCTGAGGAAAGGTATACTTTCCACATGGAGGATCTAGGTTAGAAGACTTACGCTGTAGCTGATTAAAACAGAAGAACCTGCCTCACCTAGTGTCACTTGAAGCTTGATGTCTCACCCCCACATTGCCTTCAACGGCTCAACATTGTCCCCTACAATAATACACTGTCCAGTAGATAGCACGGCCTCACTAATGTTACCAAAGCAATTACTGATGTTTCTATCCACCCCCTACCTCCCCCACTTACTGAGACATTAAAATATATAAATATAGGATATCTGTGTAAACAAGAGAAGGCAAAGGAACAGAAGCAAAACAAGAAATTGTCACAGGAAAATCACATCCATATGGAGTATAATTACTATGAGATTCTTGAGGTAGGGACTAAGTTCTTCATCTTTTGAGTTCCATTCCTTTTACTCTTCATTGTCTGGAACATCATAAGGACTCAATAAGCAATTGTAAATTGAACTGATTATATTTGAGAGAAAGATGATCAAGACTTGCTTGGGACCTGTTGTGTTTCCCTGGAGAGCTAAAAAACAGATCAGAAGAATTCTGTACTGCTAGGGTGATATTTGCAAAGTGGAAAATTTATCACAGTAGATGGAAATATTATCTAACAATTTACACTAATGACAAAAAAATAATTGGCTGCTTATTGCACTCTACAGGGGGGCAGAACTTGTAAGCATGACTGGAAGTGAACTTGCACTGGGACAGAGTTAGGTTTTCCTTCTCTACATGCATTACGGAAGGCGCGTGAAATACCTCCCTGAAGCCCAGGAGAGGTGAACATACAGTACCTCCCATGCTTCCAGAAGGGAGGTGATGGGGAAGGTTGACAACCCTGCTAGCTGCTCACCGCCTTCTGCTGGAGCGGGGAGCATCTCCTGTGCCTGCCTTTGGGTGCTGTGCTCCTGAACGGGGCTTCTGGACATGAGAGATTCAAGGTGCATCATTTTTCTGTGTGTTGTGCAATTTGGCACCTCCTCTGGCTGTTTTTACATCCGCAACCTCTCCCCTAAATCCACACAAATATTTAAGTGACTACATCAGAGTACATGATAAGATATGTCAAGCAGTCCCTTAACTGTTCATCAGAAAATTACTTGGGAAACTCAAGTACATACTTGAAATTATATTAGATCATATGAGAATAACATTTATTTCATTCATCAGGCTTATTGAGGTACTAAAAATTATACCAAAGTATCTGACAATTGTCTTCCATGCATGTAAATAAGATGTGAAATTCCCAAAGATAAAGATGGGGTAAAATGCATTCTTTATTTTTGTACAATTCAGTAATTTTTAACAAATACATGTTGTCATGTAATCACTATCAAAATCCAGTTATGGAGCATTTTCGTTATCTCAAAAGGTCTCTCATGGTCCTTTGTAATCAACCTGTAGTCCCATTTCTAAACTCTGGCAACCAATAATCTGGTTAAGTTTAAGGTAGCCTTGCTTTCTTCAGAATGTTTGACAGTTGTACCTGAAATGTGTGTATATATGTGTGTGTGTGGAAAAAAGCCTTGTGCACCTTGGTGGGAATGTAAATTGGTGTAAACATTATAGAAAATACCATAGAGGTGCTTCAAAAGATTAAAAGCAGAGGGATCATATGATCTACAGTTTTACTACTGGGTATACTCCAAAATTAGTAAAATCAAAGAGATACCTGCACTCCCATGTTCATTGCAGCACAATTCACCATGGCCAGGAAATGGAAATAACTGAAATGTCCACCAATTGATGAATGGATTAAGAAAATGTGGTACATTACTCAAAGGAATATTACTCACCCATAAAAAAGCATGAGCCCAGTCATTTGTGGCAGTATAGATAGGACTGGAGACCATTATGTTAAGTGAAATAGAACAGGCACAGAGAGATAAGGACCACATGTTCTCACTGCTGTGTGAAATCTAAAAAAGTTGACCTTAGGGAAATTGAGCATAGAATGGTGTTTACCAGTTTACCTCTACTACCGGAGAGGATAGGTGAAGGCAGGGATGTGGAGAAGGTGATCAAGGGTAATAAGTTATAGTTAAATAGACGCAGAGGCTGGGGATTTAGCTCAGTGGTTAGAGTGCTTGCCTCACAAGTGCAAGGCCCTGAGTTTGATCCCCAGCACCGAAAAAAAATAGATGCAGAAAGTTCTGGTGTACTACTGCAGAGTAGGGTTACTAAATATAATGTTAATGTACTGTATGCTTCATAAAGCTAGAAGAAAGAACTTTGAATATTTTTACCATAAGAATTAATTAATGTTTGAGGAGATAGATATGTTTAATTTGAACACTGCATGATGCATATATGTATCAAAACATCGCATGGTACTCCATGAATATGTGTAATATTCCTGTGTTTATGTATCCATTTAATTTTTTTTTTTTTTTTTGGTGCTGGGGATCGAACTCAGGTCCTTGTGCTTGCAAGGCGAGCACTTTAGCCACTGAGCTAAATCCCCAGCCCTGCCATTTAATTTTTTAATTTAAAAAGTAAAAAGATGAATTCTGCATTCGTGTTCTCTTTAATAACACATGACATACTATGTAAAATACTGTAACTTATCAGAGGACTGCCTCTGAGAACTTTGGTAGGACACTACAAGACAAACTATCTCAAAATAGAAAATGTCACGTATAAAACTACATGTCTACAGAAAGTAGGATAAGATAGAGAAATGAAGAAATATTCTTTCCTATCAATTTCTTATAAAAATCAAATCTTCAGATTTAAAGTCAAAGATCTGTAAATAGACTATGACAGTAAAAGAAAAAAAATTCATTCAAATTATCCCATAAATTAAATCTATGAGCTTCATGAGATGAATTAAGTTTAAGCTATTACTTTCTATTGTAATTATTATTGTTTTGCATTCATTTCTACTGCCGGTTTCTTTTTATTTACTACATTTTTTTTCTTTGATGATATTTGTTTGTTTTTCTACCTTCTATTGAGATGATGACATTTTCTATATTCATTTGTTTTACTCTCACTTATTTAAAAACTGTGCCTATGGTCTTTTTCTCACAGTGTTGACTCATAAATCTTTAATCAAGTATTTGATTTAATAACATCTAATTATAATCTATATTTTTCCCTCTTCTTGAATAATTATAGTACCTTTGGAGATGCTTCTCTGATGAGCTGAACTAAAGCCAAGGTGGTGCTCAGAGTAGAGGAGATAAGCCTAGGCCAGCCGTGATGAAGGGGTCCCTAGGGCTTGCTGGTGGCATGGCCTGAGCTCCCCTGGGGAACATGACTGATGAGATTTGGGACTACTAAAGTCAAACCAGCCCTAGAGAATTCCTCTACCTTGAGTCACTCCTGAAGACTGCATATCCACTAAGAGTCAAAGTCAGAACTGTCTCTGGCGCCAGAGTAGGAATAAGAATAGTTTTGTGCCTCTTTTGATGAGTGGCTTTTACATAAATATACAGACTCAGAGAACATGTATAAAAGCAGAAGGCTGAAAGCCACCCACCATCAGATTGGAATAAAACAAGAAAATGTCAGTGAAATTTCACTGAAAGGGAAATTTAAGATAATCATTTCTTAAATAATTCCAGGATTGTTAAATTATAAGATTGATCCACAGTCTGGGAATAGAGAAGAGGCTGAGCTTTGTCTCAACAGCTTTGGATTTTCAGAAAAGTGAAAACTGTTTTATCAGGCCTAAGAGGAGTCATAAGAGCCTTGCATTAGAGGTTTAAGAAGATACTGCAGGAAAACTCACACAAGTACATGGCATATTGCTTCAGAGCATTCTAGAAAGAAATCATCAGGCAGCCTTCTATACTAGGCCACCTGAACCTAGCTAGTCTCTTTTAGGGAGTGGTAGGGTAGACAGAGTCCAAGGGGCTTAATCACAGAAATGACAACTACTCTTTAGAGGTTGAGCTGACAAAGCCAACCAGGGAATCAGAGGAGAGACTCCTAGAAAAAATATACTCCATATATCCATTTAAAACATGTGGTTCATAGCTCTTTGCCCAGGCAGTGCTGGTGGTTAAATTCATAGAATTGCAAATAAATTCAAACTGTAGAATGATTATATTGCATGGGGTTTTACCCTAGAAGGATAACTACTTAACAGCAGTAATTGTCAAACTCTAGCTTGCACTAGGATCACCTGGACAGCAAGCTGTAATAAGAATTGTTAAACCCTGCTCCCAGAGTTTACAATTGAACAGTGCTCAGATAAGGCCTGAGAATTTGCATGCCTAAAAACGTTTCAGATGATGCTACCGCTCCTGATCTTAAGAAGTACGCTGTGAAAATCACTGTTTAGAGAAATACCTATAACCAAAGAAAGTCTTCTTACAATGTGACTTTTGTTTGCATCCTTGTGGGACCTACCAGAAAGGAACTATCCCAGGAACTTCTTGCCTCATTAGGCTCTCTTATTTCTTTTTAGAATTTACTTCCAGATTCTAAATTCTAAAAAGAAATAAGGCCTACTTTATGCTTGAGTTTTTGTGATGCTGAGCATCTTTCTCCTGATTTCATTTGGTCCAGAACTTCAGCTTCAACTAAGAAGCACAAGTTACCTCCAGAAAGTCAAAATTTTGTAACTTTTTTTCTACATCAAATTGTTAGTCTGGCCCTTGGTCTGTATAATCTTGTTTTCAATATTCTCTACTACTCTTAGAAGTCCTTGTTTAGCCCAAGGACAGCCAATCTGAAAACTGCATTCCTCCATGGACAAATCTGAGGCTGAGTTAGCTAAAGACAGAAGGAATAGTTCAGAGCATACAGTCTTTACAATGTGTGAGAGAAAATAGGGTATATAATCTGTAAATCATTTTTTCATGAATTAATCAACCTAGAAAAGCAAATGAAATATCTATTTATTGTTTTAGGATGATGTAAAAATACCTCCTCTGTTCTTCAAAATTTCTCTATTTTATACAAAACTACATTAAAACAGTGAGTGTCCTTGGGGTAAACAGTATGTATTCACAATTTTTATTTTGAAGGGCACAAATAATCACAATCAAAGACGTTATTATAGCATTTTGGCCTTTTTTAGTGCCAAGGTATTAGGATCTATGGTTGGAATTACTTGAACAACTTGTGCCAACACCTACACATGTGGAAATTTGCATTCAAGAACAAATTATATTGGCTCTGAGTCAAAATGAAACAACCAGTCATTCATAAAACTTGCTCAGTCTTCTCTGCCCTTTTTATCTCAGAATACAATTAAAGTAAGTGTTTACCTTTCTTTTGTTATTAGCTGGAACCTAAGTTCAGCCTTTCAGTTTGGAAGCTACATTGGTAAGATTAAAATTCACTTGATCTTTTGTAATGCTGGCAAAATTAACTTCCTTATTCCTACCAATAAAAGCTAACATGGCTAGTAGGGCAGATACATATGGATTGAGTTTCCTCTCAAAAATAAATATTAGTTTAAAGCTTGAATGAAAAAAGGCCAGTATGAATGCACTTCATTGGACTTTTGTGACATATGATGAAACCATCCAACATTTCCCTGTTCTCTTTTTACACTCTCAACTATTAAATGCCCCCCTGAACAGAGAGAGATACGTTTGATTCTCTCACAAAGAGTCTGGATTATTTCACTGTCATGTTAGTGGAGAATGAGCTCCTTTATAGCCACAAGAGGCCATTGACCATACAGTCGACAGATGTAAACTTGATAGACCTTACAAAGCCAAACCGAGTCAGCGTTAGCAGGTCTCTGCAACGTTCACATAAAAAAAGTTGTGAGTCTCTATCTTTATACTCAGGGAACTGTGTCAAATAATCTTTGAAGAAACCATAGGATGATTTTAAAATAAGGAATATCTGTCATTTTGGGGAGAAAGACCTTTGAGAAAACAGAAAATCCCTTAAGTTACTATAGTAGCTTGCACTATATATATGAGTGTTGAGTTCTGTATTAGTCAATTTTTCTGTTGGTGGGACAAAATATCCAACATTCAGAATTTAAAGGAGAAAAGGCTTTTTTTTGGATCATGGTTTAGATGTTTCTGGTTGGCTGGCCTCAAGGCAGAAAATCATGGCAAAGGGTCATGGTAGAAAAAAATCCATTTAACCTGTCACAGCCAGAAAATACAAGAGTAGAAAGAGAACCAGAGCGAGAGGATGAAGCAGGTGACAGGAATTCACCATTCTATGTCACACACTCCAGGACCCACCTTCTCCATCCAGGCCCCACCTCCTAACAACAGATTTAGGTATGAATGAGTTAATCCGCCAGTGAGTTTGGCACTGCATGATCCAATCACTTTCCAAAAGACCCACCTCTGAACACACAAGACCTTTTGGGGGATATGTTTTATCTAAACCATAACAAATTGTTTAAATTAATTCAATAATTTAGAATTTTCAAACTGCAGTGTTCTGTTTTATTTCCAACACACTTCCTTTCTCTGTTACCCTGTAAATATGTAAAGAAAACACAGTGCTGAAGAATAATTAATAATGGATTTTTTCTTTTTCAAAAATTCACACCATTACTTCTGCCCTTAAATTGCATATTCTCAGTGCATACTACCCATTCACACCCCCTGAGCACAGTTCACATATAGAGACATAAAAATCCTTTGGATCTTCTATCTTCATGTCCCTCACTAGCTCACATTACCCTTCTGAAGTGTAGGACAAAGAACACAAGATTCAAGACCTACAGGATCAGATTCAAGTCACAGTTCCACCAGCAAACTGAGCTGGCCTAAATCGCTGTGTTAGAAGAAAAAAACAAGATCAATGTCTACCTATCTTCTTATGAATTCAAATTGCTACATATACCTATTATTATCACTACTAACTCTCTCCCAGAGTAAGAGACTCTACCTTTCATGTGGTTCATGGGATATGATCCACATCCGCAATCATTTGAGCCATGATTAAGAAAACATCACAGAACATTACCAGTGTATCATTCATTTTTACTGATGAGGAAAACGAGGCATGGAGATAGTAAACCATTTCCCAAGGTCAACCCGACAAGAAATAGAAACTTCAGGTCTCCGCCCTGTACTTCATCAATTCTCTACCTCTCAACTAACTTGTTTCATGGAAGAAGGATGAGAAGTGAAGAAAGAAGTGACTTTGAAGGATAAGAAAGAGGGTAATGTGAAAGAAGTGTAGAATATAGAGGACATCTAACACCCCAAGGCTATCAGTGCTTGAGAGGTTGACGAATACTTAGGTAGCTACAGGCTCATAAAAAGAAAGAATCTTTGAGCTAGATTATAATGGGAAGAAGGAGAGAGGGTTACTTTTGGAATGTTAAAATAATATAAAGAGGGGATGGAGTGTGATCTACAAGATATAGAGCTCATCCACAAGACAGCAATAATAATAAGCCTTTGTAGACCTTCTGTAAGTATTCAGTGAGGTTACATTGCCAAGCAAAATACCTGGTATGGTGCAGA
Source organism: Hystrix cristata (assembly GCA_004026905.1). Classification (NCBI taxonomy): domain Eukaryota; kingdom Metazoa; phylum Chordata; class Mammalia; order Rodentia; family Hystricidae; genus Hystrix; species Hystrix cristata. The sequence continues at coordinate 345,630 of PVJO010000068.1, read as the reverse complement.
AATGCCTGGTGGGCCTCAGAAATGCTAGGTCCCTTTTCAAGCTAAAGGGGGAGAAATGGTTTTAGGAAAAACAATCTAAGCTCATGTCTCAGGCTATTAAAACTTTGCAAACTGTGTTTCAATCTGATGCAATGAGTTGTGGCCAATTTTTAGTATAATTTACTGTCTACCATACAAAATAAAATGTATTTAGCACTTTAAATGTCATCTGCTTTCATCCTCGCCACAACCTTGTGAGGTTAGAGTTGTTACCCCTATATTAAGTGAGGAATTTGAGACTCAGAAATATTAGGGGGTAAAGCAGGGATTCCAACCCAAGTCTGAACAAAGAGTCCACTTCAGTATTTTCTTTACCTCATTTTATATAGCTAACTAGACATAATATTACATACATGGTTTAAAACTTTTCTTTGACTTGACAGAATGCTCAACTTTTAGTTATTTTTTACACATGCTTACACTCTTCATTTAAAAATGAGCATCAATTCTTTTCTCTGAGTTTGGGCATAATGCATCTGGCCTTGACAAGGGAAATCCTACAAGTGAACTTCAGTTTCTTCCACTTTCCTGTCTGGATTGATGTGGGATCATTATGAGGCAATCCATGCCAAAGACTGTTGTCAATTTTCCACTGCCTTGGCTTAAATAAACACTTAGTACAACCCAAGGGCATGGTTGGGGGGCACAGTCCCTCACACAGATGCACTATTGCACAGACATGCAACCTACAAAGTACACTTCATCATGGTTCACTTGGAAAAATCCAAGTGAAAAAGAACGAGGTGGATGAATAATAAACAAAGGAAAAAGGGGAACTAATTTAGAGATAATGAGCATCAGAATGCCTCAATAAAGGACAACCCTGAATGTCATTAGGTGGCAAGCTTAGCCTTTGGGCAAGATTACACTGAAGGCCTGCTCCAATTACCTGTTTCTAAACTAAGTGAAGGGGAAATATAAAAGAGGGTAAAATACTTATTCTCCCTAAACTGTGCTAACATTCTGGGAGAACTATGTGTTGTTCTTGCAAAGAGACTTTTTTTGCAGTTGTAATTGTGAAAGGTAGAGAATCCACCATGCCCATGTTTAGTCATAAGATAGAATCCTGTTTCTTCCAATGGTCAAGAAATGAAGAGAGAAGCAATGAAAGTGATTTTCCATATTTGCAACTTGCCTCAACATCTGGGAATCTCAAAAGCCTCTAAATAAAGCAGCAAGCCTCCTTCTCAGGTGACCTGAACGGAGCATGGGTCAGTTCATGAGAATAGGGCTCTTTTGCTACTAGGCCTAATGACAGGGCAGGAAAGCCTGTTGATGAGAAAGCCCTGAGCCTTGAACAATGCATACAAAAGCCTGGCTAAGGAGCACTTCCAAAGTCATTCCTTCCTCACCCTACCACTCTGTGTAAAGGTAGGGGTGTGGCAGAAGGATAAAGATAATCAAGCAAAAGGAACCATAATAAAAGGTTTATCTCTGAGTGACTCAAACTTCCCCCTTCCCAGATATCAACTCTATTACAACTGACTGCCTTATCTAATCCCAACTCAATTTTGGAGTAATTGTTGGCTTTTACAAAGGTAAGCAGGAGACATTCTTTTCAGTTGCCTGCTTTTCTTGTGTCCAGCTTTCTAAAATCTCCTTAATAAGGATTACTTGCATGTAAGTCAGCTTCCTTCTTGATGCTGTAACAACAGTGTTCCTTGTAATCTAGAGAAGTACAGACTGTTTTTAAAACCATGTAGCTAACAGGTGTGTACTTCCTGCCCACACATGAAATTAGCAGCTGCCCCTCCAATTCCAAAATACTGTATAGGTAAGCATTGCCTCCAGGGAGGGTTGGGAATTGTGTCTGTTCTCTTACCCTGTTTGCCAAAGAGAAAGTCAAATTTGAAAAGAAAAAATTTTTATATCTGGATATGCTCATTGTTATGGTTTGTGCCTAGATGTCTCCCCAAAGCTTCATGCATTCATAGATGGGGCTTTTTCAGAGGTAACTGAATCTAGAGTGTGTAATGCTGGGATTAAGGGCATGTGTTTACAAAATTAATCCACTGATTGGTTTGGCACCTCCCTAATCCCAGAAGCCTGGATAAAATAGAAGGGGCAGAAAGAAGCTGCTAAGGCCCCTTGCTTGCCTTACTGCCTTCTGCCCCTCCGCCATGCCAACCTGTTTTAGATCCAGCCAATTATGGACTGAAACCTCTACAAACTGTTAGCTAAATAAACCTTTTCTCCCTTGACTTTGGGTGTCGGGTATTTTGTCTCAGCAACAAAAAAGGCAACTAAGACACTCAGTCCTCACCCTGTGTGGAGGGGATAAGACAGGGACCTCTTAGGGTGACTATATCACATGAATGTATTTGTCAAATTCAAATAACTGCAAAATATTTTTTAAAAATTTTTTAAATTCAACTTTTAAATCAGCAGCTAATCTTTCAAATTATAACAAAAGGACAAAAATTGTTAGCTATAATCATTGCTTGGCTCTGAAACAGATATTTCTATACACAATTTAAGCTAATCCTTCTCCAATTTTGGAGTCTATCAAAATTTTCTTTAGAATTTAAGCAACAAACCCAGAGACCCAAGACTTACCTTACTGAACTTCTATTACATCTGCAGACATTCTGATATCCACTAAAGTTTGAGGCTCTTTAGGTTAGAAAATCTGGAAGTGAGTATTTGTGCTCATCCACTATAATGGCAGAGCCTCTTAGACATCCTGGCTCCATTTGTCTTATTCAGAGCAAAATCTCCTGAAGCCTAAATGCTCCCTCAGGCCAGGTATGATGGTACATGCCTGTAATCTCAGCACTAGAGAGGCTGAGGCAGGAGGATGGCTATGCAGTACTGAGACTCTATCTTAAACAAACAAAACTCTTGCCTTAGTCCCACAACCCCACAAACCACCAGGAAAGAGAAAAACAGGCCCAAAAGGAGCTTGCATTTAATGTAACATGTTGATGATGTTCTTAAACTGTTATTGGGTGGGTTCCAATATTCCTGGGTTCTTCCCCTCCTCAAGCAAAGAATTGAATGAGGGGGCCAAAAAGTAGTTCTAAAGTTTTATTTAAAAGTATAGAGAAAAAAAGAAAAGGAAAGTTGAGCATAACAATAGATACAGCAAAATGTGTACCAGGCCTAGAAGGTGTGGTGGGGGTCACCAAAAGAAAGGCATGATAGTGGCGGTGCTGGGTCCACAGCCATCATCTTCCATGGGAGGGAAAAAGGGGAGCCCCCTCCCTGGTGGCTCCATAGAAAAGAAGAGAGATTGCTTCAGGTGTTGCTTCTATTTATCCAATGGTGTTCTTGTGGAAACTCGGGAGAACTCCCTACAGCTCACGCGAGGGGGCTGGCGCTTGAAACTGGCACCTCAGCAGAGGTCAGGTCCAGGCCACTCCCCTCGGGGCTGACTTCCAAGCCAGTCCTCCAGGTCACCTTCCCTTGCCAGCCAACCAGCCTTAGCCACGCCCTATTCCTACCTCAAAACTTTCTCCAGTTCCTGTCTCTGTCTCTGGAGATTAGGTCTCAGATACTTGACTCCAGCTGGATGTGTGACAAACACCTGAAGAAGAAGAACATATGGAGAACAAGGACGTCATTTCTGCCCTCAAAAGCCTATTCTCTCACAAGGGTTCTCTCTGTGAGGATATTAAGAGAAGGAAGAATCTTACCCTTACGTAATCTTTTAATTACAAGAATAACCAATGTGAAACTCCTGTAGGCTATTGGGTTAAAAAGAATTTATTTTTACAGTTGAACCCAGGTTACAATTTCACCTCACTTATGAATTCAGAATCTAGGACACTTATGAAAATTCTGGGCCTCCTTCTTAACTCTGCAGTGAGGCCAGTCAAACCTGTTTCGGTTACTTAATCAAATGGGGTAATTTTGATACAACACATAAATGGACATAGTTGACTGAAAAAGTATTAAATTGTTTCCTAAATAGAAACAAATCTGAAATTTGCTAGGTCAGCTAATTACTAAATTCTTCCCAGAAGAGAAAGTTATGACCTAAAACATATGGGTAAATGAATAGTGAGCTCAGATCTCCGTAGATAGGAACGGAAGGAAGAGTAGTATGGAGAGTGTTCTACTATTGGAGAAAGGGACAGTCACTTCTTTTTATTCAAGACCACATCTAAAAAGAATATAAAAGAGACTGGAATCATATTCCTTAACTAACAATTTGAATGACAAAGTAGCAATGTAAGCACTTTGCTAAATCCTATTACACTAAACAAACTGATGTAAATGTAGTAGGCCATGCTTCATTCATCCTAAAATATAAGCATTCTTTTATTAAGAAACAAAAAAAAACTAGAAAAAAATTGCTAAGTTATAATGTTTAGCATTTTTTCACTCTGGATTATTATTCAATAACACTGTATTTAATCACTAATAACATCCCTATATAATTGCTATAAATGTACTGCTTATTTTTAAAATTTGAAATGCTTTGTTTTATTGCCAGCATCTTCCCTCCCAGATTATTAAAAAAAATTCAACTTAAATACTCTCAGTAGGAAAAAAAACTTCCCAGGAATATATAGTACTACATTTTATAGCTCACAGAATTTACAAAGCAGGCACTGACAACAACTAATGATAGCCTTCTAAAACAAAGAAATTGGTACACAATGTTCTCAGTCTTCTCAGGAGCAAAGTGATGACTGTGTGCCTGCAAAACCAACTGAGATGATTAACTGGATGCTTAGAGATTTAGACTGTGTGTCATTAGACACACATGGATCCAAAAATCCTTCTGTAAACATGAGGATCAAGTCTGAATGCATTTTTGAAAATAAGATCTCTTCTCCCTGCGGCCTAAGTCACTCACTGGTAGTTGGTTGGGCACTTAAGAAATCATATTCAGGTCTTGTAAATACCTAAGTACCCAGAGGTATTATGATGAATCAGGCTGGCTATGTAGTCTGGGAAGGAAGAAAAGAAGCATTGATCAAATGTCAGCTATGTGCCATATGCTTTTATTTACTTATTTCATTGGTCCTCACAATGGCCCTGCTGTGGGAATGTTATTAATCCCAGCTTGACAGGTGGAAAAACCAAGTTTCATTGACATGTCCAAGGTTACACAGAGTTGGTAGCACCGCAAACTTGTGTTTGCCTGGCCCCAAAGTTCATGCCCCCCATTATTCCAGGCATTAAGACTTCTTAATTAATATTTTTCAGATCTAGTCTTGTTTTGTCTTTCTCCTTCTATTGATATATTCTGAATCTTCTCATCCGAGCACTGTTTGCTTTCATCATTAGCAGAAGCATAGCAAGCAATTTACACTTTAAAATATACAAAAAATTAGAAGTTTATGTTGTTAAAAAGTATCCCATGTTACAAGATGTTTTCACACATACTACCACATTTTTACTTCACCACAGAAAGAAAAGGTTAAAGGGTGCAAAGTGTCCGTCTCTTAGAAGTCAAAGTAAACAGCAAGAAGGAAATAGAATCAGCATGCTTATCACTTTACAAATATGGGGGTTTTCTTCCCAATAACTTAGAAGTAGCAACTAATATATCTATTTTGTAGATAAGGAACAGAAGGCTCATAGTGGTGTAAGTGACTGATGGTGTCAGGATTTCAATCTTCATTTAAGTTAACCTCAAAAGATACCTGCTCTCTCAAAACTTCTCTCTTTCCCCATCTCGATTTCTGCTATCTTGATGATTGCGTCCCACATACTTGCTCTGTGCTGCAATCTATAAAGATAAGTAGCACACTGGTCCTGCCCTTGAGGAATTGATAATCTAGAAAGGAGGGGCAAAATTGGTACTAGTCTAGAAAGAAGTGGTAAAATTGGTACTAATATCTCAGAACATACTTCCAAATAAATGTTGGTTGAAAATATTAAATGAACATAAAATGTAAACTAGAATAAATATGACTAATCTTAAAGTACGGAGTGGTTTTATAAACATGAAACAACAGGAAAACAGAGCAAAATACAATAGATCTGATCATTTTAATAAGTTGCTATATTTGTTTTTCTCTTTCCATAATCATTGTTAATTTTTTCTATTAGAGTGTTTTTCCTTGCCAATTTGAAAGGAAGCTTTATACTGTAAATAAATATGTGTAAGCCACATATCTTGGAAATATTTCCTAGATGGTCATTTGCTTTTAAACTTAGATCATGAGTTTTATGATTAGATTTATAATGTTTATATTATTTTTAATCTTTTATATAATTCTTTATGCTTTTACTTTGTTTTCACTTAAAAGACTTTTCAAGCCTTAGTATTAATTTTGTATATTTTTCAAGTATTTTTAAGAATGCTTTTTAAATTTAACATTCTAATAAATTTAAAGGTTTTTTGTGCACATTAGTAGGTAGGCATCTAACTTAAATATTTTAAAGCAATTACTCACAACTATTGCACGAAATATAGTTTCCCTGTGGGTGTGAATTGCCATCAGTACTCTCTGCTCCATTTTAGACATAGTAAAATATCTTAACTTTCTATTCTGTTCCACTGGCAACCTCCTTCACTTCCTCCTCTCCTCTTTCTTTGTCATTTTCCCTTCCTTTCATTGCCTCACATTATTAAAAAAAGTTTTGAGCTATAGAATAACACAGTTATTCCCGGTCTTTAGAAAAATTCATTAAGAGGCAGTGTGTAGCTTGTGCTCGTAACAGGAAAGAGAAAACTAACAATAGTCTGGTGTAGGGTAGAGACAGTGAAACAGGAGGGAGGGGAACAGATGTGAGATGCTATGAAAAGAAAACCTGTTTAACGGAGCAATAATGTAGTGGTGAGATCAGGATGGGTATTAGTATTAATAAGAAATAAGGGAGCTCAGAAGAAGAAATCAAGTAGTAGGAAGAAAGAGAGAATGAGATTTGCAAGAGTTTGATGATTATCTACACATTATGATCATAAATGAATGACTCCTAACCTGTGACTTTGAGAATAGTATCATGGCAACTACTTTAAAATTATTTAAAATAATGTTTTAACATGATAGCTAGATCTGGGTCCTGGTGTCTATCCGTATTAAAGATGCAAAAGGAAAGCTTGCTATGCCTGTGACCAAACTGAACGACAGTTAAATAGTAAGAAAGTAAATATTCCACATGCTCAAAAAATCCCAGTGTCATTTCATTCCCCTAACAGAAATGGTATAAAGAAGCATAGTGCATACTATTGCAAATTTTACTCTTAACATTTCATTCCTTCTATGAAACACAAAATATCATGAAACAAACAAAAAATGCAGCGTCCTGTTTTGAACACCGTGAGTTTTGGAAGCAAGATGTTTCTCTTATTTCATGATAAACTACATTCTCTGAACAAAATATTTCTCTTGAAATGTTGTTGCAGTTGCTGAGCTAGATTATCAGGACTCTCCTGGAAAAAAAGGGCACCTGGACCCCTCCTTTATCTTCCAAACCATTCACTTCCACCAGTGCCCCCTACTTCACGGGTCTCTTACGTGCCACTCATTTCAACACTCCGCGGCAAGGTCTCGCCTTCACTGAGCAGCTGTGAAGCAAGCGGAAGGATAAATTGGGATCAGCAGACCATGGGGAGGGATAAAAGCTTGACTGACTGAGGCTTTGGGATCAGATGAAACTGTTATCTCTATTTGGTGAACCAGATGTTAACATTCCATGCTCATTCATAGAAAGTTCTTTGATTTGACAAAGGTTTTGAGGAATGTAATTCATTAGTATAAGGATTTTGTCACAGTTCAGTAGCCGCTAAGCCCTCTTCATTCAGTAATCCTGGGTACACCTATGCCATCGTCCCTGACTTATTACAGTAACATCATTTCACATCTAAGAGAGAATTCTTTGTTGACACTTAGGTTTACAGATGAAAGCATGAGTTTTTTAAAATTATTTTCCTTTTTTTCATCTCCATTTCTGGTATTGACAAATTACTCTTGTCAACGGCTCCCTCTTTTTCTTCTTCCTTGTCTATAATTCCCACTCATTCTCTCTCTCTCTCATATATATATATATATATATATATATATATATATATATATATATATATACATACTAATTTGTATTTTGTTTGTCTTCCACTTACTACCCAGTTCCTCCTCTGAGCACTTTCCCTGGAGCATTTTGACAACGGAAAAAGTGATTTTAAAAAATGACAGCTAGATCTGGGCCCTGGTGTCAACTCTGTCCCTAAGTGATTGCATGACCTCAGATCAGTGCTTTCCCTCTCCTAAGAGTATTCACAGAGGTTAGGAGACTTTCCCCTTCCATCTTGAGACTACTATTATTCTAATTAAAACAATATTAAAAGATATAACCAAACCAATAAATTAACCCTAATTTTTATTCATTTGCTGCGAGTCAGTGAATGAAAGCTACACTGTTCAATATGGTAATCACTAGCCATATGCGGCTACTTAAACTTAGATATGAGGCAATTTAAATGAAACAATATTAAAAATTATGTTCCTTAGTTGTACTAGCCACATTTGAAGTGCTCAAAAGTTACATGTGGTTAGTGCATACTATACTGAATAGTGTAGATTATCCAATAAACTCCCTGTAGAAAGTTCTATTTGACAGCACATAGGGCAGCCTAGTACGTGTAAGGCCCCATGCAAAATATATCATGGAAATAATAATTCTTACCATCAAAAAGCCTAGGGCTATTAGACGTACTTGCAGTGTTAAAAACAATATTGTTCAAAACTGCACTTATAAGCATGCTGAAATGTACCGTATGGTCTGGTTTCATATCATACCTCCCTCCTACTCATTGCCAAATCTGTAAAATGGGCTGGTTATTTATACTAGAAGCCCTCCACATTTCCTTCTGCTTTCAATTGACTAAAATATTTTCATTCTATTGAAGGTATAGGTTTATTTTATTATCTTCAGTTTAAGGAAGATAAGATTGAAACTGAACTTCAACTGATGTTTGGTTTGAAGTTGGAATGAGCAGAGAAACAGGCGGAGGGCATATGTGGAAGATGGTGAATTAAAGACAGAAAGCATCAAAACAACTTTAAAATCAACCAAGAAAACCCCCCAACTCTAAAAGAAGGAAGATTTAAACGATCACAAATCAAGAATAGGGCTTCTTCCGTAGACTGACACGGTTCCTCTCTAAATGTTTCATTGTGAGAGTATGAATTGTTGTATATGGATGTGGTGAGACTAAGTCATATGAAACGAAAGGGGGAAATTATTGGTTAGGTTATGGTAACCAAAGCTTAAAAACAAAAGCTACTTTGGATTCTTTTCCAACTTGGATTGGGGGAATGGGCATGGAAAAATACCACCTGAGCAATCCGAAAGGCAAAAAACCATAAAGGTCTCTTCATCCTGTTTGTGAATTATATAAAGATATAAATATGACTTTGGCTATCTAGAATTACTGCGATTTCTCCAAATAAATCTAAGCTTCATCTTAAATTAGATTGGTACAGAAACTCTGGAAGCAAAGCTTAGCTCCCAAGGCTGAAAACATGACTAAGCCATTCCAGAGAGCAAAACAGTGCACTTTCCCAAGGGCGAAGAATGCGTTCCCTGCCTACTCAGGAGGATGATCTTTCGGCATGTTCACCTTCCTGGTGGGAATGAGTTTCAGAAGTTAGTAATCTCATCAAAGGAAGCCAAGTGGCAGAGACTGTCTCTACAGAGGGAGCTAATCAGCAAGGCTTTCTTTTCTTTCAGTCCCCATTCATTGTTTTCCAAGGGACCAGGTCCCAAGCAATTGAGATTCCTCTTGATCCCTGGAAACCTTCAATCACATTGGAGGAAGGGGTGATTTCTTTTGGCTTATTTCTTTTAAACACACTTCTTTGAATTAAAGGGCTAATAAGTTCTTAATACAATACATAGACGGCCTGGCACTTGGCATTTTGCAGTCTTAGAGACTAGTCTGAATGTGTTTGAATGTGGAAGCCTACAAAATAATCATCTTCATTCAGTCAATTTTCCTTCAGGTTGTCGCAAACACAAGGTCTGAACATGAGGTAATTTGATGCCCTCAGGCTGTCTCGAGAATCTTCAAGACAGACCAATACAGAGCAAAGACTCAAAGCTGAAATTCTCCATTTCTAAAGAAAGAGGCACTGTGATAAATTCGCCAGAAATTTAAGCAAGTTTGTTAGAAAGACAATTAAGCTTGTGCACTTTATTCCACAAATCCACAAAACAGTCTGAATAATTACTTTTCTTTTTATACGAAAAAGATGTTGCAATTCTGCCTGATTTTTTCTTATCTTTCCAACTAAACAGAGGGCCAAAGAAATATTCCTCTCTAAAAAAAAATGGGAGAGTGATGGTTTCTCATCTAAATACAGATGCACACTTACTAAGTAACTCAGGGTTTCCCTACCCCACCCTGATGATCTCGTGGCTCTCTAGTCACACACATGTTGGAGAAGCAAACTGTGAGTCATTATTAGCAGTCGTGAGATAGGTTGCTGGGAGCCTCGGTAAAGATAAAGAAGATATCTGAGTTTAGACTTTTAAAATAAATGACTCAAGTTTTTAACTATTTGGTTAGCTGCTATGGCACTATAGTCCTTTTGATATTGCCATCAGGGTCAACAGTTGATTCAGCCATCACTTTAGTCACTGAGGGAGAGGTTGCCCATAAGTATGGTGTGCACATTCTGTTCCCTGCTATAAATGAAACAATGTGGAATTGTATTGTTTCTGATATGAATTATCCCGCTACCCGTTATAATGTGATTTATATTACAACACTGTTTGCCAAGACAGACCAGACATTGTGTGGCTTCAAAAGTTTTCTTAGTTTGTTTTTCCAACTTCCACTTAGGGAAGGCAGTAGTTGAAATGTGAGAAGAAGAAATGCTTGTGAGTTGGTCTGGAGCCGCCAGAGACCGCCTCCTTAATTATAATCTTTATAACCAGCACTCAGGGAATGTAACACTATCCCAGTCACACAATAAATGGTAGCATTTGTCAAATGATGAAGTTTCCTTTCTTTCTTCATACAGGTTTTTGAATGCTAGAAAATCTTCCTGTATTGTGCACATTTTTCTAAACAATGTATTTAAGACATATATTTAAATACTTCTATTTACAAGCACCACAAAACAGCTGTTTAGCTCCAAGTTATGGATCTTGGAAGGTGCCAGGGAAATAAACACTGAACCACATAATGAGTCTCATAAATAGTTGAATTTATCTCTTGGCAACTTTTCATAACACCTTCAACAAACAGGGCATCCATGCACGAAAGAGAAATAATTAGGCACATGCCCTCAAGTGACAGGTTTTGGCGTGTACCAGAAAGGCAGCCTTGTTATTTTCCCACATCCTGCTGTCCACCACCCTCCGCTTCCCGTGCGATTTGAGAGATCAGTCAGTATGTATACGTTCAAACAAATCTCAGTTCCTCCAGAAACTTCTTTGCACCTCAGGATGGTTTTCCTCCTGGTGAGTTCTCTGAAGTTTCACTCTAAAAGTACTGCAGGCTGTGGCCTGCATCATGTCATTCTTTTCCTTATTTAAAAAAAAAAAATGTTGCCTTCTGTGAGTCCTTCCTAGAACTGCATGGGGGTTAGCAACTCTACCGTCTGAATTAAAAACTGTCCTTAAATCCTATGTGCGTCAGTGAACATTTTGTGCAGAGAATCAGTAGTTAGGCTGTGATCCTCTGACCTCCTTTGGTAGCCACACTTCCTAGAAAACATACAGTTTCAGACTGGACACATGTTTCTAATTGTTCTAGTTTCTGAATTATATATAGAAGAATTTAAACAACTAACAGAAGAGCCTACTTAAGTGGAATTGACTACACTGTAAATTTCAAAATTTCTAAACAAAATTTTTGGACAACTTCTAAGGCATCAAATATCAAGTTTTCCATCACCCAAAGTACCTCCAATGCCAGAGAGTGATAATAAAAAACAAGAGAGGGGAGGGGTGCTTGAGATTGGGCTCCAGCACACTTGTATTCCCTTTTTAGGGTACTGAAGATTTTCACAGAAAATCCATAAATTATCATTTTTGCACATTTGTTACCCCCGAGTCCCTAGAACTAGTATTAAACTATCTGCAATGAGTGTTTTTAGCAGTCCATTGATAGTTGAAGGTCCCCCTGCTTGAGCTAACACGGGTGGCCTTGAGATGCGCTACAGTGAAGAGCTCACTGAAGAAACAGGCAACAGTAGGTGTTTGGGCCCTCGGCCACACATGTTTTGAGGACACTTCTGAATTCCAGCCTGCATCCAATTTAGCTAAAGATGAAACCTGGTACACGTGAAAAATGCCTTCCCCTCCCAGTGTTCTCATCAGGACCATGCCCAGTGAGTAAGATGATACAACCCAGTTTTTTTGGATAGTTGCTAAGACTAATAAAAGACTAAGTCACAAATACAAAGTCATATAAACACTAAGTGTCTGAGCTGGTATGTTCTCGTAATTTAGTATTATGTCCTTTACCTCACAAAGGTTTTAATATGTTATACTGAAAATTTAGATTGTTCCTGACACATAATAAATGCATGATAACCAGTATATTATCACACTTATACTTCATATTTATGGTTTTTATTCTTTCTATATTTGTCGCCTTGCTTTGATTTTTAATAAGTAACTTCCTCATTGTATGAGCTTTTAGATCACGAGAAAGAAACCATCGTATATAATTATTTACTTCATTATTAAAAATAAAGCAGGTCTATCTAGTATTAGGGCACTAATAAGTGTGTCCTTCATTTAATATATACTATTTCTATGCTTCACAATTATATGCAGGAAAATATACATAGACAGCTTACATTACTTGCCTACAAAAAATAAGTGACAAAATATGGAGCTCTGTTCATCAGAGGTGATGTTCCTTAAGGAGCTGTGTAAACTTGTCTTCCAAAGTTTATGTGGCTATAAAACTGATTCTATGATTTAAAACAATAAAATTAGGAACAGAAGTTTTTCTGAGTAAGAGTGTATTTTCATGTTAAGTATTATTATTTTAAGGCAATGATCAGAGAGTATAACAGACACATCTAGAAAGGCAACATCAGAGATGATGGACAGAGCATCTTTCAGACACATTCCAGAATTGAGGCTTTAAAATGTTAGTAACTTCTAATGGGAAAAACGTCTTAAAAAGGCAGGCTAAAGATAGAAATTTCTAGAATACCTAAAGTTATAGAGATGTAAGAAAGGGAAATATTTCTTAAAGTCCTCCAGTCTGCCATATATAACCCCACCATTTGCATATAGATCATCCACATATGAATATTATTTTCCCCCTTATTAAAGATTGGAGAAGTAAAGTTGAGCAAACTTGAGGACAAAGATATATGCACTTTAACATAGTAATATGTATTATTATGTAATAACATATAATATATGGCTGACTTCAAAACATCTTTTTCACAAATCCCTTTACCCCAAAGGATTAAGGAAGAGACAAAAAAGAAGGCAGAAAAGAAGGATAAGAAATTTAAAACAAAAAACCTGAATAAAAGGCAGTATCATGAAATTTGGAAGGTTGAGAGATTTGAGGGGAGAGCATGATCAACAGTATCAAATACTACAAAAATGGTACAAAGTGAGTGTAACTAATTAGACCCACACTTGCCGAGTGTGATTTGTCTACAGTTGGAATACTTCAAGTGATTAATATATTACGCAGTGATACCAAGGCCCAACACTGCATTTTTATTTATAGTAAATAAACCTTGCCAAATGCATCAGTCTGATTTTACATCTCCCGAAATTCGCCACCAAGAACTCAATTGCTTTTGCTTATAAGGTTAGAGTAAAACACTTGGATAAATAAATGAGCAGACCCTTACCACCAGTTCTTAAAAATCCATGCAAGGAAAACATCCTGCTAGATCTCTGTGTATAATTGGCAAAAAATGTATAGTTTCTGAGGTAAAATATGTAGAATGATTAGAAAAGTACCATATTGGGATGTATAACATTTAGGATACTCTTGCTTACAAACCCAAGTTAGGGAGTGCATAGATAGTAGGAGCATTTATCATTTCCCATGATAGGCAGTTTAGAGACAGTACAGTTCCAGGACTGGTTCAGTTGCTTGACAGTACTACCAAAGATAAAGGTATTTTCTCTTTTCTCAGCCTTCCTCATCCTCAATATGATGGTTTGCCACACATTTTGGTGGCAAGATATCTGCAGTCACCCTAAGCAGACACAACCTTTCTAGCAAAAGTGAAAAGGTCCCTTCCTTCTTGCAAATTTTTTCAATAGGGATGTCAGACTTTCTTAAAAACACAGTCAACGTCCCTTCCCATCTCCTAGACCATATCATATGCCCATATTTGATCTCAAATAGGAGTGACTGGGCCAACCACCTCCCCAGAGACTTTTATCAAGTCTGAAGAATCTTTTGTCACAACTAGGGGAGTGATATGAGAACCTGGGTAGCAGCCAGAGATGCTGCTCAACATCCTATGACAGTTAATTGTCAACTTGATTGGTTTAGAAGCCACCAGAGGATTAGTAAAGCACACTTCTGGGTGTGTCTGGCTGAGTCGTGGAGGCTCAATTTTGGAGTCTAGTGCCTCACCCCTTTCTCTCTGGCACTGTTCCTCTTCTCTACTTCCCAGCTGCCATGAATTAGGCAGAGTTGCTCCACTACAACCGTCCTCCATGATGCTCCTGCCTTGAAGCCAGTCAACAATGGACTGAATCCTCTGAAACTGTGAGCAAAAAAGGAGGTCTTTTTCCTTTCAGATCTGGGCATCAGATAGTGTGTCCCAGCAACAAGAAAGCTGACAAATACAGTCATAGAAAATTTCTCTACAGCAATTATCTGGCCCAAAATGTCAGTAGTGCTAACACTGAGAAATCTTGCCACTAACTATTTTTAAAAGGAGGGAGGGGTACTATGAAAAAAGAGGAAACATTCATCTGGCACTTTTGTTGGCAGATTGTCACAACAAGGAAGAGCCATTTGAGATATGGTTCTGGATTAAGTAAGCAACATTCTCTGCTTCAGGTTTTTAAAAAAGCCTTCCCTAAGGAGACAGAAAAGGAAATGGAAATTGTCAAATATGAAGAATTTGCATAGAAAGGATTAAAGTTTTTTTTTTTTTTTGGTTTGCTGGAATGGGAGGTGATAGAGTAAGAGAATAAAAGCAATAAAAAATGGCCCTGAGCTTAGAGATTGAGGTTTATGTTGTCTTTCATTCTAATTCAACCCACAAGGTTAAACTTAGCAACAAACAAAGTATATCTGATCCTCTAATGATTTGCTATGGAGTGAATTATGTTCTCCAAGATTTATGTATTGAAGTCTAACCCCCACTGGCTCAAACATGAACTTAGCTGAAGAAGAGCATTTTGGAGGTAATTGGGTTAAAGAAAAGTGATTCACATGGGTCCTAATCCAATCTGACTGGTGCCCTTATAAAAAAGGGAAATGTGGTGGACAGACACAGATATGCATAGATGGAAAACTATGTGAAGATACCAAGGAAATGGTCATATCCAAGCCAAGGAAATTTCCCTGAAACAGATCCTTGCCTCATAGTCCTCAGAAAGAATCAATGCTGTCAAAGCCTTGATTTCATATATCCATTCTCAGGAACTGTGAGATACTAAGTTTCTGCTGTTTAAGTCATAAGCTTGTGACTGTGTGATAGGTTCTGTGTGACAGAAGACCTACCAAACTAATATGGAATTGTAGGTGGGATGCAACAGTGCTAGACTTCAGTGGTGAGCTTCTGGGGTTTCATTTCCATGAGCCTAGACAAAGGTGCTCAGCATACATGTTAGTGGAGATGAGTGAGGACACTGGCTGAGGTACCTTCATAGAAGGTTATTGTTCTATGAAGACTGTGAGAAACAGTATGAAGCTGTTAAGTCACTGTAAAACACTAAGGCAATTAGAGGCAGTTTTAGTTTTCTTTTTTATTATGGTTAGAAGTTTAGCGATTTGATGAACATGGCCTGAGCCTACAGGTTTAAATCTCAGCTCAGCTAGTGAACTAGGGAATATTAGTTCATCTCTCTGAGTTTCAGCAGTTCCCAAGTCACAAAAACAGATGCTATAAAGTTCTTGGCCTAATTGCAAGCACAAAATGAAAGTTTAAAGAGTAGTTATAATTAGTATATTAAAAACCTATTGTGGTGTGTGAGAATATGTGGTATAAACCTTACAAACCTAAGTTCAGCTTCGTTTGTTTTACATTAAGTCCTTAACGTACCAACATTTGAGTTGTGCACTTTCACAGACATGAAGCAAACAAATCACAGGAGTAGCTCACGTGTCTGCCGGGCATTGTCACAGTGCGCTGCTGCGTGCTCACTGCACAGTGTAATAGTGCATGGTAGCACAGTGCTAAACCAGAGCCCAGGATGCCCAGAAGCAGGAGGAAAAGCAGTGAAGATGTGGAGGGGACTGCTAGGAAGCACAAAGCAGCATATAGTGTGTATTTGTGTCAACAGTGTATAAGACTCACTTTTTTGGATTTAGGAAAGACTCTGACTTAGGAACATTCTCCCGTAACAGAACTCATTCATTAATCAGGGACTTACTGTATTTTAAAAACATATCGAGTACTTTTGCCAGCTCTCTGTTATCACCTTCACATGCCTGCATGATTTTATAATCATCATAAACCTTTGAAAGGGATTTCATATCACTATATTATCCCCATTATATAAATGAAGAGTGAGGCTTAGAATGTCAGGTGATTCAACAAAGGTCAGGTAGCTAATAAGTAGCAGAAGCAGGCCAGGACCTTAAGTCTTTCTAGCCCCTCAGCCCATGTGTTAACTACACCTGGGGGTCCCTCTCATTGCTTATCAAAGAGGAGAATGATTTTGCAACTCTGCTTGGAACTGTAACCAGCACAGATTATCAAGAAGTGTGGATTTTGTTAGACACCAGAGTTTTTGACATTGGCTTGCCGAACTCTTCTTCTTTCACACTGAGCCCTAATAAAGGTGACCTGGTATTTAAACTTTGAGGAAAAATTACAATTCATTTTAGGAAAACATGGGGCTTGTCTTCTGTGATATTTCCCAAACAACCAGGCTGGTAACTTAGTGGGTTGGGGAAGGAGTCTGCATTACGAGCTGAGAGGGAACGATCTCCTGCCAACCCCTCGCCTCCCGGTGCAGGGGCACAGCTGGCATGTCGGCCTGCGTTCCAGGCAATATGCTGTTTCTGACCTCAGGCTTTAGTCCATATGGCATTGCCTCTCTGAGCAGAAAAGGAAAGCTGTTTTGTTTTATTGAAAATTAGGTTCATATATACATAGTGTTGACAAAGGCATTATGAGTAAGAACAATTTGTTAACTTGTAACTTAGCAAGATGCCCTAAGAGAAAGGAGAAAGCTTTAAGGAGCCAGGAAAGCCCCTGCTTGCTGTTTGCTCAATACTAATCCCCAAAATCCACTGCCTGAAACCAGACAAAAGACAAATTACATGGCTGTTGGGGAGTTTATTTTTCCAGATGGTCAACCTGAAGCTATAGTTCACCAGCAAATTAAGCCTCCAAATACAGAGAAATCCAGCCCAATCATGTGTTTAATAAAAAGCACAAAAGTGTGTTTCTCAAGCAAATTATTTGGAAATGTGGAGGTACTGAAAAGAGTGTATAAAGGGGAGCCCTTGCCACATATTATGTTTCATCTTTCGCGTTTGGTCAGTTGGTAAAACAAACTGTGAAAACTACTTTCCAGTTGTCTCAGTTTCTCCTGTTTATAGTGGTATAATTCTGCAAAAAGAGCCCTTGACTTACTACCCCACAAGTCAAGCTGTTTTTGTTTCCAGGTATACAATAAGCTGACAATCTTTAATATTTCCCCAAAGCAAGGAAATACATATATGCATATACACATTTGTGTCTTCTAGGGCTTCGACTACATGGAGGCAGAGAGCAAGTAAGCTGGAATAATGAAAGAAAAGTCTACCTAGTCTACTATTCAGCAAGTTTAGTTATGATGATTGATAGCAACGTGATTTTACAAAGCAGACTTACATAAGGGAACAGAGAATAGAGGGAAGAAGGAAAACAAGAAGGAATTAAGTGTCGTTGTCTTCATACTACTAAAATTGGTAGTAATAGTGACATCTCTAATTTAATTTTTAAAATGTCTATTGTGTATCAAGAAAAAAGGTAAACACTTTGTGTATTTTTGTGTCATTTAACCTCACTGCAACATTATGATATTGGAATTTCCATCTCATAAATAAGGAAACAGGCTTAAAAGATTGTTCTCCTGCTAGAACTGGTGGTGGAGCTGAGATCCAAACCTAGTCAGTCTTATTGCAGTGATCTCATACTTAAAACTCTATGCTCTCATTTGTTTTCCCATTTATTAAAACAACAAACATTTACAGAATATCTGCTCTGTGCTATAATTATCTAATTACTAGGCCTGCAGAAAAAGATACTCATCATTCATGGAACTTTTCATCTACTGGGAAGACAGACATAAAAATATAAGTACAATGGGAAGAGGTATGTGCTTGCCAGGAGTTGTGGACGTGATCACTCCTGACCCTGAGGAATTGGGGACAGAGGAAAGTTCCAAGGAGGAAAATCAAATGCATAATATCAGCATCCAGAATATCTTCCTGTTCTCCAAAACCTAAAAGAAATGTCTTAAGTAGGATTTGCCTGCTTAAAAAGTACCTGTGTTTGTGATTTGTTTTCTCTGAGATTCTACTTTTAAATTCCAGGAACATAGAAAAATCTATCTCCAAAATTTCACTTATCTCTGTTCCAAGTCTATGACCTCTCTTTACTTTATAGGCCCTCTTCCTCTATTTTAATACTTACCTAATAGTTATCCTGTCCTTCAATTTAGTTCCCTTACAGTCAGTCATACCCTACAAGGTGAACTCTCTAACATGAAATTAAGATGCTAATTAACTAATATGATAATTAACATAACCAGGCACCACACATCGCTGCTGCACATCCTCCAGTGCCTTCCTATTATCCTTAGCTGAGTGTGCAAATTGGTCCTCCATCTTCTGCTCCCTCATGCTCCACCTTCATTACAGTAACAGTTATTTATTCAGTGATGAGCTGTTTCAGTTTGTATGCCCCATCTCTAATATTCAGAGAAAATTTGTAATGTAGAAGATTTTATCTGCATTTATAAATGACGGCATAGAGGATTAGAGCAACTGACTCACTGAACTTCATGCCAATAATCAAATGCATAGTGGTTACATTTACCCAGGACTCCTGAGTATAAAATTTGGTTTTCAATTCCAGTATTCCTTGCATCTTATTCTCATGCTGACTGCTTTACATGGATCTCCTCAAATAGCTGTTATAAAAGAAGACCAGCCTTCTGTTACTTCCTTCATTAGATTCCAATTAGCAATCTCCAATCCATCTAGACTCTTCTTACCTACAAGTAGAAAGTCAAAGTGTGCATGGTCATTCTAGTCCTTTGTTGTGTGTTATCTGCAAGGTGCTCTGGAAATCTCTAGGTGTGGATTGTTTGCATTCAGAATACCTCAATTCATTTCCCAGTTTTATCATTAAGTTGCAAATGCCTAACCATGTAGATTCTTTGTTGGAACATGTAGGGCAAATTGGAAAAAGAAAGTGTTGCAACTCTGTTGGGATGCTTGGTGATGTCCACCATATATGGTTTGGGGGAGACTAGCCTCGTTAACGTATGTAGAATATTCAGAATAGGAATTGGCATTGAGAAAGTATTCCAGCTGTGTGCTGTTACTCACATATGTTCATCTTCTCTTTATGCCCATGTTGCAGTAAGTGGTGTAGATGTTATTATTTTAATATTACTGATAGAAGCATAGATTAATCACATTCTAAAGTTGTTGAGTTTTATTAACTAGAAGGCTATCTACAGAAGACTTTTGGCCACATGGTATATGAGAGTAAAAGAGGCACATGAAACAGTGAAGATTTCTCTCTCTTGTTGGCATGGTAAAGAGGCCTCAAGTGGGAACACTTAGGTAGAGTCCTCAACCACGCTTCTGTATTAGTTCTGTCAATTGCATTTCCACTCTATTTATTGACTTCAGGCCCTGACAACCAAATGAATAAGAGTTTTTAGAAAAGCATATTGTTTCATAAGTGTTGCCTTTAACCACAAAACAGAATATGAAGACGTAGACTGAGATCATTATATGTCAGCCCCCTTCCCACCTCCACTGACTAAAGCTATTTACTAAGCACTCTATATACATTGGCTTCTTTAATTCTATTTTACAGATGAAGAAGCTAAGAGACTAGAGTTCAGTATGAGTGGAAATAGGATTCAAACCCAGGGCTGTTGAACTTGCAAATCTGTGCCCCTGTAGAATATTCTACTGCATGTATAATCATAAAAGCAGCTCCAATCCTATGTTTGTGTATGGAGAACTAAAACACAATAGCTTTTTCTATCTTTCAGTTTAAAGACTGTATAAAATGATGGGCCTTTTTTTTAGAGTGGGTCGTATGTTTCGTCCTGCTTGATCTAACTGATAATACTGATGTTATAACAGATTTTTTAGATGCTTGTATAAAGCTCCTATTTTATGCTAATTCTCAAGCTAACAAGAATGTTGAAAGGAAAATCACAATGTCACCTGAAAGAAAACAATATGCAATGTGATTTTGCCATTACATCATCAATGAATCTCTAAATCGATAAGAGGAAATACCCACAATAAACAAAATTACACATGAGGTCGAAATCATGGAAAACTAAAATTGAGTCTTTCATTCATTAATATCACTTGAAAATCAAACTTTTTGTACAATAATCATAGAAATATAGGACATTTCTTGATGATTAAAGGTAGGTTATCTAAGGTTTACAAATATACAAAGTCTCCTTCACATCAGTTTCCCAGTAATCTTTTAGAAATAAATGCGCATTTCCAGAGTCATTTTGCCCTGATAAATTATCCTTAGGTGATGAAGAGGATAAAAGACCTAACAATGAATATGTGGAGATTAAATTTAAACTGCATCAGCTCGATTGGCTTGTGAGCCTCCCAGAGGATGTGTGTGAGTGGGGCCTGAAAGCATGACTTCCAGTAGCATGTACAGTCCCTGACTCCTTTGTCTCTGGCCCTGTTCCCTGCTCTGCTTTTCTGATTACCATGAACTAAGATCTTTACTCCACTGTGACTTTCTGCTATATTTCTATGTTGAAGCCAGCTGATCATGGACTAAATCCCCTGAAACCATGAGCCAAGTTAAACCTCTCCCCTGTAAGTTGCGGATGTTGGATAGTGTGTCTCTACTGCAGAAAGTTGACTGATACAGAGCAGAGTGGTACCTCGGTCCACAAACTTAATTCATTCCACAGTTCTGGAAAAGATGGCTGGCCATGTTAGTGTTCATGCAGGAAAGACAGTCATGGTTGAGTTTGTTACCCGATGCAGAGTTTGCAAACAAAAACAAAATTTTGCCAAATGCTTCTATCCAAATTGTCAGCAAACAAAAGTATGAACCAAGGTTCGTGAAAATATTTTTGAAGTGTTAGGCAAAAACATATTATGCATCAAAGAACTAAATGTTAAACCCAAAACACTTAACTTGCTGGAAGACAAGAGAGGTAAAACTCTCAAAGTCATAAGTGTAGCCAAGGACTTTCTGAACAGAACACAGTTGCACAGGAAATAGTTCCAGGAATCAACAAATAGGATCATATTAAATGAAAAAGCTTCTGCACAGCAAAAGAAACAACCTAGAGAAAAACGACAATGTACAAAATGAGAAAACATTTTTGTCAGTGATTTCTCAGAATACTCATATCTAGAATATAGAGAGACCTCATTCAATCTTCATTAGAGTGTCATATGGGTTCTATGATAAAATATTTCATAGATGAGTACAGTAAGGCAAAACAACATTAAATAACTTGGACAGATCTACACAGCTTATGGATAATGAGATCAGGATTTTGATTGCAGTAGTCTAATCCCCAAATCTATGCTTTTAACTACATTTTGCTATTATTAATTTTTGGAGAAACAAGAGGAATTAAAACCCTGTACTCTTAAGTTCTCTACCAAGGAAAGACTTGAGTAACACCAAGGGTGACCAAAAGGCAGCATAAAATCCCTATTTAGATGGCCAGGGTGGGTAGGGTCTGAATCTTGCTTTTATCTAGTACTGAAAAATTCTGGTTGCTTTTCATTCATTCATCCAGTCAACAAATGCTTACTAAGCATTCACTTTGTTCCAGACTGTAAGGTAGGCAATAGGAACATAAACATGAATAAATCCCAGTTTCTTTTCTCAAGGAACTCATTCTTGTGGTGTAGAAATATATTTTTAAGAAGATTAAAGTTTATAAGTGACTGGTTGATTGGTTCTTCTGTCTGAGAGTATAAAGGAAGACAACCTATATGGAGACAATGTTTTAGAAGTCTTTGAAGGCTGCATTTGAGTTATCTGGGTGAAAAAGAGGGAGGTCAATTTAGGAAAAAGAAAAAGAAAAATCAGGGCCCAAATACAAGAAATTATAAAATATGTTCAGAGAAATACAAGGTGCATGGAGGAGGGCGGTGGTTGGTGACCATAGAAGGCACATGGTGGGACTCAGTAAGGAGTTTGGACCTAAATCTATATGCAATGACTTTATATTCAAGAGTTTCTGTATTCTGCAAAAGCTATTCACAGAGAGAAAACAGGAAATTGGTTTTAAAAGTCGATTATGGCTGAGGATTTAGCTCAGTGGTTAGAGTGCTTGCCTCACAAATGCAAGGCCCTGAGTTCGATCCCTAGCACCAAAAAAATAAAATAAAATAAAATAAAATAAAATAAAATAAAAGTCCATTATATTGAGATAACATATTGAACTAGTCAGAGTGGGTAAAAAGAGAAGAGGGCAAGAACTGATGTGACAGATGTTTGAGTTAAAATTGGGAGAACTGGATGACAAACTGGGAATTGTGACCTGGGGATAAGAAGTAGTTAAATATAAATCGGAGAGTGCTAGTATTTATTACCTGGTGAACTGAAATGGCATACATTGACATATAAGATACTTTGAATAAGTTGGAAATACAAACATGAGTCAAATTTATACATAGTTGTTTTGATAATTTTTTTATGTTTTTCCATATGCAAATACAAACTGATATCTTTATCTTGATAAACAGCTAATTCTTATTTGGATGTGAAGTATTGACTGTAATGGAAGAACAAAATCATATGTGATTATAACTCCTCCTTATTTAGCTTTCTAGGAACACCAAGTTGCTTAAAGTAAGATCCAACTATACTATGAATGAACCACATCTAAGAAATAAACTAGATCCTACAGTCCTAGGCATTTATGCATATCTGCTTCCTAACAGGAGCAACTGGTTTGAAACCTTAGTTATTTTCAATCAAACCTGGTATGAAGCCTTTCAGCTATGCACGTACAGAAATTATTTTGACAAATTTAATCTAATGCATACAATATATTTTAACATTTAAAATGACTTTTGCGGAGGCTTTTTTAAATGTTTTCAACATTTTGGGGGTTGTTTGTTTTGTTGGTTATCTGTGTTTGCTTACTAATAAGATGTCAAGTCATTATCATCAGTGATAGAGATGAACTAAATATAATAATCATATCAATAGATAAAGCAAACTATTTTTAGAACATTCGTATGTTTTCTTTCCTGTTCAAGAGCTATAAAATTTGTGATGTTATCCCTTTGGCCAATCATATGTACAGTTAGCCCTAATCAATGAAGTCACTTTCACATTACTCTGTAAATCTTAAAAATACACTGTCTAAAATATGAACATCACTTTTTTTCTGAAAAAAAAAACCCAGAAACTTCACTTTGTCCATCTAACAACTGTGAGAAAATAAGCCAACAATTGAAGAACAAAAGGAGGGATGAAATGATCTTCATTGCAAATAATAAATATAACCCTAACAAACACTGTAAGCAAATATTTATGGCTTTTCTGACTTGTTTCTAAAGAAGTCGTAATACTTTGGGAATATTCTTGAATTTTCCTATCATCTTTATTCTCAACAACACAAGGAACCTGTGTTCTGTTTTGATTTTGAAGCAGATTGATAGAATAAGATAAATAATTCTTTCACATAGATATTTCATTGTGAAGGGCAACAATTTGATGCATTTATTCAAAATGAATGTTTCCTGAAAACAGCTTTATCTCCTGGTGTTAATATCTCACTGTGCTTTTCATTGCATGTAACTTTGTAGCACTCATAATCATTACTAGCCAGGACACAGAAATTATCTTTTTCAAACAATGATACATACTCTGACAAGTCCCAAACTGAATTGTTCACCTAATACACAATAAAAATTACCTGTTTATTTTGTGAGTTTCCTATTGCTATTTCTGTTCTAGAAATTGTCCTGAGTTAACCAATAAATTGGCAACCCCACTAGCTCTAAAACAGTCCCCTGGGTAACTTGTGTTAAATTAACATTGTTGGTAAAGGCTTTCAAGAAGACTATACAATTATGGGCAGATGAACACATTCCTCATACAATTTCAGGATTAATATTAGTCTCCTAACAACCCAGTAATCAAGATCATAATTACCGACTGTCATTTCCCCCTATTGTCCAGGTAACTGGCCCTCAATATATGACCAATTTGAAACCTGGGAATCTTGGAAGAAAGCATCAGGTCTGCTGTTGGAAAATTGAATTCAAGCGCAGCCCTGCTCCCTGAACACTCATATTCTTCTTTCTCTTTGTGCTATTTGTTCGTCCCTATTGTGCAGAGCTATCGTTTGTGCACACATTCTGTGTTAGATTTTCTACCCGATTGAGCTTGAAAAACCAAGGCTTAAGTACTAAATGTTTCCCTAAGGCCTGAATGGACTTAAAAGGACATAGGTGCAAAAAGAAAAGAAAGGAAAATAGGGGGAGAAAACACAGCTTGTTAAGTTGTTGCAATAATCTCATGCTGAGAATAAAGACCTTCAGAGTTAAGAGAATGAAAAACACTCTTCTAAATAGATTGCTTGCTTTTGTTGCACAGGTGGCAAGGCCTGGAAATATAAGATACAGGAACAGCAGGGCAGCCTGCTAGCATTTCATTAAGCTTAGAGAATAACAGAATTGTGGAGCAGTTTCTTCCCACTTTATGAGAGACACGGCCTTTTTGACAACATGGACTTCGGAGTGCTGGTTTGCTGGTATGTTTTCTACCAGGAGATACTCTGGGGAAAGAGTGTTTGGTAGAGATCGGCCCCTCTCCTCCTTCTGTTGAAACAAAGCTCTTTCATGTGGAGCATACATTTCTGATCATCATCGTTTTGAACTTTCTTTTAATTACTTGCATACCACCAATATAAAGTCAGTACAACTGTTAAGAACACAACTTTCAAGAGAATGTTATTTCTGAACATTGCCGTTTAGAATTATGCAAGGTTAATTCTCCATGACTTCAGTCAGTCCCACGGATTCAGGAACCAAATCACCCTTCTGAACAAATGGAGACAAGAGCTAAGTGAAAGATTAATTACTACTGGTGAACATGAAGAATGAAGAGAAATTTAAATAAATACCTAAATGTTGGCTGCTTTCATCTATCTCCAACAAAAAGTAAAAAATGAGTTGGCTACCACTCCTAAATTATATTTCCCTACCCTAATTTAAAGCAGTCTAGTAAAATCCTTAATCTCATGCACCATTGATTTTAATTTGGTAGTTATTTCCAATCATATTGAATATTTGTGTTACTATCTCATTTTATTCCCAAAATAATCATTTCTTACTTTAGGAATTCACTTTAAATATAGGGATGTAACTTGGGAAAGTACAGAAGCAATTAATAGTTAATATTTATTGAAGTTTTGGCTATATTCCAAATCCCTTGTGAAATGATTTTTAATGCAGTATTCTGTTTAATCCCACAACAACTTTATGAAAGGACATTCTTATTTTTTTAATTTTAAAAGTAGAAATCTAGTATCATGAGAGTGTGATTTACCCAAGATCACCCATGTTTCAGGGCTTACCCCACAATGTCACACTTTCTTCAAATTCTAAATGCACTTCTACATATCAGAGCATCATTAATACTTCTCCTTTATTTACAGTCACAAAGTGTTTGTAAAGCAAAAGTTTTAGGACATGAAGAAGAGAAGGAGGAAAAAGAAAAAAGAAATTCACACTTCCCGAATACAGCAACAGGATAGAACTCTGTGGCATGGGCTTCCTTCTCATTAACTCATAACACTAGAGAGAATGTCTGTCTCCACTTTAAAAACAAAAAACCTAAGACCTAGAAGCTGTAAGGTAGAGTACACTGCCTAAATCCTCACATTTCGTATGGATCCCAAATGGAAAACTGTCTCTACTCCATCTTCCCCACTTACCTGTTTTTTGCTTCCTCCCCTCAGGTCCTCTCTTTGCAGAAGAATCACTTCACTGTCATGTACTAAGTGATATTTCCAATAACTTGTGCAGACCACGAACTTCCTTACTCGGTAATGAGTCATCCAAGCATTCATCCAGGAGTAAATAGTGGGGATTTACCATCTGCCAAGTATGAAAGCATGAGAACCACCTATATTACCACTTTAGCCCTCAGGATGACCTTAGTTTTATTAATGCAGAACAGAAGCTTATAAAGCTGATTATTTGTCCCAGTGTCACATAAATAGTAACACATACCATCTACCATACTCCAGTGCTTCTTGCGGGGAAATAGCCGGAATATACATAACAAAGAAACTACATATGAAACACAGTGTCTCCTTGTGGTAAACTGTTATAGCATCACTTCAAGTGTGAGAATAAAGTGTTGCTCAGAGAAAATAAATGGGCCTCTTTAAACCAGTAGTTTAAGACCTAGTGGGAATGAGGGAATCGCTGCTTTCAAATTTCTGGTTAGTTGTTAAATTCATGTTCCTCAGTATTTACTGTCTTACATAGTCTTTTAGGCTGTCAGAAAAATAATTCAAGGAAAAACAGAAGCAAAACACACAAAAAATTCAATTTTATACTTTCCCAAAGAATTATTAAATGTATGACTCAGGGTACAATAAAAGTATAAGTCCAATAAAACAGGATTGTGACTTTACATATATACACTAATATAGACTTATCCCATATAACTTCATCTGAAAGAAATGTAAGGTTCTAATTCCAGTCAAAATATCTGAGCTGGCTTTTATCTTGAGTCTCTGCTTTCTATGCTTTCATTTATCTACTCAAAATGAATGAGCACTTATATGCAAAATACAAACAGTTCTAAATATTTTCTTGCACAATCATCCCAAATAAATTATGGTGATGGTTGTATAATTCTATAAAAATACTATTAAAATTATCAAACTGTACATTTTAAATGGGTACATTTTGTGATATGTAAATTAAATCTCAATAAATTGTAATTTCTGTTAAGGGTATAGGGTGGAAGACTTCAGAAAGACAGTAGAAAGGACACAAGTTCTGGAATCAAATAGAGTTTCTTTAAATCTCTGAATTTGGTGGTCTTGGGAAATTTAATTTACCTAAGGGAGTCTTATACCCCTCACAGGTAAAATGGGAAAAGCAATAGTACCATCACAGAGTAATTATGGAAAAAGAGGAAGTCATGCATTGATGAGGACCTAGTAAAACTCAAGGGTAAAGTTCATTACTTACTGAGAGTTGTTTAAGAGTTGATAATGCACTTTCTGGAATGGAACTGTAAAATAATGGAGACTAAGGGGCTGGGGATTTAGTTCAAGTGGTAGAGTGCTTGCCTAGCAACCGCAAGCCCCTCGTTTCCAGCACCCCTCCACAAAAAATAATAATAATGGAGACTATCCTTCATGGATGCAATATTTCTTGCTTCCTTTAACTCTTCATGAGTCCCAAGACAAAAGTTTAGGGGCTGGGGATTTAGCTCAGTGGTTACAGTGCTTGCCTAGGAAGCACAAAGCCCTGTGTTCGATCCCCAGCATCCCTCTCAAAAAAGAAATTCATACATTTCCCTCTCTCTTATCCTTCCTTCCATCTTGGAAATTATTTCTGTTTTGATTTTCTCTAGAGCCTCATTCATCTGCTTTGTTACTTCTGCTGTTACTGCTTCCAAGAGGCCAGGTGGGTGGCTTTCGAATTGTTCGATCTCATTGCCTCCTGGGCTTCCCTTTGGTGAGCTAGAAGTCTGGGGTTGCATCTTGTTTGCATGACTTCTCATTTTCTTTTTTTTTTTTTTAGTTTAATTCCTGGGTTGGTGCTTGTGAATTGCTTATGGCAGGTAGCTTTATTGTTAGTATTGAGAACTCTTTGGAATTGACTACTTCCTCAGAGATGTCTTCCAGGTGTAGCTGGGTTTGGGGTTTTGAGTCTGTTGCAAGATCCTACCTCTTCAATTTATTGGGGCTGAGAAGTTGCCGTCTATTTGGCCAGACCCTGGTTCTTTGACCCTGGCCTATAGTGTTGTTTCTGACCTTCACCCAATCTCAGTCTTGGTATACAAGGAAGAACAACTGATTAGAACAATTTTGTCACCTTGGCTAAGGCAGTACAATCAGTAATAATGTAGCATCAAATACAGCATAGAAAATGACAAACTGTGGTAACTATTAATTTGCCACCTTTAACTATATGAACTAGATTTTATATAAAAATATATAGCTTGTATACAGTACATATGCCCTCAATATGGTGATTTTACCTTCAGGGGAGAAAATTCAAATGGGATTAAGAGGAAAAACAGAGAAATGGAAGAAGAGGAAGAGATGAGAAGCAAGGCTGGAGGACAGAGGAAGATTATGCAAATTTATCCTTCCTGGGGGGCTGACAACATCTCTCTTGAGTGTTCCAGGCTTTGACATAACTTTCTAAAACTGGGTCAGAAAAATGAATCTATGTACCCCATCTTTTAAGAATCAGACCTGATGCCCAACCACTTCTAGTCATTCCCCACAGCCAAACATAGATCCTGACTTTGATTCAATTTGAGCTCTACATTTAGTAAGAGAAGCTCCCCCTGGTTGCTCTGTGAGACCTAGAGGTTCTGTCAAAAGCTGTTCACATTGTTTCACTGGGAGCTTACCAGCTCATTCCCTCATTCCTATGGCTCTATGACTTATAATGGATTAACTGGAAGTCATGTCTTCCAAAAAGTTCCAAAAGAGATATGCAAAGGATGGACTACAAGTAATCTTATGATTCCTTTACACAAATATTTAAAATCATTATTCACTGGGTACAAAGATTACAAATCCCAGTCAAAAGGAATTCACAGTACTTCTTGGGAGGTAGACACTGAACACCACAAAAGAGAATGTGCTAAGCACATAAAAGTACAAAAGAGAATAATTAATTTTGCCCAAACAAACTGGGGAAGGTGTTAGGCTCTTAAGTGAAATGGCATTTACCTTTAAGAATAAGAAGAAATCAATCCTTAAAATAAGAAAAAGTAATTGGGCAGAGAAGATGGAAAGATATTTAGTGATATTCCAAGCATCTGTTGCCACCTAACAAAACACCCCAGTTTTAGTAGTTTATACCAAAAATCATTTATTTTTCTGATGCATTTTTAGTTTGAGCAGAGTTTGACAGTAACAGCTTGTTTCTACTCAGCGTGGCTTCAAAACAGCTTTACAAATTGTTGAACAATTGGTTGCTGGTTGGCAGATCAAGTACAGCTGTCATTTGGGGCCTTTCTGTGAAGCCTCTTGGGCCTTCTCACAGCATTTTCAAGAGCATGTACTCCATGGAGGCACTCACCTGCACTGTCAGCACTCTTGGAGGGTGAGGCAGGAAGATGGCAAAATTAAGCCCTGCCTGGGCAACTTAGTGACCCTGTTTTAAAAGTAAAACAATAAAAAATTTAAAAAGGGCTAAGACTGTAGCTCAGTGTGAAGGCCTTAGATTTCAGGTTGAAGGTTGGGGTGAGAAGGTGTACCTTCTTGGTATCTTCCCAGAAGAATTAAAAACATCGTACCACAGCGATATAAGCACAACTCTGTTTGTAGCAATGCAGTTTATAATAGCTAAATCTTGGAAACAGCCCAAATGCCCAGCAACTGATGAATGGAGAAGGAAGATGTGGGGTTTTTTATACAATGAAGTACTACTCTGCCATTAAAAGATAAACTTGAAACATTTATAGGTGAATAGATGCACCTTGAGAGCGTACTCTTAAGTGAAATAAACCAAAGACATATGAGTACATATCACATTGTTCCTCTGGTATGAGAAAGCATACATGTAAATAAAGACAAAAATGTATAATAGATGTTGTGAAAAAGAAAGAAAACATTCAAATGGGAAGGAGAACTAGGGAAAGGGGAGAGGGAAAGGAAGGAAGAGAAAAGGACAAGAAAAAGAGAAAAAAATGGAAAAATGCAAGTAAAGTTGTAAATAAGAAGGGGAAGAGGAATTGAAGAGAGGGGTGGGGAAGGGGGAGAAAACCAAAATATATCACATACAAGTACAAATTAACTATGATGAAGGCAATTGTTATTTATATCTAAAATGTACCAATAAATTGTCTTGGTTTAAAAAAATAAAAAGTCACTGCTTAGAAAATTGTGTTTTTTCCTCTTATTTGACAATAGACTATTATTCCAGCAGATTTCATTTTTTGTCTCAGCTCTCAGGAAATTCTAGACTAAATTTTGAGTTCTAGCATAGGCTTTTCATGGACACCAAATTATGAGAAAATCGCAGTATACACTTATTCATGCATACGTAAATATTGTTAGCCTGATTCTCATGTCAAACATACTTCAATGCAGTAAAATTGCATTTCACTTAAAATAATCTATACTTCTCAGTGATTTTTCCCCTTTTCATAAATTCAAGCCAATGTGATTAAATCATATGTATATTTCAACTTAGGCTTTCGGGACAAGAAAAGCCAATGTGTTAAATATTTCTAGAAAGTATTATTTCAAAATGTATAAATCTCTCTTTTGAGGCCCATGGGGACTACAGGAATAAACTCTAAATCTGAACAGCCTACCTGTATTCCGCAGTCCAGGGATGAGTTGCAGCCAGCTGGGTTCCACAACACAATTTATAAATTTGACATCAGCAGCTTCTCAAAGAGTGCTAGCATATTTTCCAAGCTGAAATAAGCGTTTCAACAGAAGCAAGCAAGACCATGGTCTCCAAGAGACAGACAGATGGTCCTTACAACATTAGTCACACAAATGCATAAGTCTGATGCTACCGGCTGCACATAATTCAACACTTATGGTAGTTTACTGATAAGGAATGATAACCTCTTCTCCCTTGTAAAAGAGATAAATCATGGGTTTGTTTGCCTAGACTAAAGTTACATAGAAGGCCTGATATAAAGGGCTCATAAGCTTATTTGGATACAGATATGATCTTTAACTTTCCTTAGCCAAAGAAACCAAAAGTAAACATTTCATAACTTTTAACGTGTGGTTAGCAAATATAGTTAGCCCATGTTCGTGTCCCTGAAGCCTGGAGTCCTGGAGTCAGCTTAACTGGATCCTTGTAGCTACCAGTTTAGAGCCTTCCCCAGTAGTTTCAAAAGAACAGGGTCTTTTTCATCTGCTTAGCTCAGTTGCTATAAACACTTGCTGTACGTCAAATGACTTTTCAGGTCCACCCAATTTGATTAGCACATCATTAGTCTGTGGAGGCTGAAATGAATGCCTTAGGATGGTTGACTTTGTTAAACACTAAGGTCTTTATAAATGAAAAGCCCTTCATATAAAATATTACATCAGGATTGGCTAACATTCCTGTTTCATGAGTCACTACTACCTGCAAGTTGTCCTTGAAAATTCAAATTCACTGTAGATGTTTCCAGACACAGTACTTTTTTGTTGTATTTATTTATGTTTTGATTTGGATGCCAATTATACTAGGAAAAATCTGGGATGTTTCGCATCAGAGCAAATGACCTTCATGTACATCAAAAAGGGAAAAGAGAAGCAGCATTAAAGACCACAGGAGAACATGCTAGTCTAAGAGCCGGCAAAATACATCTTAGATCCATGCTTTACCCTTGTGTACAATACTACTACTCACGGCCCATCACTCACCTTCCCTGTTTCTCACTGGTAATGGCCATATTAATACCTGCTACAGCTTCCACCTTTTATATGAATTGAGGTCTGAGTTTTTAAGAAAACTGATAAATAGGCAAAAAGTTACATGGAAAAAGCTGATGAAACACAATAAATTGATTATGATTATGAATAGCAGATGATCAGTTAAAAAAATAAATTTTCATTAAAACCATCAGCCATCACCATTGGTGCTTCAAAAACTGCTAATGTGGTATTATCACACTGAGGTGACTCTGATGTTTCCTGGCCCTTCCTGTGATGACGCCTTACCTCCTGCTCAGAGACCTGCCTTCACTGAGATGCCATTTGAGGCAATGCATTGCTACTGAAGAAGCTACACAACACAGGGAAGCCTGGCGGTACAAACAAACAGCATGACTACTATTTCTTAGGATACTCCAATATCATTTTTTCATGAAATTTTCTCTCTGGTATTAGATTATTGCTATGGAGCCAAACCCATCTAGAATACTTACTAAGTTTCAGTTTTCTATTATTCTGCTTTCAGTGTTTCTGGCAGCAGATTTTATCTGAGAAACTTCAGATACTGTAGATGCTCTCAAAATATCTTCTTTGCACTGATAATAGTCCTACAACCATTAGATCAAAATTTTTAAAATTAGGTTGAGTTTTTGCTAAGATTAAGGGGAAAGAAGGTTGCTTGATATCTACTACATGAACTTTATGGTAACAGTTTAAGACACATGTATGTTTCAATCAAATTCCAAAATAGTTCCTTAAAAGAAGGTATCATCATCCTTCTTTTACAAATGCAGAAACCAAATCTCACAAAGGCTTTGCCAATTTCTCCTAGAAAATATTTTGAATAACTTTCTGAAAATATAAGAGGAGTACCCAAAGTTGTACTAAAACTACCAAAAATATGGAGAAAAAATTTTAAAGCCAAGCCATTGCTGCAAAATGAAATTGGAGAGAAATTTCCTGAGTGAGAGAAAGTTGATGGGATTATAACGAGAAAATCAAAACCAGAAAAACCAGAGGAAAGCAAAGTTCAAAACGTAGAGTGGTAGAAAACCCTGCAGAGAAAAGAATGATTAAAAGATCACCAAAGCTAGAGTTAATAGATCCAGGAGGTCACAGTGGTCCTGAGGAAAACATCAGGTGAGTTCTGGAGAACTACATAGAGTAGTGGTGTTTGCAGCCAGGTAAAGCCGGGAGTGGACACTGAAGAAAAATGGCCAGATTGATCCAGGTAGCTGTGACTACAAGAAGGCCTGTGCCCAGAAGATAACCTGTGGCAAACCCAACAGTGTGTTCTGTACTTTCCCCACAATCTGGTAGCAATGTATACAGAAATATAATCCATAGACAAGGGAACAGAGAAACTCAAACAGAAGGACGAGTCAATACACTCAACATTGAAGAGACAACCATTCTCAATGAAATAATTACAAACTCAACATGACTCCAATGAAATTAGGATTAGGAAGTTAGGATTTTTAAGAAATTAGACAAGGTTATTCAGAAGGGACAACTAGGGTGACTTGCCACAACAGATAGCAGAACATATTATAAAGGTATAGGAATACAAGGAGTGCATTAGCACAGGAAAAGACAAGCTGGTCCCTGGACCAAACTAGAGAGTCTAGAAGATGAGGCGTGTGTGTGTGTGTGTGTGTGTGTGTGTGTGTGTCCGTGTATGTGTATTAATATATGAGGGAATGTGGAAATTCAAACTGGTGAAGTATTCATGTGTATTAATATGAGAGAAAGTGGAAATTTGAATTAGTAGAAAAACATTAGATTATTAAACAAATGCAGTTGGCCCCTTAAATTAGAATTAGATGAGAATTCTAATGAATGTCATGCATAAAATCAACTACAAAAATATTAAATAAGAAAACTATAATAACATTTTAAAATAGAATGATGTCTTTTTAATCTTGGAAATTGGAAAAGCGTCTCCAAAGAAATATATAAAAACTGCAAAATAAAGAACATAACATATTGATTATATAACAATCTTAAAACTTTTTAGCAAAGATCATTAATGATAACAATGATAATGAGAGACAATCCTAGGAAATATTTTCAAAAGGTTTAAGAGAAAAAATAGAAATTGTCATTATATATAAAATGCCCTGTGCTAATAAAAAAAGTAGTAAAAATGGATAAAAGACAGAAGGAAAGAATTCACAGAAGGGAAAACAGTTTCATAAAAATATATGAAACCATGCCAAATTGTATTTATTGGTCAGAGTTCTCCTGAAGAACAGAACCAGTGGAATATATACATAAATCTAAGAGGCAATCTAAATCTTAGATTGCCTTACAGGATCAGACAGCGACACTGGATAGTCCTAAAATGGCTGTCTGCAGACTGGAGACCGGAGACCTACAGAAATTAGTAGCTCCTCAGTCCAAGAAGCTGGAAGCCTCAGAACAAGAGGGATCAAAAATGCATCCACAGTTTGAGGCTAAATATCTGGAAGCTGCCTGGAGAGTCACTGGTGCAAGTTCACATTCAAAGTCTGGATAATCTGGAGTCTGTAGTCTGCCAGCAATAACAGCAGCAATAAATGCACCTGCTCAGTGAATCTAGCCAGAGCGCCTGTGCGAGCCTCCTCTTCTTCCACTTTTTGTTTCATTCAGGCCCCCAGCCTACTGCACATCTCCACTCACATTCAAGGTGAACCTCCCCTCCTCACTTTGCTGACCCACATACTAACTGTCTCTGAAAACGTTCTTGCAGACATACCCGGAAGTGTACCGTACCAGTTCCCCAGGCATTTTTCAATCCAGTCAAGTAGACAACTGAGATTTACCATCACACAAAACCTCAATAGTAATCAGGGAAATCAAAACTGAAACAATGCTGCTGTTTCTACTTATTAGGTCATAGAAAATGTTAAAGTTTGATACTACCCATTTAGGGGGAGCATAGCAAGAAACAGGCACTTTCTTAACTGATTGGTGGGAGTTTGAAGGCATGAACCATTTTTGGAGGGAATAAGTTTTCAGTAGTGGAGAAAGGGTGAGATTTGTGAAATGTCTGGGAAGTTAAATCAAAAGGACATGTGATGGATTGAATACAAAGGTAAGGAAGGAGGCAAGTTAGGTCTATGGATGACATGGTCAATTAAATAGTGGTGACATTTATTGAAATTGAAAATGACAAACTTAATGAACTTACAGCTCTGGAAATGCTTATTTCCAGGTTCCTTTGAGGCATCATGAAGTGACAACAAAGACACACATACAGATCTATACAGATGATACAGATTCGGGCCTGGAGCTCAAAGGAAAAGACAGACCTGGCCACCCATAAATAGATATCCTCTGCATATGGATAACTGATGATGTGGAAAAGACCACAGAGGGACTAAAGAAAAGAGGAGCACCTTACATTATTTCAGCATTAATGCTCAGATAGAAAAAGATGAACTTGGAAAGGACAAATGTGTGTCCAGACGACAGAAGGAAAATCAGAAAGAACTTAGAGCATAGGAGTCAAAGAAGAGATTCCAAGAGGAGAGTTATTGGTGCTAGAATATACTGAGGATTTAAAATAATGTCCACTGTATTTAACATTACAAATGCCATTGGTGACCTTAGTAAAATAAGGTATAGGAAGTTATTATTCAGTTAGGGATTTTTTATAAGGTATATAGTAAAATTTTAAGTATCATGTATCTCGGTAAAATTACAAGGGAAAAATACATAAATTTTGTCCCCTGGCCACTAAATAGACTTTTGAACATCAGGTAATAATAAGTCTCTAATTTAATAAGCTTTATCAGATGTATCAGTTAGCTTTCTTGTTGCTGAGCACAATACTGACACCCACAATTTAAAAGAGAAGAAGCTTAATTTGTCTCACAGTTCAAGGGATTCAGTCCATGGTTAGCTAGCTCCAAAACAAAAACAGTACAATGGAAAGGTATGGCACAGGAAAGCAGCTCCTTTCGTGAAAGCCAAAACAGAGAGAGAAAGGAAGAACCAGTAACAAGAATACAGCTCATGCCCACAGTGACGTAGCTCCCATTAGGGCCCACTAACAGCACATTCAGCCATGAGCTCATCAATGGATTAATCCATTTGCTTGCCCCCACAATCCACTTACCCTCCAGAAGCCACACCTCTGAAGACACGAGTCTTTTGCAGGACATTATAGATCCAAACCATAATGCCTGCCA
This sequence comes from Hystrix cristata, assembly GCA_004026905.1. Classification (NCBI taxonomy): domain Eukaryota; kingdom Metazoa; phylum Chordata; class Mammalia; order Rodentia; family Hystricidae; genus Hystrix; species Hystrix cristata. Next base: position 309,541 of record PVJO010000068.1, on the reverse strand, counting down.
AAAAATTTCTTTCTCCCATCCCCATTGGAAATTTAATAAAAAGAAATTACAGTAAGGATGACATCTAGGTGATTAATAAATTTGTTTAAAACAACATTTGTACTTCAATAAGTAAGTCAGTTGTGTAGAATTGCTTTTCTTTTTTAACTTTCAAAACCAAGAATATAAAATATTTAAATAAAAAAGATTGGCCTAGAAGAAAAACAACTTTAAAAGCTTAGTCATGAAAATATCTCTTTTAAAATTTTACTCCAGCTTTTTACTAGATTTTAAATCATTTTAGCACTTACTCCATGGATAAAATTTCTGACTTAGCTTCAGTTACTTGAGTAATTTATATGACATGAATTTGAAGTATGAATAACAAAAATAATTGCTATAAACATTCCCTCTATTTTGGCTGGGAAAACTATCAGGCTTACACTTGGAAAGATTTCCTAACATAATCTAATACAGAAGCCAGATGTATTTGGCACTTTTCTGTAGACATAATTTATACACTGTTGTTATAAAATAACATTATAAATGGGATAGTCTTGTAGTTTGAAAAATTAAAGGTAAAGAGAAACTTTACTTTATCTTATTATAAATATTTAGGATTAAAAGTAGTTGAAAATAAGTTTTTATAGTTTCAATATTAGTACTCCATGTTAAATAACAACTGGCAATGAAACAATGGAAATATCACTCTTTCACTGTAAAATCTCTTCAAGAAAAATTTTTCTTCCTAATCAGAATCCGTAAAATCCTCTTTTTTGTTTTCATGTATTAGCTTCAAGGATCTTTGTAATGCTCATATAATGCCTGGCATTAAGAAACATATGGGAGCTTAGGTGGAATTTGTCAAATTATATTTCTTCTTGCATTTTGATTTGTTGAGTTCCTTGTGTAGAATAACACTAATTTCAGGACTATTCACTGAATGTTGGTCTTTGGAAGTTGCAATGAACAGGTACAGCCTTCTAGGTAGAAGGCAGAAGGAGGAGGATTTTGAATTTGAATAAAACTATAGATCAAGAGTTTGGAGTGAGAAGGTGAGTTTCTGCAAAGTTCACTACAGTTAGACTATGCAATTCAGATTTATCGGTCTGAGGTTTTAAAAGTTATTTTGCAAAAGAGTGTCTTAAGTGTGATTTTTATGATGGTGGCACAGTGGTACTCAGTGATAATTTAGACTGTGAAATGGACATAATTATTCTTCTTTGTAGTTCTCTTTTCCTTACAGACTCTGAGTTCCATGAGAATGAGGATATGGTTTTGGTCTTGAATTCTCAGGACCTAGTACAATGAGTGTTATATTTACTGCTTAATAAAGGACTAAGTAAATGTATACAATAACACATTAATCAACTGACCAGTTAGAAATAAAGTCAACATATTCCTTCTAAACTCTGAGCAATTATTGTAGCTTTCTATAGATTGATACATAAACCAATATTTATTAAGCAAGGGCTTACCATTTATTTAATTGTATGTTTAACTATCATGGAGAGTATTCTTAAGTATAAATAATAATGTAAATATACTTAAAGTATAAATAATATTTCATATTCTCAAAGGCTACAATCTAGTCAACTGACAAGATAATTCCATGAAGACAAGGACAACACCATGAAGCTACAAGGCAGCCAGAATGTGGTTAAGTAAAAGCGGGCAGAGATCCAGAAGAAGGAAGACAAGTGGAACAGATGCCTAACTGAGCACACAATAGACAGTCGACCCACAGATGTGAGAGTTTAATAAATGGTTATTGTTGTAAGTGGAGATTTTGTGGATACTTCTTAGGCAGCAGTGGTAAATTTAAGGACTACCACTACTCAGTCCAATGTAATACCATGTTGTGAAATTTACTTACAGAATTTTTTAGCCTAAGCCACCTTGTCTCTCACCTGAACTACTGCCACCATTCTGCAATTGGTTTCCCAACATCCATTTTCCTGCAGGTTTTTGCCCACTGCATCCAGAGTAATCTTTTAAAATGCAAATTGGAAAGTAATTTTTTTCTATGTAAATTCTTTTAATAGTTTCTCACTGAACTTAAAATAAAGCTCAAAATGTTTACATGGTCTACAGCGCCCTACATGAAATATATCTTCCTTGTGCAGATAGCCTTACACAAGTTTCTCTTCCTCATTCAACACTCTAGCCACATTGGTTTTTTTGTTTTAAGAGCACACCACATGTGTCGCTTCTTCTAGATCTTTGTAGAGAAGTCTCTGTGTTACTTAGCTTACAATACCCTTCTAAAATGGAACTTCACTACCCCAATTAATTCCTATTTATCTTTCAAATTTAAAAGATAAAAGTTCATTTTATGAGCCTTGACTATACACTCTACGATAAGAGCCCCATGCTATAAAATCCCATGGTATTCTGAATTTTTTATGGGTGTCACATCACAAATAGTTATCATATATTTGTTAGTGCATCTGTGAGTTAATATCAGTCTACTTCAAATCAGGATGGCAGGGATCATGTTGGCCACTATATATTTGGTGTCTCTTGTACATCATGGGGGTCTTAATAAATACTGGTTTGATTCTGAGATCTAAGGAGCTGGTCTAGGTTCTTTTCCATACTATGAAGCACAACAAAAGTATCTGAAACAATTAAAATAAACCCTAACATGTGTTGTCTTAAAGTTGGAATTTTCTGAAGAAGACGTGTACTTATGTTCTTTAAGATTACTGCAACAACTCTGCCTTCTTGTCTTCGTTCTATTCATGGTCCTTGGGAGAGTTCGGTAAGTAATGCCTCTGGTTTCCCTGGGGGCATGTAGATTTATAAGGATTTCAAATTTTAACCCACAACTCATACACAAAGAAATGGATGGATGATGAGGAGGATATAGATAGATAGAAAGACAGATAGACAGACAGACAGATAATGGAAAGCTGGTACACATTTGGTTAAATTAATTTGCTCATATATCTATGGGTGTCCACTGGGGTCTGATGGTCAGAGTTGGGCAGCATACAAGTTCACTTATGTCTTAGGCTTACAGTTGACACACTGTCACTTCTTACTTTTGCAGTTGGCCAAAGCATATCACACAGTCAAACCTAAAATCAGAAGTGAGTAAAAGTCAAGTGAAGACCAATATGCAATCTGTCACATGAGGTAAGAAAATGAAACTATCAAAATTGAACATACATGTACTATCAGTTAGCTACAAATCTATTCTACCTAGAAAATAGGGTTTTTGTGGCATTTGTAAAAAAAAATTTTCTCATATTATTCTATTTTATGTCAATCTCTAAAAATCCTTTGTGATATTTGTATTGATTCTTTTATTTTATACTTATGTTTAGGATATTGATGCTGAGCATTCTTATTCTAGTGCTCAACTTCAATTAGAACAACCATTTTTGTCTATTTGACATAAATAATAGCAATAAAATCTACCTCACATAATGCTGCTTCTCAACTTCATGTTATTAAAATTTATCATAAGTTACACATATAGGTAAGATGAACTATAAATATCATTCATCTTCTTGGAGATAAAAGAGTCTCAGTTCCCATGATGATGATACGTAATTTCCTTGATAGCATGACTGGGATCTATGAGATGGGAACATTTCAGAGCCTTTGTGCTCAATATCTTCACAAAATACTATACAATTCAATTTTAATTCACAATGATCTTTTTTTATATTTTTATAATTTCCAAATGCATATGATGTTAGCCAACTACCCTATATCTGTGAGACAGGGCTATATGAAAATAGCCTATCTTAACAATTTTCCATTTTGATAAGCATTTTCGGAATTTATTCTGTTTCCAACACAAATTGTATATCCCTTAAAAAACAAGAAGATCTTAACAATCTGCATTAAAGCACTTGCAGTATAAGACTCTGGAGATTGAATTAAAAATACAAAAAATAGACAATGAGATATTTAAAAGATAAATCGATGTAAAAGAAGCTGAATGAATCAAATGTGTGGAAGACTTAAGGATTTTAACCTGTGGGAATGTCAATTAAAGTTCAGAGGAAAGTAAATGGCTATAATTAATACCTGTTAACTGCTTCTGGCCTTCAGGCCCACCCTGCCCAATGATGCATAATAATTAGAAAACATTTCATTACCGGCTGGCATCAAAGGATTAAATGTGTGTGAAAGAGCACTGGAAACTGCAAAGTTATGAAACAGGGTAACTGTTATTTCCCTTATTACTATCAAATGAGGCACTGAGAAGAACATTTGAAACTTTATTAATAAGAATTTAGTGCCTGAAAACTTTGAATGTTGTTTCCATATCATAACTAAAGGGATGTGTGGGTTATCTCTCCAACTAATCATAAAAACACAAGTCAAATATATATTTTGACAGAATTTCTTTCCAATTTTGCGATATTAATGATGCCAATTTATTTTCAAATGTAAATTCCTCACAGAATTAATATAAAGAAAGAAGATATTTTCTCCACATTTTTACATAGGCTACGGCTTTTTTCTAGATGCCCTTCCAAAGCCTCATGCACTCATAGGTGGGGCTTTTGAGAATTGATTGGATCATGGGTGTGTGATACTGGAATAGTCCACAGATGGTTTATAACTGGGTGTGATGTTGGGAGTGTTGCTGAAGTTTATTACCAGGCCACGTAGGAAGAGGTGAGTCACTGTGAGTGTGGCCTATAACTGTATATACCTTTTCTCCTCCCTCCATGGTTCTGTGCTTCCTGTCCGCCTTGCCATGAACTCTTTCTCCTCTGCCCCTTTGCCATGCCACCCTGCCTTGGAACCAGCCAACTATGGACTGAAGCCTCTACAAACTGTGAGCCAAAATAAACCTTTCCATTTCTAAATTGCAGTTGTTGGGTATTTAGTCCCAGGAAAGAGAAAGTAACTAAGACCTATGCTTAATGTGTAGGGAGTCTTCAAAATAGCAGCATATACCAGCCATGTTTACTCCCATTTTCAGATTTGAAAACAAAGAAAAACAATTATGGATCAGAGAGTATCAAACTTGGTGACATGGAACTAGTAAATGCGAGATGTGAGATGTAAACGAAAGTCCTTAAAATTCCTTTGTCCCATGTCCCTTTCTGATGCAATATATTGACTTAGAAACTTAATTACTTGGAGACACATATATATTTTAAATGAAATCTAAATTAAAGTCCATACACATTTGTTCTGTGTTATGAAGCCTCTGAAAGATATGAGATGTGTGAGACTGTAAGCTCCTAACTCTTTACATCTGCAGCATTAATCCATTAAAAAGGGAACAATAACCACTGAATTTTTAATTGTTGGTTTTGTTTTCTCAGACGCTTCCCCATGTGACCTAATTACCAAAGTACAGTCCATAATATGATTTAAATTGCTTGTCATGAACTTGCTCTATTCAATCATCCATGTATCCATTTACTCGAGTCCCTACTTCTAGGAACTAGATGTTTTTCTAGGAGCTGGGGTCAAGGGATTGAACGAGTCACACTTTTTGCCTTCATAGCATTTATATTCTAGTAAAAAGATAGTATATGAATAATGTCTAAACAATGGGATAATTATTTTAATGGAGAATACATCTGCCTAGACAGTCTTTGATCTGAAAATTGATGGAAGCACTTTCAAGATTGTGTCAAGCACAATTAAGGTAGTGGTGAGACTGGCAATCTGATGAGAATAGCAGGTGGTTCCAAATGGCTGGAAATAAGTAGAAGGATTATAGTTGGAAGAGTTTGACAGGCCAGAGAGTGAGAAACCAAAGAATAGTTTATTGTACTCAAAAATAAAAGACAAAGAGTAACTGACCTATTAAAAAAATGCTTATACTTTCCGATCTGTCTCTGATCCCCTGTTCTACTTCCTGGATGCCATGAAGTGAGTGTCTTTGCTCTACCAGGCCCTTTCATCATGATGTTCCTGCCTTAGTACCTGTTAATTATGAAATGAATCTGCTGAAACTATGAGACAAATTAAGCCCCTTTTCTTTTAAGTTTTGTATATTGGTTTTTGGGTCCCAGCAATAGGACAGTAAATATCACAGAAAGTTTGTATTTGGAGCAGGACCATGGCTATACCTGTATCTGACCAGGTGGTTTAGAAGCCTTTGGAACTGGTTTGACAGAGGAGTTTAGAAAGGTTTGGAGATTAAAGCTAGAGAAGTGCTAGAAGGCTATAAACAGAGCTTGCTGAATGACCTTAGCCAGAGCTCAAAATACCAGAATACTAATAGGAATGTGGATAATAAATGCCAGGCTCAGAAGGTTTCAGTTCAGAATAAAAACTTCATGACAATTAAACTAGAGGCTGTGTATGTTGCAAGAAAAATTGTGTATGTTATGCCCATGTCCTGGGACTTTGCAGGAGATGAAGATTAAGGTTGTAGAGTGACTGATCTTCCAGATAAAATTTCAAGGTAGCCCACATTCAGGCTGTGGTATGGGTACTGCTGGATGCTTTCAACAGATTTATAGTAAGATTTGGAGGCAAAACACAGTGGAGAAAAAAACTAAGAAACTTAAATATTGGTTCAAAAGGAACCATGTAAAAAGTTGGGGCCAAAGGAAGTATGATTACTGAAGAAATAGCAACATTAAAAAGAAATCAAGTACTTTGTGCAGGATAAGAAGAAGAATGTCTTGAAGGTATCTCAGATATCAGCAAGACCCCAGCCATCACCAGCTCACAGGTGCAACACTGCTCACCATTTATTTGAGAAGAGAGATGCTGGTCCCCTACCGAAGAAAAGCAAAGAATTGGTCCCTGGGATTCATTTAACCATATACAACCATTGAGGAACTCAGAAGTCACTGTAGCCAAGGTCAAAGGGGGTATGGCTACTGCTTAAGCTGGGAGCAGACCTTGGTTTTGTCCATATGATCCTAGTTTTACAGCATGCAAGAGTTGTGGAGTCAAGGAGGCTTCCATGCAGATTTCAAGGAAGATGTGAAGGTCCAGCCAAGCAGCCTCAGAGAAGGCAATGCATAATGCTGAGGAAATGAAATCAAAGGTGCATTGGAGACCCCTGGAAGTCAGAGATGGCAGGAACATGGAATGTCTTCCAAGGAAATCCTTAAGTGGATCCAGCCCAAGAGAAAGGCCATATGGGTTGCAACCAGCAAGGCCATAGAGGTGGGACAGCTCAAACCCTGTGAAACTCATGTATCACCATTATATGCCCCAGATGCCAGGCATGGAGCTATAGGACTTAATATTTGCTCCATTAGGTTTTAGTCTTGCTTTGGTTCTTATTATGGCTTGTATCTAGATGTCTCCCCCAAAGCCTCATGTACTCATAGGTGGGGCATTTTGGAGGTGGCTGGATCTGGGGTGTATGGATATGGATTAAGGGTAAATAATTAGATTAGTTCACTGACTGGTTTAGCATCGGGTGTGGGGAAGGGGAAGCCCCAGCCTAGGTGTGAGTGCCACCACCCAAAAGACTCAGCGCCTGGATAAAGGGAAAGGGAGGCTTGCTGCTGCTGCTTTGCTGCTGCTGCCTCCTGCCTACCCTGCCATGGACTGGTTCTCCTCTGCCATGCTGCCCTGCCTTGGAGCCAGCCAACTACAGACAGAAACCTCTACAGACTGTGAGATGCAGTAAATGTTTCCTCCTTTAGCTTGTGGGTGTTAGGTATTTTGTCTCAGCAATGAGAAAAGTAACTAAGACAGTACTATTTCTTCTGTTCTGCTATTCCTCCCTTTTTGGAATGGGAGTGTTTACCCTGTGCCTTTGTATCTTGGGATTATGTAACTTGTTTTTAATTTTTGAAGAGACATAGCTAAGAGCTTGCTTTAGCTCTGAGAGGTGACTTTGACTTGGACTTTTTAGCAATGTTAGTAGTGTTGAGTTTTTTGGGAAGGGATTATTGTGTTTCAGTTTTATGCAAGATAGTTATATCATGTTAGATAAAATTATGACCTTGTATTTATTTGGAGATTAAGTATAGTTTAAGGAGATGTGTTTGAGTATGAAGTTGACAAAGAGTGATGTGATGGAGTATTAAATTGATTGGTTTGAAAGACCCAGGGGACTAGCAAAGCATACCTCTGGGTGTGGCTGGATGGGTCATGGAAGTGTAAAATTGGGAGTCTCTATGTGGCCCCTCCCTCTCTTCCTCTGTTTCCCTGCTCTGCTTCCTTGCAGCCCTGAAACAATCACTTTTACTTATACTATGCCCTTTCGCCATGTTTCTCCCTTGAAGCCAGCTGATCTTCAACTGAATCTACTGAAACTATGAGCCAAATGCAGCCTCTCTCCCTTTTAGTTTTGGGTGTTTGTTATTTGTTCCAATAGCAGGGAAGTAATGAATACAAGCCTGCTTTAGAGGTGATAGGCAGGAGAGGATCACAAGACTAGAATGACATTATTTCCATTTGTCTAGATAGATAAATAACAGGAATAAAAAGTCATAAAACATATAGAAAATTGTTTCAAAGCCAAATGATAGAATCACAGGAAATATTTTTGAATAAAATCAATGAACAGCATCAAACAGGAGAAAATAGCAGGAAAATGTCATTGACAGTTGTCAATAATATTCAAGAAGACATTGCAGTTTTCTCATATTAAAGTAACCCATCATGACAGTAGATTTCTTTCTGAAATGAAAAAAGATAGTAAAGAAATTAAAAACTCAATTGTAAAATTATCAAATACAACACAGATAGTAAGAAACACTTACAGGAACACATAATATAATTAAAAACTACAAGACAAACTCTTGAAATTGTCCTAGAACTTAACTTTTATAGGTAAATAAGCATTGTAAAAGAAAAGCAATTTGCAGGACACTTGTAGTTACCAGAAATGAGAGAGAATGGAGACCAAACAATAGTTAAGAATAATGGAATAAGTACTGCAATGAACCAAGTTGTGACTCTTCAGGTAATTATGGTTATGAATTATTACAGTAAGAAGTCAAATACTAGATACAAATGGGGTAGGAACAATTTTTAATCTTGTATTCCTTAATCTTATAATTTAAAAGACTTAAATTTCTCATCCAAGAAGAGAAAGCAGTCTTAAATTAAAAAAAAAAAGACAAACAGGAATCAATTTGGAGTCAGACTCTTGTTCAGCTGCACAAAGTACCAGAAGATAATGATTTGCAGAGGGGATGGTTCTGAAACAAAAATTTAATGCCCAATTAACCTTCCTTGTTCAAAAGTAGCTGAAAGTTCTCTTAGACGAGCAGAAGGTGTAACACCTAAATTCTGTTCAAGCATATTCCAGCTAAGAAGTGAACTCAAAGAATTCAAATTATAAAGATTTTAGTATGAAAAATGTAATAATGATAAATAATATAATTAGATACTCTTTGTGTTATAAATCTTAATCTTATAATTAAAATATGATTATTAATAAAGTTTATAAACTTTAAAATAAATATCAAAGCAGTATCTAAAGACAAGTTGTTTGAAAGAAATAATACTAATGGGACTTTAATACCAGGTAGAGAAGGAAGGAATGAAATATTTAAACATTAAAGTTTTCATCACATTTAAGGCAAATAATAGAATAATATCTTATTCTTGATATTTGTAATTACAAAAAATATATTCAATTACGTCTGTACTTTCCAAAATTCCTCATAATAAAAATTTACTGTTTATTAAGAAAATAAAAATATAACTGCAAATTTAAAGGAATTTTACAATATTGCTCATTTTTTACATTCTGTGTCATTTATCTGTTAACAATCTACTGGAAATTTGTCATCTGAGAACTTTCTATTTGCTTTTATATTACTAATCCTTACTTGAAGAAACATTAAAGAACTCAGATCACCATGATGCCTACTCTCCTACCCCCAGATCATAACCTATTCATAAAAAATAATTTCTTACAAAAAACAGTCTGATCAAATTAAGCATTATGGAATTTATGCTATTTTCAAAGGGCTACTCTGAAATTTCATCATGTATTCATACACAGTGCTCCACTGAAAAAAGAAATGTCAAAAAGTAAAACCATAACTTCCACGAGCTTATTAGAAGTTAATGAGCTTTATTTAAGGCAGTGCACAAAAGAATGAGGAACCATGTGGATGGACTATCATGTTTATCTGTAGTAGTAAATTCTACTATACAAAATATATACCTTGACATCCTAGATATCATTTTTGAAAACCAATTATCGTTACTTAGGAAATGACACTTCTTCCTCCGGGAATTAGAAATCACTACCGACAGCAATGTCATTTTATGACTCGCTACATCACAGACTTAATGCACTCTGTGTCATAACTCTTCCCATGGGTTCTATCTTCATTTGTTTAGAATGTTAAACACAATGTCATAAGCAAATCGGCTGTCTATATCTATTCATCATGGACTCATTTGTCTGTCTACAGCTCATTCATTTAAAAAATTGATTCTTTAAAAACATAAGCCACAGCTCTGAGGCTCAGTTTTCACCTCCCTAAAGTTAAGATGCAGAATTAAATGACCTCTGAATCCTCCTGAGCTTCACATCTTGTAATTCTACCATCTGGTCACCTCAGGCTATAAAGTCCAGTGAAGTACTTACCATCGGACTAATTAAAAAGCATCTATAAATAGCTAAAGCAAAAGAATTTAAACATTTATATTTAAATTTAGTAAAATACTAACTAACATAGGGCTATTTTTTAAAACCAGCAGTATGAAAATTTCTCATTCTCACACTCACTTTGGTAGCACATACACTGAAAATTTCTCATTCTTTGTCTTTTCTTCTCCATAAAACAAGGTAAATCTCAAGTTTGATAAACATGCAGTCTGTTCAATAAACTTCTTTAAATTTTAAACTTAAAATTTGTCAAAATAGTCACATTCAAGATGTGAAGAAACAATGTGAGTTTTCTGGTATACACTATAGAAAAATAAATATAACTATACATACTGCATGTAAATCTTGATGTTGTAAGTTGATTATTACCACAGTTACCTTTTTAATAAATATACCAAAAATGGCCACTCTTCATCAATTTGCATTGTGCTTTAACATATTGGTGCCAGGCATATTTACGTTTGAATTTTAGAATCATTTATCCAGTAATCCATCTAAACTGTTATACCTAAAGATTCTATTATATTCATGATCATCTACTGTTCTCAGAAAATGTAACTAAGACTGTTTTAAAGTTAACATGTCAAATGCCAAGAACATTTGACTTTCTATGCCCACCTCTACCACCCTACTGGCACCCACATTAACTCAGTTCACCAAAGCACCATATGTTGCAAAGCAAGTGTTAATGAGACATCCAGTTGCACAGTTGAGACTTGTTACTTTATTGGTCCCAAGTTAGGCTCTTTTAAATGAAACTAATTAGAGCAGATTCTGAGTGTGAATTTTACTAGGTATAAGAATGAAAAGAAAAGTTTTTCATACTAAGACCAAGTGAGTCTTTAATGTCCAGAGCGCTTAGAGCCTATAACCTAACCCATACCAATTAAAAATGCTTCACCAAGGATAAGCTAAAAAAACAAGAAGACTTAAAATCTCACAGCTCAGGAGTCTTTGTATCCAATGATGCATAGAATTAACAGCTGTGAGGAAAGCAAGAAACTAGAAGTTGGATTTATTTTATGGTACTCATTTGGGAAAATCTGAAAATAAAAGAAATAAACCAAATACAAAAGAAAGCACTTTTCCTTCTATGTGTCTAGGATCCATCACCATGGCTCTTTTTCTTGGTTTGGAGAAGAATCAAAAAATTGCAAAGAGCAAGAGAAAAAGAAATGTATCTTTCAAAGTTCAATCACATTAACAACATTCTAAAATAGCATTTGTACAGCACTTTAAAATTTATTATTTTTGAAAGCTAAACAATATTGAGGATTAAATCATCGAAAACACACACGTGGAACCATGTTCATAGCAACACAATTTGTAATAGCTAAGTCTTGGAAACAACCTAAATGCCCAACAACCAATGAATGGCTAAAGAAAATGTGGTTTTTCTACACAATGGAGTACTACACAGCCATAAAAAAGGATAAACTAGAGTCATTTGTATGTAAATGGATGTTCCTTGAGAACATACTCTTAAGTGAAATAAATCAGACACTCATGAGTACACATCGAATTGTTTCTCTGATATGATAAACCATAACTGTAAATAAGGTCAAAGAGGTGTAATAGATATTATATAAAAGGAAGATAATATACAAAGGAGAGGAGTACTGGAAACAGAGAAGGGGGAAAAGTAAAAAGGCAACAAAGGAAAGAAAAGGGAACGGGAAAATATAGAAAATTATGAATAAACCTGCTGTAAATAGGGAGGGAGGGAACAGAGGGGAGGAGTGGGGAAGAGGGGGGAGAATCAAGATGCATCATGTACAGGTACAAAATACATGTGATGAATGTGACCACTATATGTAAAATGTACCAATAAATGTTCTTGGTTTAAAATTAAAAAAAAAAACAAAACACTTGGGGCTGGGGATTTAGCTCAGTGTTTAGAGTGCTTGCCTTGCAAGCTCAAGGCCCTGAGTTCGATCCTCAGCATCAAAAAAAAAAACAAAACACTTTTAGCTGAGGAATGTTTAATTATTTTTATAGGAAGGTATATGATATCCATTTTTCCCCACAGTGGGACATAAATCAATTATCAGTTTGATTCTTAGGCAAGAAGTTATTGTGCTTGCTAAAAGGAGTAAGATATATAGATTTTGCAATTACTGAAGTAAGAAAGCCAACATAGAAAAGAAATTTAGGAGAAAGACTGTTACTCCTTAAAAAAAAAAAAAGCATAGCGTCAGTCATGCAGATATTAATGGAAGAATTAAGTTTTCATCAAAACTAAAAAAGATAGATTTGAATTTCAAACAATAAGATTTGCAGAGCTTGAGAGTAATCTGCAAAGAATATTATGAACCAATGAAGCAAAAAGGCATGAAATCCCAATGAAAACAGAAAAAAGGAAAATAACTATTATTCTCTAGGAAAAATGAACCCAACCCAGAAGCACTCCCTTAGTTTCATGACCAATTTTTTTGTATCAGCTTTTTCATTTTCTTTGTGAAAAAGAACAATAGAATGCCAAATATCCACTTTATAGTAGGATAAGGTATGCATAAGATAGCTATGTTGTAACTATAACTCTTGCTATATACTGTGTATATTCTTAGTCTCAAATGAACTTTTTATTATCTTCTGAAGGTTTTGACTTAGAGAATGCCTTCAATTTACTTTAACAAATGGATGTGAACTGAGTGGAACATGGGAGATTCTTAACAATATCTGGTGCCCTGGTGGACAAAGCATCTTACTAAAGTTTAATTCTTTCTGAATGTTTTAAATTATCATAAGTATAATCATATTTCATGTTCACAAAAGTAATGAGGAATAGATACAGCAGTTATTAATTCTACCTTGTAATAATGTTACTAAGTGACTTTTTCAAGCATATACACTGTGCATTATAGCATACTTTGAATTAGCAATATAAATCTAGTTTTAAATGTAGAACTTCTTGCTTCTGTCAATGCCACACTGAGAATCAAAATTTTCACATGTACAAGCAATTTAACAGCTCTTCATTCTTTCAAAATCCTTAAACTTTTATCTCAGTGTAAAGCAAATTCCATTTTTTTTTTAAAAACACTGATGTTTAAATCTTCTGACTTTTGTTTCAGATAATGTTATGGTTTTGACCTGGAATGTCCTCCAAAAGTCTCATTTGTTGAAGTATGGGGGTTTCGGGAGATGATGGATCATGGAGGGCCTATACTCATATAGTGAACTGAACCACTGATAAGTTCATAGCTAAATATGGTTGGAAGAGATGTATCACTAATGGCATGCATTTGGAAGGTGTATCTTCCCTCGTGGCACCTCTCTTCTCTCTCTTCTTCCTGGCCACCAGGAACTGAGCAGCTTTTCTCTGCCATGCCTTTCTATTATGCCATTTCTGCCTTGGAGCTGGGCAACCATGGACTGAATCCCCCAAAATCATGACCCAAGTTAAACTTTTCTTACTTTGAGTGTCAGGTATTTTGTTCCACTAATGGGAAAAGCCAGCTAGTAAAGAAAATTTGTATGAGAGAAGTTGAATCACTCCTGTGACTGTATATAACCATGTAGCTCTGAAATCTTTGGAACTGGTTTATGGGAGGAGTTTGGAAAAGTTTGGAGGTGTAGCCAAGATAATCTCTAGAATGTTGCGGTAGTGCTTGATGGGCAACAACAGTTAGAGCTCAGAAGACTTGAATGCAAATAGTAATGCAGACAGTAAAGGCCAGGCTTAGGAGGTTCAAGTTGGAAACAAAGATTCCACTGGAAGTTGGACTAGAGATCAATTGTGTTACACTCTGGCAGGAAAATTGTTATCATTTTGCCTGTGTCCTGAGATTTTGCAGGAGACTGAAATTAAGGGCCAGGAAGTAATTAATCTGATGGAAGAAATTTCAAGACAGTCCAACATTCAATCTGTGGCATGAATACTGCTAGCTGCTTGTAGCCAGATTTATAATGAGAGTAGGCAAAAGGTAGAGCCGAAAAATTTGAAAATCCTGAACTTTGGTGCAAAAGGAGCCACATGTAAAGTTGGGTCCAAAAGAAGTCTTGCACCTGAATATATTAGCATTAAAAAGAAGCCAAGCAATTTGTACTGGGACAATAAGAAAGGTGCTCTGAGGGCCTCTCAGAAAATGGCTTACCCATTATAGGCTCAAGCATGTAAAAGGATAAACTTTTTTGAAAGACTCTGCTTTGAAAAAAAAGAGCCAGCAGCTCATTCAGAGCATCCTAGAGAATCATTTTCTTGAGTTCAGTCATCCAGGTTCAGTCATCCCATCCATGGTACAAGGCAGCCAGCCTGCTTCTCAAGATGTTGGCAGATTCTTGAATCTTGCTCGTGGTGCTGGCTTTTCAGGCATGCAGAATGCAAGGGTTATAAGGTCATGGAAGCTTCCATACAGTTATGCGGTTATGGAGGCTACCACCCACCCACCTTCTTCAGAAAAAAGCATGGACAGCCAAGGAAAATATGTGTGATGGTATCACAGGTCCCACCTGGAGTCCCTACAGAGGTTCTACTTGAAGCTGTAAGAGTGAAGCCAAAGGCACAATACGTGTCCCAGGACGTTGGAAATGCCGGGAATGCTGAATATTTGCTAAGGAAAAACACACATAGTGAACAGAGCTCACCAAGAAAAAGGCCATGTGAGCTACAGCCAGCAAGGCCATGGGGTCAGGGCTGCTCAAGCCCCGTGAAGCACATATCTCACCATGGCCTGCCCTGAGTGCTGGACATGGAGCTACATGGACATGGAGCTACAGTTTGCTCTCCTGGTCTTCAGTCTTGTTTTCATCTTATTCTATTCTATCCCCCTCTTTCTTCCTTTTTGAATAGAAATGTTGATCCCGTGTCATTATATTTTGCATGTATTTAATTTACTTTTTAAATTTTAGAGGATCTCACAGCTAAGAGTTTGCATTGAGTCTCAGAAGAGACTTTGGAGTGGACTTTTCAGCATTGCTGGAACTGCTGACTTTTAGAGATAGACTAAATGTATTTTGCATAATGAGATGAAAATGAGCTTTTGGGTGCCAGAGTGGAATGTTATGGTTTACATCTAAATCACCCCAAATGTTTCATGCGTTCAAATGTGGAACTTTTGAAAAGTGATTGGATCATGCAGATCCTATGCTCACTAGTGGACTGATCCACTGATGAGTTCATAGCTAAATGTGGATGTAGGAGGTTGAAGAACTGTGTCACTGGGCTCATGTTTTTGGAGGTATATCTCACTCTCTGGCTCCTCTTTTCTCTCTCTGCTTCTGCCCAACTGTTGACAAGAACATGGAGCACCTGCAGTATTCCTGAAAATCACTTTGAAAAATCAGGTATCATTTATAATAACCAATAAGCCATTCGTTCCTTGCTGAGTATCTAACAAAAATCGCATATATGAACACCAAGAGACATGTACAAGAAATTACACTGAGTTACCCTCACAAAGAAAAATGAATCTAGACCTGTATCTTTCATCCTATATTAAAATAAAATCGAAATAAGTAAAAGACCTTGATATAAAAACAGAAACACTGCCTCCATTAGAAGATAATATAGGTAAAACATTGGAATATGTATGTGTAGGCAAGGATTGCTGAGCAGAACCCAACTGCACAAGAAATAATTCCCAAGAATTAAAAAAGAGAACTATATCAAAACAAAATCTTCTGCACAGCAAAGGATACAATCAACAGCATGAAGGAAAAACCCTACCAAATAGGAGAAAAAGTTTTGCCAGGTACTCCAAAGCAAACTAATATCTAGAATACATAAGAACTCAAAAAATTAAACCACAAAAAGGAAAAGATTCAATCAAAAATGGACAATTGAATGAATAGACATTTTTCAAAAGAAGAAGTACAAATGGCCAATAAGTACATGAAAAAATTTTCAGCATTTCTGACCATTAGAAATGTAAATTCTAAAAATGTATATGTAAAACAAAACAACACCAAGATTCCATCTTATTCTACTAAGAATGGCTATCATAAAAAATTCAAAAAGCAACACATTCTGGTGAGGATGTGGGGGGAAAAGGAACACTTCTATACTGTTGATAGGAATGTAAACTGATTCAATAACTGAAAATTTGTATAGAGATTCCTCAAAACTCTAAAAATAGAGATTCCATTTTACTCAGCTAATAACACTACTTGGTATCTTCCTGAAAATGTCAAAGTCATCATATTTCAGTGATACATGTTTATAGTAGCCTAATTCACAATAGCTAAATTATGGAAATAGCCTGGAGGCCCATCAATAGACAAATGGATAAATACAATGTGATATAAATACCAATATATAGTCTTATTTATAGATAATACAAAATATACTCTTATTTATATATATTTACATATTATATATATACACACAAAATGGGGTATTACTCAACCATAAGGAACGATGAATTTCAGTCATTGTAGAAAAATGGATGCATCATGAGATTATAGTGTTAAGTGAAGTAAATCAGAAATAGAAGGTTAAATAGTGCGTGATTTCTCTTATAAGAGAAAACCAAGATACATATAAAGAGCAAAATAAATGAGTAATTATAGGAACTAGAGTGGTAGACATTTTAGCAAGGACAAAGGGTATCTGGGGAATGAAAGAGAATCAAAAATGACCAACATACGATATACGTGTATACTAGTTCCCCCAAATGAGTGTAATTATTATGTGTCACAAATATATACTAATAAAATTTATTAAAAATGATAGTACATTGCTCTTTACTACATTGATAGCACCAAAAGAAACAACCAAAATATTCAAGAATAGCTCATGAGTCAAATCCACCCCAATCCTTATTTTGGAATACAATTACATCCGTTCATTTCTGTATCCCTATGGTTACTCTCATGCTTCAAGATCAGAGAGAAGTAATTGCAACAAAAACCAAATGTCCCACAATACCTTAAGAAAACTCAGTATTTGGTCATTTTCAGAAAAAGGCTGTAAACGCCTACTTAAAAAGCATGTTAATTTAAATGTTTAGCCTATTCATATAGTGGAATACTATACAATAATAAAAACAAACTATACCCAGTATTGATTAAGCTGACAGAAAGTTGAGTAAAGGCAGAAGTAAACAATGTATACCCTATGACTCCATTCATGTAAATATAAGGCACTGGCAAAAACTAATTCTGACCTCAAGAATTATAAGATCAAACATTTATATGATTTAAATTTGGAGTGATTTCCAAGTCTAAAACAAAGAGAGTTATTAAAGAGTAGGTCCTGAGGAGAACAGCAGTGGCACGAGCTTTTCATTCAGAGGAGGGCTTATCTTTCCAAGCAGGAAAATCTCAGCCCTGTAGCTTTAGGAAATAAACACAATTCAGAACTGATATAGAATCTTTTAGATCATTTGCGTGAGACCTCAGTTAGAAACTTAAAGCCCTGAGGTCATCCTTTTATTTTCCCCTCTTTCTACAGAGCAGTTAGGAGCAACCAGAAATACCATTAAACTCCTTGATGTGACTAAAATATTCTAAGGTAGCTAAAACATGATACCTGGAAACTCATGTTCTATAGGTACTTGATTAAGAGCATCTAATCACAGTATTTTGCATATCTCTTTTGCCACATCTTGCCATGAACACCCAATGCTCTCTTTATCACTGAAAATGGTCATAAGTACAAATTTAATTAGATTAGAGAACCAATTCCCAACAACCCAGAACTAATTCATGAAATTAATTATCATTTTGTTTCTCTAGAACCACTTCAATACAAAAACCTGTATGAGTCAAAGTTCAACCACAAAATCAGAACTCGCAGAAGATATACACTAAGAGATTTATTAGAAAGATTGGTTTACAAAATTGTGAGGGCTGAAAGGGCAAGCTCAAAATCTCGACAGTAGACCCATTGGGAAGGGTAAGGTGGAACTGTCAGCTATGGGTTAAAGCTGCTGTGCACAAATAGAAGTGGTTTGGTAGGGACAGGGAATTATCTTTTGCTTCAAAGACTATCAATGAGGCTCAGCTTTATTTTCTGGAATAATTACCCTTAATGTAAATTGATAGTGTACTTTATTCATACATTCAAAATACCTTCACAGCAAAACCTAGACTACTGTTTGCTTAACTAATCTTTGACTGTAAATATGCTCAAGTATAGCAAGTTGCCGATCTGCCTTCTTGGGATGGAGTCTGTAATGGTTTAGATCTAGATGTCCCTCCAAGCCTCATGCTTTCAGAGATGGGGGCTTATGGAAGGTGATTGGATGATGGGGACACTACAGCTAGCTTGGTATTGGAACATGACAGATGACTGGATTGTGAGGGTACTACAGCTAGCTTGGTGTTAGGAGGTGGTCAGAAGAGGGGGTCCCAAATTAGAGTCACTTATAGGAAAATGGATGGACCTGGAAAATATAATGTTGAGTGAAATAAACCAGACTCACAAGCTGGAATACCATATGGTATCCCTCATTCGAGTGAGTCAAAAGACAAACAAAAGAAAATGGTAAACAATGGATACAAAAAGGCAAAGGGTCAGTTCTAAACCAATAGGCAGAGTCCAAGGGAACAAGAAGAGGGCAAAGGGGAAGGGGAATGGGAAGCCAGAGGAATAACAATATCCTGGAAAGAAGAACTTAATAACCCAAACTCAAAACAGTGACATGTACACTAGGTGCTACAGTAACTTTATGTAGTTGTGACTTAATGCTGCATCTATGTGGTTGTTTACATTGCTTGTTATTATACGCAAAAGGCACAGTGTGTTATGGTCTGCAAGCTTGTGTGATGGCCTGTAAATTTGTGTAATTTTGGATAAATTTTAATAAAAATCTATTTTAAAAAAAAAGAAGAGAGGGTGCCTTGTGGCATGACCAGAAAGGGATCATCTTCCTCCGCATTTGCTCCCGGCCTTTGTGAAGTGAGCAGCTCTCTTCTGCCCAGGCCCTTCTGCCATGCCACACAAGGACTGAAACTACTAAAATGTGAGCCAAAACAAACCACTCCACCTTTACTTTGAGTGTGAGGTATTTTGTCCCAGTGACAAGGAAAAATGATTAAGAGTAGTGAACTACAAGATCTTTATAATTTGTTGCTGAGTGATGTGTTCCAGTTCAAAGCCAGGAATGGACTTCTCTAGGCTGTAAAGAAGGCTCTGAAAACCACCATGCTCGCTCTTTCTTTTGCACCTTTGCCAACAAGTGATCACATTTCCCTCAAATAAATGTTAAAAAATACTTAAATAATACTGACTTGAAAGACTACCTTATCATTCAATTTTCCAAGATATTCACAGGTCCTAATCTAGCCTGGTTTTAAGCCAAGATGTTCTTTTAATTGGTCACACAGAAACCAGGGCTACCTGTGAAGCAACTGGTCAACAAATAGAAAAATAATTTGAATTAGTCATCTCCATTTGGCATAACAGATGGCCATACATTGGGTGGTTTAAAGAAAACTTTATTTTCACACATTTGTGGATGCTGGAAGTCCAAGATGAAGGTGTCAGCAGGTTTGATTTCTTTTGAGGCTCTCTTTAGCTAGCAGATGGCCACCTTCTTGTTGCCTTCTCGTATGTTTTTTCTCTGTACAAGTCCATGATCTGTGTGTCCCATTGTCTTCTCCTTAAAAGAAAGCCAACCTGATTGAATTAATACCTTCTCATTTTAGCTTAATCACCCATTTAAACTCATATCTCTGAATACAATCACTTTCTGGACTACTAGAGATAGGCCTTCAACATAAATAGGAAAAGGGTACACATAATTCAGTCAATAATATGATTCTTAAATTTATGATTTACAAATCAGTAGATTAGTCATTTACTTACTGAAGATAAAGAACAAATAATTATGAACTAGAGTAAAATATGTATGCAGTCTTCATGGCACCATTAGATTTCAGATAAGGAGATAAAATGACTATTTCCGGGAGTTGGTTGAATTATCACTTGGATCCAAATGGAAATTTCAAGACAAAAGCAAAAATAGTCTTATTTCCACTCAAAATTCTTAACAGTATTTCATTTCTTATGTCCATAGTATAAGGCATACACTCATAACAAAGTATGCATATATCATTATTCAAGAGGAATGCAAGAAAGAATGTCACTTAAAATCAAAACTGCAGCTCAGTTTGGTTATTCTTGGTCACATAGAATCACACACCAGTAGCACTACTTGTAGTGATCAATAAAGATAAGGATGCTAGGTAGTCTTTCCTGAGAGCAAAGGAAACTGTAAATATTGCAAAAGTAATTTGAAACCAATTATAAATATATATTATCATTTAGCAATTAAGTCCAGGATTTCTTTGTTTACTGTTTTTCCTTTTTCCTTTAATTAAAAAAATTAATGTATTTAGTAAGTATTCAAATGCAATGAAGTGACTTCAAATATTTATTGGAAATTTGAACATTTTCCATCTTCCACAGAGGCTTTAAAAGTACAAGTGTCTACTTGATATTATGAAATATATTGTGAATAGGTAGAAAGCACTTATTGAAACATAGGCTGAAATTGAACAGTTCCTTTCCGTAAGAAAACTTCTTCGTGAGTATAAGTGAGGCTTAAAGAATGTACAGGAACCACCAAGGACAGTTTCTCAGATCACTTAGAAGCCAAGGGACTAGCTAATTCCATTATAAGGCAATGTCTTCAATTTATGAAACCTTTTCAAAAGGTCTGTAGGAGAATGTTGGTTCTTATTTTATACTATCTCTATACCATTTTCATTGAATAGATATTTAATAATGACCCCTTTTCCCCAGTACTCTTCAGAGTGCCAGAGATGCAAAATAAAATGTGAAGCTAAAGTCATAGAATTTACTGCCTATCAGGTAGGCTGGCCAACTATCCAGTGTTCTTAGTCTTAGCACTGAAAATTCTGAATTTTGGAAAACCAGTCTTGGGCAAACAAAGATAATCCATTATCCTGCTAGCAGGAAATATAAGACTTTCCAAAATTCGTCCATCAATAACAAGTGTTATATGACTGAGTTATTTAAATGTCACTTGTCCTTTTGGCGCCCTTGGGATAGAGTTGTCACTTTTGGAACAAATGTAGTTTTGCCTGAATGTGATATGAACATCCTGAAGCAAATCATTAGGAGAAAAAGTGAACCACATCACAGCCAAAAGTCAGAGGCAAGTTTTAGGTGGCAGAAAAACAGCTCCTCTTACTCTTCGACTTCTTAAGACTACTTCTCAAGCAAGGTAGGAGCAGGTCATGCTAATAGAGAGTGAGCACACAAAGATCTAAAGCTGAGCTCCATGCAGATAGGAGGCAGGTTGCAAGCTAACTTGTTAATTATGTTGTCTAGTATAATGACTTGGGTGCACTATCACTGAAATATAACAAGCTTGTACTTAGGTGATAGAAAGCCAGTCATTCTGGCTTTTCTTTGCTCATGTGCCTGTTTGAGAGACTGAAATGTACATTTGTAGAGCCATGTATGGGGTGTGACAACAATGTACGGTGAATGTTTAAATATAAAAAATGTATTGTAGTAAAAGACACATGGCCAGTAATCCCTCTCAGAACGCTCCCCCTTACTTCAGACGCACTTATCCCATCATTCCTGCCACTTTCTGAAGCAGTTCGCAAGTCTCGTTTCATGATTCTCTTTAGGTGCGCTGTCGTGGCTGCCTTGATATACTGACTCGATTCAAAATGCTTCCTGTTCATGGTCATTTTGACTTTGCAGAAAAGCCAGAAGTCGAATGGTGCCAGATCTGGTGAATAAGGTGGATAAGAACACACTGAAATATTTTTATGAGCCTGCCTTTCCTTGGATGACACTTGGCAGCAGCAATCACCGTATTTTTTATCACACCTCACAAAGATACTTATGAGAGAGAACTCCCAGAACTGCTTCAGAAAGTGACAAGAACAATGGGACAAATGTGTTTGAAGTGAGGGGGGAGTATTTTGAGAGGTATTAAAAGAAGTATGTCTTTTATTGTAATAAAATGTTTAAAATTCAGACATTCACTATATATCTTAGTCACTTTTTGCATATTTTGGAAGTAAATCTAACAGAATGCACTGAGACATTACTATAGATTATAGGAAGAAGAAGAATGTAAGACTCCTAGGATTTTGTCTTGAGAAAATGAATGGATGATCATGACATCATTTGTGGCACTTGTGGGAAAGCATACTTACAGACAGATGCTTTGGTCATTCAATTTTGATCATATTTAGTTGAGATGGCTCTTAAAGTTTTCTTTCTAATCCAAACTTTTGATTCACATTATCAATCATATATGCCTTAATAAACCCCAGTCTTCTGATCAATAGGCTCCCCTAGTAAACTGTTCACCAAACTAGGTAATACCTGTAAGTATTAATCTAACAATGAAAAATATCTCAGTGAGTATGCAGTTAGCTGATCACTATATCAACAAAAACCAAGGCTTGAATGGAAACATAAAACACATCTAAAATCGAAAGCATATTTCACATTATATATTTTTGGCCCAGTACATAATAAAACTACTAAGGCGATAAATCTTTTAAAGAAAGAAAGAAAAATAATGGTGGTCTTTGATTTACAATTAATAAGAAATATTTTGATATCTGTTAGTAACTCTGCAATGAAACAAACCATAAAATGCCAGTTCAGAAGGCTGCATTGATTGGAATGAATGCAATGCAATGAGGTCAAGTTTTTACCTGGAGAGTCAGCTGGCTACCTCCCAAAGAGTCTGATCAAGAGGCAGTGTCCATGATATGAGAACCTGGGTTGGACAACCCTTTCAAAGTGAATTCGTCTTTCAGTGAATAACTGATATATGAGTATCAAAACAACAGAAAATATAACCTGTACTTTCAAATCAACATGACCTGGATAATAGGAAATACTTCCAGGAAGTCACATTTCATCAGGAAATTATTTGATAATCATGAAGTCAGGACAACAGGGCTGATTTGGATAGCTCAGAGATTTCTGCTGGTTCTTACCCCTCCTATCTCTTCAGTGAAGTTTTTTGAGTTTGTTTCCTACTGGAGAGATAGCTTTTCCCATGAGATAGAAACACTGACTACCTGGGGGCCAACATCCTCTTCTCTGGTTGCTGTTTGGAAGGCCTCAGGGCATGGTATTGAGTAGACACAGTTATTGCCTTCATGTGATTTCCATCAAATGGGGGAGTAACCAGCAAATGGACAGTGACTTGGATAGTATGACCAGGGTCCTATAGGATCACATGAAAAAAGGGCATTTCATCGAGCCTGGAGGAGGGGAATTGTTAAGGAATACTTTTTTTGGGGGGGGGGGTGCCAGGGATTGAACTCAGGGCCTTGTGCTTCCTAGGCAAGCACTCTAACCACTGAGCTAAATCCCCAGCCTGTCAAGGAATACTTTTAAAGGGAGCAATGTGAGCCCATCTCTTACTTTTATTTGAGAAATGTACCATATTAATAGATAATCTGTCTGCATGAGTGACTCACACCCAGTTGACAACAACATTCATCTGCCATGTGATTTAGGATGTCAGCAGCTATTCAGTAAGTCAGGATAGGATCAGATTGTTTGGAATTCATGGGATCTTTCCTTGAACATTGCTCAGCAACTCACTTGAGTGATATTTGTTGAGGCATGGCCTCCTGAAAATCAGATGTGTTTTATGCTTCCAACTATATTATAAATTTTAATGAGAAAATTCCATTTCATATGATACCAATTCCATTTACAAAAAAAGATTTTTCTGGAAAATAAGCATTCCATTCTGGAAATAATTAATGTTTATAATACATTGGGTGAATTTATCATCATACCTACTTTCCAATTGTATAATATAATATTTATAATAAGATGGTGGTAGCCAAAAACTTATCTTTCCTACTGACTGTGTTTCTTTACTTTCAGGTGTATTAGGGCTTTTTAGCTATCTCTCCTTTGATCATGTTTGTAACCCTGAAAAGTGCGCCATATTATAAAACAAATAACATAAAAGATAAGAATCTCTCCATGGTCATTGGTTCATTACGCTTTTTCCCCTTCCCAGCTCGCTGCCACATACACGTGCATGCCCGCTAACATACACAAACATACACCCCTCCTTTCCAACTTTACGAAAGTATTTCAGGCAATCAGCACATTTTAAATTCATAGGTTTACATTTCTACTATATTCTTGGTGTCTAGATGTTTAAATGAAAGCAAATTATGATTACAAGCATCGAAGCAATTGAGATTAAATGAAATTGGACAGGAAGAAAGATTAATCTAGATAGATAAGAGAAGTTCGTTTTCCTTTAAAGAAGCTGGTTAAAAGAGATTCTCACCAGAATTTTCTCAGAGATTTTCAAATACACTAAGGGCTTACACTTGTATTTACCAATGATTATTCTTAGAGATTATTTCCTTTGTTTTATTTACTCCATCTCACTTCACCTCCCAAACTACTACCTATTTTCTTTTGCCTTTTAATTCTTCCCCCACACATTTTATTAGCACATATTGCTTATGCAGATTAATAGATTTCATTTTGGCAGATTAGTACATGCATATAACATACCTTACTCATTTTGCTTCCCTTACCCCACCTTGCCCCCTAGATTTATACGGTATTTTGGGGGGAGGATTCAATGTGTATAATGTATTTTGACTATATTCACACCTCCTTTTACCTGCCATTCACCACCCCCTTTCCTTGTTTGAATATTGAGAAAGGTCACCAGTGTGCTAAGAAGTGCAGGAGCTCCCTCTCGTGGGTTTTGGGAGTCACTTCATAATCTTGAAGCTGCAGGCATTGGAAATCCAGGTTTGTGAATTTATAATTAAGATTTTGTCTACAAGAGATTCCCATTTCAAACTATGTTTATCACATTCAAGACTTCTCTTAATTCTTCAAATTGATAGAAGCATTATTAAGTATAAAAAATGAAATTTTTATAAGGGATTGAATGCAAGATCAGTAACTCGGTAGTGAATGTGTCTATTATTTGCTTCACTAAGTTTACATTTTACAAAGTATATTTACATAATATTATTTTACTTGAACCACACAGTAAGTCTGAAATCATAGTACCGTCATTGCCAGTTCCAGGATTGGGGTCATCAGGGGACAAAGATGCATTTCTGGGAAAACCTAACATTCTTTTCATTGCACTCAGTGCTTCCCCTCTACATTTGCAGTCTTGCAGTTTCTCCTCCAGGGTGAGTTTTTCTCAAATTTCAGTGTCTTAGATCATTGTCCCAGTATATCTCATTTTTCAAAACTTCTATGCCAAATATATTATTGCAACAAATTTTTTTTTAAATTTGGCTTAAGTCAGATGTCTCTGACTCTTAAAATGTGTATCAGTTTATGTTAATGTTCTCTCCAGAATGAAAATATTTTTGAACGATTTAAGATAATTTTGTTAAATATGGGATTACATATGGAGGTAAATTTTTTTGGATAACTGTCTCTGAAATATTCAAAACTTAAGGTTTCCGGTTCTATACTTATGTTTTGATTTAATTATGTAGAAACGACTATTGAATTTGCAGGAAACTAGGTTGAAATCTCATTTATGCAAACAAGGTCATTGACTGGATCTTAATCAAATGATAAACAATCCCCGTTATACACCAGGAAGCGCATTACAAGGCTCATTACAGGGAGTTAAGTGACATTTTACTTATCTCCTGATTCCCCAGTCCAGTTCACATCTTCTTACAATGAGAAACCCACACAGTCTGAAAAACAACTCTTCCTTTTACTGGGAATAATTTCTTAACCTAAAACATTATTTTCTCATTTCAAAAAGTAAAAATAATAGCAGAACTTACCTCATAGGTTTGTGGTAAGGATTCAGTAACACAAACCATTAAAAGCACTTACCAGTATCTAGTATGGATTACACAGTTAATGAATGTAACTCTTAGTAATATTAGTATCATTAAGCCATGAACACTATAAATACCTCATTTCTTGCTGCTTTTGTCCCATTCCTGATGTCTAAACAGTTTGTCTTGTTTTTGACCTCTCTTGGCATATATCCACGTGTCCTGGTCTCTCTCTTTCGTCCCTGGTCTCCGTTGCCTTTTATCACACTCTCCGACCCTTTGTAGTAATGCGCTGCTTTTAAACACCCCACCAAACCTCCCTGAACATCTTACTTGCCTTGCACAGCGACCCTGCCGCATCCTCTCCAGCACAGCCCAAACTCATCTTGACTGCACACGGACAACCTCGTGCCGCAGGGTCAGCCTTATGCTACTGGCCATCCTGTGTGGAGTCAGGACAAAGGTACAGGCTCCAGCTCTGGAATTACAGTCCGTTCTTGAGAAACGACCTTTTTGCTTACTTTCCAAATACTAACAAATCAGTTTATCGGTCAGTTCAACAGAAACTCACCAGCTGTCACTTAGTCATTCATTTACTTAACCACTTAGGGCACAACAGAAGATGAAAGAGCCCATTACAGTCAGTGGAGATCCTCCCCATCTCTACTGTCTTCCTCCTTAGCTCCACAGTTTTGGCCCAAAACAGCAGAAACAGAGGAATGAATGCCTGGGATTTGGAATACTCAGGGGCAAACTGAACATTTCAAGGACACAAGGGGATGCTGCGGACTTGTCTCATTTAGAAAGATACCTCAAACCCCATGAAAAGAAGGGGGCATTAAACAGGAACTCCAGGAGCCCATAAGTAATTAATAAGAGCTGAAGTACAAGGCAATGGGTGTAGTTGGTATGAGAAATAAAGAGGGACCAATTCTGCATAATTAATACCCTTTTGGGGATCACTTAAATACCTGGGCAAAGAGGTCTCACACTTCTTGATCATGAACAGGAAGAGACTCACCAAATTAAAGCAAGTAATGATGACTGTCTCAGGCTATTATTCCATCCCATTTTGATTGAGATTTAATCACCAGGACGCTTGAATAAAAAGCTTCTTGGGCAAGATCTTAAAGATTTTAGGATACCCACATTCATCACAGCATGACATACAATAGTCGAGAGATGAAAGCAACCCAATATTCTTCGAAAATAAATGGATAAATAGCATATGGTATATACATAAAATGGAATATTATTCAACCTTTAAAATGAGAGAAATCCTACCACATTATGACATGGATGAAACTCGAGGATATTATAGAAAACAGAATAAACCACTCTCAAAGGACAAATACTATGTGATTCCACTTATATGAAGTCAAATTTATAGAAACAGTAAGTCTAACTATGGTAAACTGGGAACAGGGAAGAGGAGCAATTTTTGAGTGTGTATGGAGTTCAGGTGGAGATGGGCTCAGGGGCGTATCACTCACCTAGCACACGGGAGCCTGCGAGTTCAGTCCACAGCACTGTCAAAAACACACGGCTACCGAGTTTCAGTATTAGAAGAGGAAGTTTTTCAGCATCTGTTCCACAACCGGATCTTAACCCTACTTTTTTTTTATTTTTTTATTATTTTTACCAAGAACATGTATTGGTACATTGTACACATAATGATCATAATCAACATAAGGTTATTTTGCACCTGTACATGATACGTCTTGGTTTTTAACCCTACTTAAGTGAGAATTACTTAACACTACTGAACCAGAACTTGAAAGTGGCTGAGACGACAAAGTTTATGCTACATTGTGTGTATTTACGACAATTTTGAAAAAGATTTGCTTGGTTCTTCTTCAGCTTTGTGTATGTACATGTTTTCTTCTGCCTGAGGCAAATGAGTAAATTTTGTGGTGAACAAGTTCTTCAAGCAATAACAACCTATCACGCTAACTTGCTGTGGTGTGAGGAAGGGGTAAGGGAATTTACTCATGGAGCCAAGCCAAACAAAAACAATGAAGGACAGTGTCCTCTTCCTCCTCCACAGAAAAGAACTTACTGGTAACCCAGCAGACGAAAGCCTACTGCCAAATTACAAGGATTAAAAGTATATCCTTTGTGAAGCTGCAGCTCTCTTTCCTTGTGGTGACCTGTGAGCTACCTTACAAGTGAGACAATTCTGCCCAGGCACAGTGTGCATGCCTATAATTCTAGCACTCAGAAGGCTGAGGCAAGAGGATTGCCATGAGTTCCAGGCCAGCCTGGGCTACATAGTGAATATAAGGCCAGCCTGAAGTACATAGCAAGACCCCATCGCAAAACAAACAAAATGTGACAATTCTTATTACACTATATTGTCCATCAGGGTCCAAGATCCATGCTTTTCAGTACATTCAGTGCAAAGTCTTAGGCAATCATCCCTAAAATTACCTAAAAGTCAGTCTTCTTCTCTCCCTCTCTCTCTCTCTCTCTCTCTCTCTCTCTCTCACACACACACACACACACACACACACACACTCCCAGGCTAAAGTTCACCATCTCAAATATCTTGAAAAAAATCAGTTTCCTCACTGTGATTACAATACTGATAACTTTATAACTTTTGGACAGTTAATCTGTATAATAGCTCCATCCATTTTGTTGATATTATTCTAATTTCATACATATCTGCTCATGTTACAAAATAAGACACAACCAACTTGTGCAAATTTTGTCTTTCTTCTTGAATGAAGAGAGAAGGCATGAGTATAACTCATTATCAGCATATATGTCAACCTAGAATCGTTGGAAAAGCAAACATCATTTTATAAAGTTCTATTAGTTGAACTTTTCTTTATAAAGACTCAACTGTAGATGCTGATTTTTTTGACTCTCTGTTGAGACAAATTCAACTTCGGGATTAGTAACCTCATAGCAGACTGCAGCATCATGAATTCTTACTGCTAAGTAGCAGGCCCCTTGTGAAGCACTCAACAAAATGACCTTTTTCCTTCATCACCATGACTTTATGAAAAAGATATTACCATTATTAACCCTCTTTATGAAAGAGATTAAGATTTAGAGAGATTCAACAGCTTGCCCTTTGTAACATATGTAGATTTTAACTCATCTGACCACAGTCTCTAGGCTTAGTCCAGAGCCCTGCAAAAAACTCAGATTTAACTTATTTTTCATGTCACCAAAACAAGACTAAAACTTTCTGAGTATATTCTTTTTAGCTTTTGTTTATTTGTTTTGTTTAGTTTTTTGAGACAGGGTCTTGCTGTGTAACCCTGGCCAGTCTAGAACTTACTAAGTAGCCCACGCTGGCCTCAAACTTGTGAAAATCCTCCTGTCTCAGCTTCCCAAGCACTGGAATTAGAGACATGCACCAGCAGGCCTGGCATACCGAGTATATTTTCAAATGCCCTCCCGTGCTTGTCAATTTGATGTCACTCCTTAATGCATTCGGTAAGCATGGTTCTGGGCACTAGATGTACAGTGATAAGCAAAACATGGCCCTGCTCTTGTGGAACCTGTGGTCTAGTCTACATTAAAAGTTACGGTATCTGGATTCAGGAGAATAATTGTCAAAACATGGGGATCAGACAACTGGCACAAGACAGAGAGCTCTGGTAGTATATAATAGGAAAAAAAGCAATCACTCTGTGAAGAATATTGTTTCCTTTATTTCTATTTGTTTTACTATTTATAGATTCAATCACCTAAATTACATGAATTTTCACAAATGAATATATGTGGTTGTGCTCCAAACTTTTCCTTAAAAGGCATACATTCTGATTTTTCAGATTTCTTAAATCTGGTGCTGTGATTAAAATCTTGATCATTATCCTAGGATCCTGCTTTGGCTTCTCCTCCCCCAGCTTCCTTGCTATTCATTTGCCCATTCACGAGTTTAAAGAAGCTCCAAAGCCAGAAAACGTACTTTCTCAGAACACAGAACAACTAGAAACACAGCAAGAATCTTAACAAACCGAAATGCATTTTCTCGTCACAATAAATTTAGGTAAAAAATTACAGCCTCTGAGTAGAAAAACCTGCAGGGATTCACCCATAAGTTTTCAAGTCTTCAAACTTCAAAACTGCCAAGTGGGCAACCTTCAAGCCCCATTAAATGTGCAGACTCAAAAATCCTGGATTTGCCCTTGCTTTATTTAATAAGGCTTGATTAGCTTTGCAATTAAGCTATATAGTTCTTAGGCTTTGCTCGGAAAAAGTACCCATCTACTTACTGCAGTTTACAAAGTCTTGCTTTCACTATAATGGCCCTTTCAGTTAGTTTCAATCGGAAAGAACAGACAATATCTCACAGCACCATTTAACACAAGCTTGGTCTATGAGTACAACAAGGAACAAGCAACCCTCTCAGTCTGCAGTTAATGAATCAAAGTTTAAGGCGACAAATTGGCTCGCTGAGGCAAAATAGTTAATTACTTTTAGTCAGAAATATTCATCCTGCTTTCCTGGCATAAACAAGTCTCATAAACTCTGTTTACTTACTCAAGTGTTTTTCTCCTCTTCTACATCCCTAGGCATCATTCAAGACTCTCAATATATCATGTCAGAGAAGCTTCATAATTTTAATCCAATTTTTTTATGTTTTCAGCCTCCAAGACTGAAAGAAAAAAGAAAAAGTGCATCTCATCAGGAATTTGGGATTTGTAAACACTGGAGTACAAACTATAAAAAAACAAAATTGAAAGAAATAAGAAACTTCAACGTTAAATTCTATAGTCACCGTGACTTTGGAGGCTAATTAAATCAGGCTTTGTGTTTCTTAAAGTAAACACATTAATTCCAAATGTGAGTTTAACTGTTTATCCTGTCAGGTGAAGCTACAAACTAATGTAGCAGTAGCTGGCATGCCCAATTAGTAAAGAGGTTTAATGGCAACCACTCCAGAGCCTCTTGCCTCTGGGACTTTACAGATGCACTATTTCCTTAAAACAACATTTTAAATGTTAGCTAATAAGAAAACTATGTCAACAGCTTTGATGAATATACCTGAACAGCCAATATATTATATATGCCCTAGCCAATCTTCCAAAGTCAACTTTTGCTAATTTTCCCCCAATTATGTTTCCTTGGGGACAACATTCATATTTTCCCTATTTGTTATCTTCTGACATTAGCTTGTGTTTTCTGAAGGAAGACTGCTAGAGTGAACACTAATATTTAATAGCTACTGACAGTAAATGCCAGTAAATGTTGTTTTTTGCACTGTTGCCCCAAAGTTTACTTTTTTGAAGCTCTGTTCCAGATTTCTTAAACCTCAAGTCATCAACATTTTATGAGATGATTTTTCCAAAAGTAAATTACAGGATCATGAATTAAGTAAGTGCTGGCTTAGAAATAGTGCTTATTATTGAAGTGACTCATTTCTAGGTGCATGAAAAGTCAGATTAATGCATTTCTACATGCACTTAGAGATAAACAGAGTGTGTTAGAGAAGCCTAACCTCAACTAAAAAATAGCATCCCAAAGTTTACTTAGAATAACATATTTTCCCGTAAGTTAAACATATTTTGACATATACAAGTATTTAACTTACATGGGTTAAATCTTTTTTCCCATTAAAAACTAATCCCAAATAAGATTGATACTGTTTATGGAACAAACAGTTGCCGGATTCCTACAAGGTACAGATGAGGTTCTGAGACCCAGGTGTACTTAGATGAATAAGACAGAGTGCTGTTCTCAAGTATTTATTTGCAAGGTAATGAGACAGACTTTATTTTTGTAAGAAATGCATTCCACGTTTTTCCTTGAGGTTCTATCATTTTCTTTTTTATTTTAATTTTATTTTAATGGTACATTTTAGATGTACATAGTGATAACATTCATCCTAGGGTATTTATACTTGTACATGAAATATCTTGTTTCTTTTTCTCCCATTTCCTTCCCCTCCCTTCATCCCTCCTCCCTCCTTATTTACAAAAGCTTTGTTTCCATTTTTTCCTTCCATTTCTTATTTCTCTTGTCCCTCTGTTCCTTTCCCCCTCCCTCTCCCTTGTTCCCTTTCCCATTTGAACACTTTCTTCCCTTTCCCAATATAATACATTTTGGTCTTTACACTTTCAGTTTCTCACACCATAGAAACGATGCAGTATTTAAACATGTGTGTCCAATTTATTTCTCTTAGGAGTATGATCTCAAAATGCATCCATTTACCCAGAAATATCTCAAGCTTATCATTCTTTGTGGCAGAGTAGTACTCCATTGTATATTAAAAAACACATTTTCTTTATCCATTCCTCAGTTGATGGGCATTTGGGCTGTTTCCAAGATTTAGCTATTACAAACTGTGCCACTATAAACATGGGTGTGCATGTATCACTATGGTATGATGCTTTTAATTCTTTTGGAAAGATACTAAGAAGGGGAATAGCTGATCAGAGCTGATCCAGATAATACTTGGATCAAAGACTGTCCTATGTAGAATTCCATTGCAGTGCTCTGATGAAGTGAAGTGTGTCTGCTCAAAATGGGGAGGAATGAAGGAAGTATGAATGAAGAGAAAGCTTTCCTGAAGGAGATGATAGCTTGGTCGAGCCATGAAAGACAGGGAGAACTTATTAAATCACTGATTTCAAACAGTGTGGTTTTTCAGTCCAACACCATCAACATGATGTAAGAACTTGTTAGAAATATAAATTATTGGGTCCCATCTGAGAGGGATAGAATGAGAATCTCTGGGAATAGAAGTCAGAATTCAAAGTTTTATTAAGCCTTCAAGGTGATTCTGATGTGTGCTAAGATTTGGAAACCACTAAGATAATTTGTAAGGCAAGTTTTCAGCAATAGAGCAGGAAGATTTTTCAGGGAGTAAATTATATAAGCACGCAACATAGTTGTATTAGATCATGCAGCTGCTCAGAATGTTAGCTATTACCAGCTCACAGCTGTACTCTTCTCCTGGGGATTGCTCTCATCCTGTGAAAGACAGCCCTCAGTTAGGAATGCTTGAGAAGCTATGCACTCTCCAAAAGTGGTCCATAGCTAGTGAAGGATTGATATGGAGATATAAGACGCCAGTCCCTTTACTTCAGGATAGAGTGACTCTGTAGTATGCTTTGTGCTCCAGAACTCCCCAAGGGACAAGCTGAGCCCATGTTTGCCTGGCTCATTTCTCTGTCCTGTCTTTCTTCTTTCATTCCTTTCTAGGTTTCCCCTAAAAGCAGTCCTACAATATATCACCAGCATGAGAATCCCCAGCTTAGGTTGTTTCAGAGAACCCAACCCCAGACAGCAGTATACAATATAAGAATGAATGTATGGACAACAGCAGGAGGTTTTCACTGGTGAAGCAGAAAGTGTAACTCAGGGAAAGGTGGGAGAGCAGTTTGGAGGTGTGGGAAGGCTATGTATGAAGTACTTTGGACAATAATCCATAAAAACATGAAAATACCTATACAGATATACAGATTGAACTTCAATTCATGTAAAGTACTGGTGTGAGCAGACAACGGAAACCACTCGGACTGCCACCACACATTGCCAGGAAAATAGCTTCCCTATTTACAATTAATAATATTTTACATTCTACCGGGGATCAGAAATAAAAAGACTCAA
The DNA here is from genome assembly GCA_004026905.1 of Hystrix cristata. Taxonomy (NCBI): domain Eukaryota; kingdom Metazoa; phylum Chordata; class Mammalia; order Rodentia; family Hystricidae; genus Hystrix; species Hystrix cristata. The sequence goes on along the minus strand of PVJO010000068.1, from coordinate 275,760 downwards.
AATTCAAGCCATGGAGGTCAAGGACTGTGTGATCATTTGTAGAGATGGATTTTGGAGATGTAGAAGGCAAAGAAGGACTAGAAAAGTGAAGCGCATGGGTAATCCTCCAGGTATAAGGCAAAGGAAGGCACTTCAGTAAGAGTCAACCATGAGTTTTCCTTCTTCCTTCCCAGGAGGAAGCTGCTTCTTTCTTTAGCTAAGGAGGCTCCTGGTGCAAACTACTAGGGGCATATTTCCAATCTTAGGGAATTCCGTGGTCATACATATTTTTTCTTCCCAGATCTTAGACTTTCCTCTCTGCTCGTAATGGTTACTTTTACCTGTCACTTTGAGTGGGGGGGGGGGGCAGAGAGCTGGCAAAGTATTGTTTCTGCAGGTGTCTGTGAGTCATTTCAGGATGAGACTGGCATTTGTATCAGTAGAATGTGTGAAGATACTCTCTCAACAATGTGGGTATAATCCAATCCATTGAAGGCTCGGAGAGACCGTAGAGGCAGAAAAAGGGCAAATTTCCTTCCTCCTTGAGCAAGGACATCGCTCTTTCACTGCTATCTTATGCCAGACCTCCTTGTTTTCAGGCTTCAGATTCAGACTGAGGTGCTTCACCAGTTTTCCTGGGTGTCCATCTCACAGATTCATACTGTGGCACTTCTGAGCCTCCCTAACCTCATGAGGCAATTCCTATAATAAATATCCCCACTTATATGTTCAGTTGCATATATCCTGCTGGTTCTGTATTTCTGGACAACCCTGACTGACAACCCTGTTCCACCAATGTTGCTTCTAACTGGGTTCCTTTCCAACTTGTTTTAGTGCAGCATGGGAAAACTTCAACACTTTGAGCTTCTCCCCTTCTCCGGGTGCTCATATAAGCACATACAACTTTTGAGGATGTTCTAAGGTTTTTGTTTTGTTGTTGTTGTTTGCTTGTTTATTTTCCTGTTAATACAATTTAAAAATAGACCAAGGAGATGATATCAACCATGAGAACTGAATGGGTCTCTACCACTAACACTAGCAAAAAGGGGCCTTTTTCCCACTGCAGTAGACCTGAAAATATAAATGACTGAGGATTCTACAGCCATCACGCTGCCACACACAGAGGATGAATTTCCAGACCCCACAAAGACCCTCACAACAAAGATAGCACTGAAGGTGGAGTAAAGCATTGCTTGGTTACTGAATTTAGCAATGTCCAGCGCCAAATTCAAAACTTCGAAAGAGTTTTTGTATTAGTTTCAACAGAAACCTAATAAAAAATGCCTTGCTTTTTTAGAAAGTAAATATAACTAGAATCTCATCTTATTCTAGGCTTTACTCTCTTACTGAAGGTTCTTTAAATGTCTTCACCTTTTTTCTTTCATTTATACACAATATACAAAACACAATGTTCCCAAGCAATTTCATCTGGGGCATTAGTCATACAAAATGTAAAAGATAAAGGATGCTTCATGGTCATATAAATTTGGAAATTACTGTTTTCCACAATGTTAAACACGTTTCTTTACTACAGTATTTCTCAGAGTCTTTAACACATGTTTATATGCTAAATGTATATCTTGTCCAGGGGAAAGTAATACCTATACCTATTCTGTCAATTTGTTTGGCTGTGGAAATATTATTTTCATTGAGACCCTATGGGACAAAATTACATGAGATACATTTCAGAAAACATTTCAGATCCAGCTGTAATTCAAGACATTTACTATCCCCAAATGCTTGGGCTTTAGAATGCTTCAATTCTCCCAGCGGGGCTTTCAGTCACTCCATTCTATAAGCTCCACAAGAACTCTACATAAGAACATATTTGGGGACCAGAACAAAGGAGAATGCTAAATACAAGAGAGGTGTAAATAACTGTGCTTTTCTCTACTAGTATGGAACAAAGTTTCACCACCTTTTGAGTAAACTTTAGGTTTCCATTACGATATGGTCATTTTCATCTTCACTGCATGTAATAAATGTATCTATATATAAATATTAAGTTTAAGGTAAATATATATAGTTGTTAAATTTCAGGTAAATGTATTAATGAAAACTTCTGAACTACATTTACTAACTTTAAAGAAAACCTGTGCCCAAAAACAAGAACTACTATGCCAATTAATTATCTTGAATACATCTGAGCAGAACAGATTTTAGAAAGTCACTTACAAGGTTTTGGCTGTACTTCCTGAAATGTTTTTGATGGGATTTTAATGTTTTAAAAGTCTGACAGCTGCTCCTGAAAATGAAATACTGTTTGTCAGCAAGCTACAGTTAACTCATTTCAATAAATAGGTAATTTGTTCTTTTATAAAAGAGTTGAAAGCATTCACTGACATTTGAATAAAAAAGAAAACTGGGCAGTTCGTGGAGAGGGAGAAAATGAAATCTCATCTTGAGCCTTCTGGAGGTGTGAGAGAGAGTTAACACAGAAGGGCAGACTACCTTGGTGTACCTAGTAAAAAGGAGCACATTACAAGTGATTCTTTTCATTGCAAGTGATATAATGCAAAGAGGCTACAATATGGAAATCTGGTTCCTCAGCGGGAACTTTTTCATTTATTTAAAAGAGACACATCACATATAGCTGCTTTCTAGACTTCACGTTTCTAGCATTAAGAAAAATTCCTAATGTAACTGACATGCAATCCAGACATTTCCTTCCAAGAGCTTCCTGGTCGAAGGAATCCCACCTCTAACAATCCCCTGATGTAGCCAGTGGTTTGCTGGACCAAATTAGAGTCGGTTCTCTCTCTCTCTCTCTCTCTCTCTCTCTCTCTCTCTCTCTCTCTCTCTCTCTCTCTCTCTCTCCCCCTCCATCCTCTGCTATTCCTGGTTGGCTATCTATTCACTCCCCACCTTAGAAACACAAACACATACCATTCACATCTGGTCAGAAAAACAGAAACCACTGTCACTTTCCAAAATGGAGAGGTTTCCTTGCAGAGAATTGTTTCCAATGGGTGTCAGATGACAAAAATAGTCAAAAGAAAGCACTGAGATAGCCCTGGGAGGAAGCACCCACCATGCTAAGGTGAGAAAAAGAAAGAGAAGAGGTGGGTATAAGAATTTACTGGCTTAGACTATGCAATTAATGGAGGTGGAACACCATTAGCCACAGTCAATATCACTCTTGGGGTATGAAGAGACCATTTCTTAGGGCGCAGAGGACAGAGCCAACAATTGCTTCTGGAACCACTCACTGCTGCTGAGCCCATAGTACAGGAACAGGTGAAAAGGATAGGAGTGTTTCTTTTCCCTTCCACTCACTTTCCAGTTTCTCTCCCTCTTGCCCCACCCCCTGCTCCCACCCCATTGGCAGATCCTGAAAGAGAATTCCCTCAGCAAAGAAGCACAATGGCATCGAAGAATAAAATAACTTGGAGCTGAGAGAAAATAGGGAAATACCTAATTCTACACTAAACTTCCTCCTTCCTCCATCGCTAGCTCCAGATGCTGCACTCTATCCTCCTGCTCAAAATCTAGGAACAGAATACAAGCAAATATCATTACATGCTTCCCTAAGCACCAAACATTAAATGACTTGTCCTGGGATGCATTGCTGACAACAGAGTCACAATGAATTCCCCTAAGGAGAAAGTGACTGACTGAGCAAGTTGCATACATTCACTGGGTCTTAGTTTCATCTTCTAGGATAAGCACATCATGTCTTGGAAGGTACAATCAAGGATACAACACAAACAGATCATCTGAATGAAGGGTTTAGCACAATGCTAATTCTATGACAGACACTACTTCAGTTCTTCTCTTCCTCCCTTATTCCCCATTCTTCCTTGTGGAATACAAGGCTCTTGACCCTGTTACTAGAATTTCAAACATCAGTAAAGGCTTGTGAGGCCAAGGGCAGAAAACGCTCCCTTGTAGCTAGAGAGGTTACACTAGTCCAGTGAGTGAGATTCTTGAGAATTCTAAGAGATGCACGAATTACTTACAAGAATAAACTTATTATAATGATTCACAGGAAAAAGAAGGGAAGCCTTAAACAACAATTTCCAGTTAAGCAAAGTGTTGCAAACTTCATAAGAACCTGGACAATTCTACCTAGCCGTAGTAAGGGCAAGAAGCTGAGCTTTAGTGTCCTACCTTTTCTTTGCTCACACAGCATTTTTATTTTCCAAAAATTGTGGATTTTAATGAGTTATTTTGCCCCACCCAATGACGATATAATTCTGGAACAAGATAATTAGGATGAAGGAATAAAAAATATTTCTTTATATCAGGATAGAAGACAAGAGCCAGTAAGCTTTTAGGTATGAAATATTGTTACTGAATAGAGGTCATGCAGCCATCTCAAAGATTATTGGTGTTTTGAACTCATATATGCTTGATTCCATCACATGTACCCTCCTTTCATAATCACTGTGCTATAGCTAATGTGACAAAATTCAAAATGGTCTTTAAAAGGCCAGTTTCCCCTAATGCATTCATTTCAAAGCAAAAGCTAAGTCACTGGCTCTTTTCTTCTTTCTGGATATAAAGAAATACTTTCTACTCTTCCTTTGTAAGTACCCTGTCTCAAAGCATATCGCCATTGGTGGAGCTTCATGAAGCGCTCAGAGCAGGGGTTACCAAGAGACTACCAAGGTCAGGGAGAATTCAGGATAGAAGATACTTTCTGCCATATGTCAGTACATGGATCTGAGAAGAGAGAACAAAGAAGGAGAGGAGAACTCATGCCTAGATTTCTAAACTGAGCAAGTAAATGAATGTGATAATAGCAAAACAGACAAAATAGTCATGGAGCACATGTGTGATTAGTTATAAGAAAGTTGAGTGAGGTACTCGTGGAGTGGCCAAACACAAGTTTAGGCATAGATACAGAGATGGTAACTTAAACCAGAGAGTCTGTGAGCCTTTTTGTTTTGTTTTTTATATCATAATTCCTACATTTCTGATGCCATAGATCACCATCAACATCTAACAACAGTTCTAGACAGTCTCCTCAGAAAAGAAGAAAAGAATCAAATGTTCAGCTATTGCCAGGTTTGAATATCCCCCCAAAATTTCATATGTTGGATACTTAATCCCTAAATTTATATGTTAATGGTATTTGGAGCTGGGTCTGTGGGAGAGCATGAGGAGAGAGCCCCATCAAGGCATTAGCAGCTTTATAAAAAGAGAAAGAGAAACTTGAGCTGGTGACCTTGCTCTATCTGCCATATGACGCCCCTACCATATTAGGATGCAGCAAGAAGGCTCTTTCCAGATGCTGGCACCATATTCTTCAACTGCCCAGCCTCTAGAAGCACATGCTAAACAAATCTCTATTTGCTGTAAATTACTTAGCCTCAGATATTTAATGATAGCAACAAAAAACAGGCTAAGACAGATGCACCTACAGCCCAAACCAGTTTATACTATATATACAAAATTTTTGAAAGTTCCCAGAGCTCCTGGGTCAAGTAAAAAGCCACATCTACCACGTCTAATGAAAAATAATTTTAAAAGAGAAAAGTCTTACATGCTGAGTCTGTACAGCACTAAGGTTTAACATTTCCTCTTCTTACAGTTCACCTGCCCCACCCGAAACAAACTAAAATTCTGTGTGCCAAATAGCTTCTCACCTAGCAATGCTTTTCTGAGATAATGAGAAACAAAGCAGGGCAATTCAGTGATAAGAATTTCTAACTACTAGCAGCCAGAGAAAGACCCAAGGTGTTCATTTTCTCAATTACTGTAATGCTCATTTTCTTGCTGGATGGGCAAATGCTCCTAAGTAAACCTTGGGGCTAATTGTATACATCCTGGCATATACAGTGTGCCCCAAGCCCAGAGGCAGCAGCTAGCAATTATATTCCACTGATTAATGTGCAATCGTAAATTTACAGGCTTGATGGTCCAGGGAGGCTTCCTGCTATGTGAGATAATGAATAGGAAATTGTCAGAATAATTAGCCAAGTCAGACCTCACAACTCTACCTGTGAGTTGAAAGAAAAAAAAAAAAGGAAACTCCACACACAAACACAAATGCTTGTCCTTTAACAGAATTAAAGATTGAAAGACAGAGTGTAGGAGTCCAAGGAAGGAAGAGTACAATGAAAATATTCCCTTTTGCTATTTTTACTTCATTTGTCTCACTATAGCCACGGTGTCTATAGTAGATACAGAGTGTCTGCACCTCTCAGATTCTCCTTCAGGGAACAATGACTGATTCCACTAGCTGCTGGAAGTTCTGCCACCTCTGTGATCAGCCCTGTGAAGAATTTGTTCTCAGCAGGAGAGAGTTGTGCTGTCCACGGTCAAGCCACCTTCCAAGGAAGGAGGGAAGCAACCAACATTCAGTGACTGCTCAAGGTCAGATGATAAAGTACTGACCCCCCTTTATAACAAGATACCCGCCAGAAGGGCCAACCCAGCTTCAAAGTTCCCCCAGAGGATTAGCTGTAGCCTCTACAGAGACTATATCACAGACCAAATGCTCCCTCTTCCCAGGCCTCCTTCCCAGAAAACACTCCTTAGCGAGACTCCTGCATACTGCCTGCTGTGGGAGTTTGCTCCCTGCAGAATCCAACGTGCAGCAGTATTCAAGTCCACACTGCTAGAGGAATCTCACAAAGAAATGTAGTTCATTCAGTTCAGGGTAACAAATATTTTGTGGGTGCCTACTGCATGTAAGGCAACCCTAAAACCACACTGAAGGAGGTTTTTCCTTGAGTTTCCCCCCCTGGGTATTTGGTTGATTGGTTGGTTGGTTTGGTTTGGATAGTCTTGTGAATTAAATACTGTATACACAAACACTATCCTTGAAGGTGATTCTTCTGAGCAAAATTACCTCTTTTTGGGTTTTCTCTAAACTAAATTGTGTGTGTGTATGTGTGTGTGTGTGTGTGTGTGTGTGTGTGTGTAGTCTTAAAAAATATCCCAAAAGAAAAACTATTAATTGTAAAAGTCAACAATATTTCTATGTTAAAATTGAACTACATCATTTGTATATAGCTTGATTATAGATTCAAACAGATTAGAAGAAATCATAAACAATTAATAGGTCAACTATTATAGGTCAACAATTTATAGGTCAACTTGTTTTGTATAAATGTCATTGTAAGTCATCGATACAATAAAGACCACGCAGTCTCCATGAACTCTAAAGGCCAAGGGTGGTGAACTGTACGGATTGTATATGGTAGAGGATGGCCCACTTTCCAAGTGATTTATGGATATAGTTACAAATGGTGTGGGTGGACCCCCACCTTAAGCAAACCTGGTTATCTGAAATCCCTATTGCTATAAAGGATAAATTAAAGAGTGATTTTTAAAATAATTCATTAAAGAGTTCTGAAAATATTTTAATAAGTATACACCCTAAATTTTAAAATATATTTACAATCAATGATTTATCAATATATTTTTATATCTCTGCTTTAGTATATAACACTGGTCTGTACCACCTATTTTTTGTAAATATAAATGATACCTTGGTTTTCATTTTTTAACCTATTCTCCTATCACTTACCAGCAGTGTGTTCTTAGGTGGGTTATTTCTGTGTTCAAAGCCTCAATTTTTTTTTCTGTAAAATGGGCTGGAAACAGCTAGCTAAGAGCTTTTGAGAGGATTAATAAAAGCTATATGCGGGAATGTGTAGCCGAGTCCTCAGTGGTTATTATTTGTCAGTAATTTAAAGTGCTTGATAAAATTTTCCACATAGATTTTAAAAGCAGCATTTCCAGAAAATGGGACAATTTAGAATACATTCAAATCATTCGTGGTTTGCCTAGCTATATCTATTTTAGGAGAGTATTTTTTAAATAACCATTTTACCTGTATTTATAAATAATGCCGTGACACAGAACACATCATTATCCCTCCTTCAAAGTGGGCTAAGAGAAAGGAAATTGCTTTCAAGTTAAGAATATCTGCATGAGTCTGCTCTACCCAAAGACACAATTTTCCTTTATCATTCAGGGCTGGAAGGAGACAGATCTCATGATAAGTGGTAACAGTCTCACTAAGTACTCAAGTGTTTTGTAATACAAGAGTCCAGCAAGTGTAATAGGTCTTAAATAATTTTCCTAAAAGAAACTCTGTACTGTGTTTAGTAAATAATTTTGACTGCTGGGATCATTTGCTTTAAAGCTGAATTCGCTGAAAAGCCTAGGGCACAATTTTAAGAGTGTCCCAAAGTATTGTAATTAGGCAATTATTGCCTAATGATAGAGAAGAAGGGTGTAGAACTATCCTACATAAAATTTAAAGAAAGGTATTGCTTGAACTGTTAAAAACACAGAGGTGTGCATTTTCCATTGTCAGCATTACAATGTGTGTGTGCGTGTGTGTGTGTGTGTGTGTGTGTGTGCAGGTAACAAACATGTATTTCATCTAAAGGCAATTCATCAATATTTAAAAGAAAAGATATAAAAAATAAAGAAAAAGATCTTTGATTTTGATGTTTATTGAGAAGTTCAGTTGAGTGGATAACAGATTTAATGTGGTTGGTCACCTTCCTTCTATCTTTCCTTAGTTTTGTTTCATGCATGACATTAAGGCTGTTTCCAAGCCCATGTTTCCAAGCTCTACCATTATTAAACTCCTCCACTTTAGGACATTTCCCCCTTATGTAGGCAAAATGTCTGTAAAATTTGGAAGTTTTAGGAAATAGTTCCTTGACCCACAAAGCCTACATAGTGACATATCAAAATAATTTAATTAAATAGGTATTCCATTGCCATGCATTCCACTAGGCACTAAGCATAGAAATGACAGCAGTTGCAAGCAAGAAGCATTCTCTCGACACTCTTGGCAATGAGATTTTTATTATAACTATAACCCTTTATACAACTAGTTCATCTGAAATTAGGTTATTCTTTTGTGAAGCTGATGTGAAATGACCTTTCATGGCCGAATCGTTCTTCTGAAAAGTGACATCAAACAGAAGCAGTAATTCACACAGAGATCATAAAAAACAAAAGAGCTACTTTCTTCATGAGAGCAGACTGGTTCTGAAGCATAGTTCAGGCTAATTCTGGCTGAGAATTCATCCAAGAGATAGGTGTTTAACCACTAGCAAGACTGAAATAAGACCAGAAATGGACCAAAGGTGACATAAATCATGATGATGAATATTATCGCTGGATAGTTATATCGTCCAAATAATCATTCTATTTACCATGTAAGTAAAAAAGAATGGAAGAAATTTTTAAAATATGTTTGAGAACTTACGCATTCAAATAAAAGTCAGGAGGCCTGAGGCAGACTCTCAGTTTGGTCACTCACCTCCTGCATGTCTCAACTCTTTGTAGGCCTCAGTTTCCTAACCCAGGAGTGTGACAGAGGAATGTTGCATTGTATTTAAAATACAGATCTTGCATAGTAAAACTTTTTAGAAAATAAAAAAACATACAAACATAGGTGAGTAAACTGGCTGCTGTTAACTGTATCTCCTTAGAAAAGCACATACATTTATTTTGAAATACTTCAAGACGACCAATGCAGAACTCATTTTAGGAATGTGCTCACCCTCGAGTCCACTGTCCCAAATTCAGTTGGTGTGGACTCTGCCTGATGAGGAAAAGAAGTGTGGTAAATTTTAACAATAAAATCAAGATATTATATATCTAGGCCTATCTTGGGGGAAAAAGTGAAATCTAAATTCCTCAGTTAGAGAGTACAGAAAACATGCATTCACAAACAGAAAATATTTGCCAGGAACAGTGGTCCCTCCCTTAGCCCGAAGCCTCTGGGTTTCCCCTGGGTGCAGGGTTGAGGCACTCATCCTCCAGCTGGGAGCTCCAAGGACACTCTGGGTAGTAGCCAAATATACCCCGTGGCCTTGTACACCTTCGACATAATGCTTGTGCCAATATCTAACTCCCTCGAGAGTCTACTTTCTTTTTTTACTATTTAGACTATTTTCAAACTGATTTTAATAGAAGGATTGCTTCTTTTCTCCAAGTGACTAGGAAAAGCAAGTCTGAGTACAGATCACACTAGCTGCTACAATCCAGATGCCTTTCAAACTAAAGTGATAGCACTTTCTGTCAATACCAAGGCCCAGCCTCAATATGACAACTGAATTGTCCTTCAGAAGCCTACTTGAGCGCCAGAGCTAGCAGTTCAGTACCTGAAATCTATGGACAACAGGAAAAGTGATATGTCAAGAAGTCTGCAAAATTATGGACAAAATATTGTAAATATGAGCATTTTTCTGAGGAAAGTATCCCTTTCTGTCATCAGGCTCTCAAGATGGTATGAAGCTCAAGAAGAGGTAAGAACTACTGCCCTGGGCTGAGTAAGAGGGAAGATTTCAGGCCTGTCCGAGCACCTGTAAAAACTGCATTTTTTAATATGCCTTTATGCTGTAAAGAACAAATTGGCAAACAGTCAGCAAACCTGCTCTTCCCTTATGTGAGTATTTTCTTAAACTTTGACTTGGCTCTGTAATTTCAAGTGATGATGAAAATTACACATTAAGCTGGATCAGCCAGTGCACACAATCTGGACTCTAACTCGTGGCATTAATCAATTGAGCTTTTATTTGTTGGCACACAGAAATGAATGTGGAATTTCTTTCTACCCTATTTTTCAGATTAAAAGATTTCTGAAGTGATTTCTTTGCTTGATGTACACTGGCATTTTAATGAATTTTTTAAAATGTAAGCTCCTTGCTCCCCAGCAAAGAATGTGTGACTGTAATGAAAGATTCCAATTAATAAAGCTGTCTCCATTTCTTCAGCTTAACACTTTTAAAGCACTTGTGAACTAAAATTAAAATAAAATTCTCTGGAACAGTAGCAAATGAAGTCATTTTTGATTAGGAAAAATATTTCCTTCCCTTTTGAAGGTATTTCCATCATTGCTTTTACACGAGACTTCATAGAGCCTAGAAATTATCATAATTCAAATCTTTGAGTTTTAAAAAGGAAAGTATTTTCACATTAAATATAAAGAAAAATAGTTTTATAATCTAATGTTTGTATTTAAAGTTAACAGGCTGCTATAGCAAATCCTAACATTGGTATAGGATTTTCTTATGGAAAGGTTAATTTCAAAAAGTCTATCCTTATTTGATTTTCACAATAACAGTGTGGCATTAGTGTAATCCTTGTTCCTGTTTTATAAAGGAAACAGATTCCTTATGCATCTGGATACTAGAGCCTCAGAAAACAAAGGTTCTCATGCAAACTCTTTGAGTTGCCAATAGCTTATTCTCCGCAGCATTATTAGTCAATTAAGAGGGAGGGAAGAAGGGAGGGAGGGAGGGAAGGAGAAAGGAAGAAAGGAAGGAAGGAAAGAAGGGAGGGAGGAAGGGAGGGAGGGAAGGAGGAAGGAAGGAAGGAAGGAAGGAAGGAAGGAAGGAAGGAAGAGGAAAGGAAAGGAAAGGAAAGGAAAGGAAAGGAAAGGAAAGGGAAAAAAATCTTTCCTGAATGCCCAGTCTGCTTTATAGTCTCTCCTATCCCTTTCTTAATCTCTAATCCAAACATTTTTATAAAACTAATTTCTCACAGCTTATTCACCAGTCAACCCATTCCATCATGACTTCCAACCTCACCATGCAATCAAAACCATACTTACTGAGGTTGTCAGTCATATTTCATTTAACCAATCTATTGAGAAATTTTTCATCCTTTACATGCCTGATCTCTCTACAACATTTTACTCTTTCATTCAGATCTTTCTCAAATTGCCAATTTTTGGCTTCTACATTATCATTCTCATTATCCGATTGCTGCCTTTAAGCAAGCCTACTTTGAAATTCTTCTTTATTTTCCTTTCTTTCATTGTGATGACATTCCCTGCGGCATGATCATGCAGCACAGTCAAGTGACACTTGGGTTTCAGTATGAATTGGTCTTTCATAACAGAGCAAGCACATCTGTTGCAAGGGACTTAAATTGTGATCAATGTTTTTTGTTTGTAAAAGTAGCCTACAACTCAGACTCAGAGATAATTTTCAACCACTGTTTCATATTAATAATAAAGGAAAGCATTTCTTTAGCAGAAATGCCAATGGAGACCAGGGATAATTCTATAATATCCTGTAGCCCTCTGGCTACCAAAGCACCTAGCACACTGGCGCTCTCTGAAGTTGCCCTGGGAGGAACACAGTCTCGGGGAGACCGTGACTAGGCACAGGGCTAAGCCAGAGCCAGTTACTGTCTCACAGGTGAGCCTGACTTGCCACCCTGTGGCCAACCTTGCAGAACCAGCACTACAGTCTCTGGGCTCTTGGTTTGTGTGCATTGTTTAATGGCTGCCGAGCTTCAGCTTTATAAGATGAAAAGAAGTATCAAGATGAATGCTAATAATACACAACATTGAATACTATTGAGCTGTACCTTAAAATGATTAAGATGGGAGATTTATTTTATGTGTATTTTTCCACAATAAAAATGTTTGGGAAAAAAAAAGTTTGGAAAAAATTCTTTCCTTGAAAATGGTGGATCCTTCTACCATTAGAACTTCTAATGACAACTCTCCTTTGTGGCTCTGAATACATAATAGTTGCTCAGATTATCATTCTACTTTGTAATTTACAAAACCACTTATTAATGTGGAAAAACTGTGCATTTAGCAAAACCCCTCATCACATCCTCCATAGCTCTGTGTTCTATCTTTGGGTTACACTGAACATCTCTCAAATTGAATATGGCTTGCTCTCTCTTGTCAACACAAAAAGGTTTTCTCCTGTCCCCTTTCTTAATGGGTAACTCTGTTTCATCTTTAAGATCACACCTCTACTATGAAAATTTCATCACTCCCTACCCCAGATTGGGCAGGATTTGAGCTGCTTTCTTTCTATCTCTACAGAAGACAAAATCCTGGTAGCAAGAATTGCTATTGTATAATCCTAACAAAAAGATTGTTAATATATGTTGAATTCTCTTGTTGGTCCTCATTAGTTCCCCCTCTCAAAGCACTCAATAGGCTTGTCACTCTATAACTCTGAGGTCCACAAAGAGAGAGGTCATATCTAACTTGTTGAACACTGTATCTTATATTTGGTATAGCCTAGAAAACAGCAGCCTCTCAATTAATATATATATACACAATATAAATAAGTAATTAATTTTTAAAATATGGAACAGAAAGTAAGATAGGATTTTGGCCAAATAATAAAATATGATCTAGAAGTTGTTGCTCTGGCAATAAAGAGTTTAAGATTTACCTATTTCTTGAAAAACTGTTCATTATGTTAATGAGCATATTGGGAAGAGGTTGATGTATCACATTTCTATCCATCTAAGCAGAGCATCAGGTACACCGACTGTAATAGCTGACAACAACCTCACAACATAGATATTAATATGATGTCCATTTTATAGGTGAAGAAAATGAGGCACAGAGAAGCTAATTAGCTTGCAAAAAGCTAACAGAAAGTCAGGATTAAAATTTAAAGAAAGGGCTTGTTTGGTAACAAAACCCATTGCCATTTTATCTATGGAAAAGAGGTTTAGCATCAGAGAAATGAGAAACAGGGTAAATTATAGTATGATTCTGGTCCAGAATTGAGATCCTTGTTCCAATATGTTTAGAACAGAAAATGGCTCTACCTACTCCTCTGACAACCAATAAAGAAGGGTGGGCATGGAAATCCTCCTCAAATGGAAAAAAACCTACAATTTCAAAGAATAATTCTCAATTATAATGTCACCTTTATTTACTGCCATGAAAATAAAATCACACCAAGATGCAACATGTACAGGTACAAAATAAATGTGATGAATGTAACCATTATATGTAAAATGTACCAATACATGTTCTTGGTTTAAAATAAAATTTAAAAAAAAGAAAGAAAAGAAAATCAAAGAGTGTTAAATTCTGAGTGTTCTTTCTTGATCCTGAGGGGGTTTTTTGAGACAAGGTCTTGCTGTGTAATTCAGGCTGGCCTTGAACTCCCTGCAGTCCTCTACCTCAGCCTCCCAAGTGCTGGGACTACAGGTGTGCACCACCATGCCTGGCCCTGGGGTTAAACGCTGATACTAGCTATTATAAGGAATTCATATATGGAGGTCAGGTATTTAGCTCAAGTGGTGGAGTGCTTGCCTAGCAAGTGCAAGGCCCCAAGTTCAATCCCCAGCACCAAAAAGAAAAAGAAAAAAAAGAAATTCATATGAACACCTGCTTGTAAAAATTTTAAGATTATAGAGAAAATGTATAAAATATGTCCCATGAGTTCTGAGCTTTGTACAATTTTATGAAATGAATAAACTAAAGAAACTTTGGAATGGTAGGTGAAGCTAAAAAAAAATCATCACTGCAAACTTTCTCAATCCCTTTATAATGCTCTTCATTGTGAACCTATCTGTCATTTACAGTGTTCCTCAAAACTAATTAGTTGTCAAATTCTTAGGGAATTTTTTCAGGATTTGCATGAAAAGGAAATTTTGGGGGGAATCAGAGTTCTAGCAGATGATACTGTTTTTATTTACAACTACTACAAGGTCAGCCACTGGAGAACTAGCATTTAGTTTTTAGCAATTAAGTATAATACCATGTAGAAAAGTATCAAACCCATCTATCAATTGCTATGAACACTGAAGTCTGTGGAACTATTAAAACTGATTTGGTCTAATATCCTACACAAGGTCAGTGACACAAAAGAAGTAAGTTTGGACTCAACTTTTCCAGTTACAGTTTGGATTAAATTTCCCACTTAATAGTCTTATGATAAAGGATTAATAGGACCAGAGTAAAATACTCCTGTGCAAAGAGAGCATAACAGCCTACAGAAATAATTACAAGCCACATCAGCTACTTCACTAATAATTACAAAGAGAAAAATCTACAGTTATAATGAAATATAAATTCCTATTATTGTAATTCTTAATTGGAATGAATAAGCTAATGGTAACTTTGTATCCAATTATGAACTTCCTCCGGGAAAGTAACAATAACTCAAGCCTATGAAGAGGGCACATCTCAGGTCTCAGGTTTCCAGCAGGCCATAATTAATGACTATCTAGACAAAAACAAGTGGAAGCAATCAATGAACCAGAACAAGAGAATTCAGGGGCCAAAATTATGAGAACTTAAAATGGAGAATTAAGCACTTTCATCATTTCTTCTAAGATCTGGAACATGACAAAGATGTCTACTTTCACTGTTCCAATTCAACATAGTACTAGAAGTCTTAGCTAGACTAATTAAGCAAGTGAAAGAAATAAAAGGGATCCAAATAAGAAGTGAGAAAGCGGAACTGTCCTTGTGTGCGGATGACAGGATTTTCTTTCCAATACTGGGGACTGAACACAGGATTTTTGCACCAAGCTATGTCCATAGCCCTTTTTATTTCTGATTTTGAGACAAGATCTCACTAAATTACTAAGTTGTCCAGGCTGGGCTGGAACTCTCAATTCTCCTGCCCTGGCCTCCTGGAATGCTGGGATTATATGTGTGCACCACTATGCCTGACTCAGATCACATGGTTTTATATAAAGAAAAAAATGCAAGGATTTGAAAATTGTTAGAATTGATAAACAAATTCAGTAAAGTTCAATAATAAAAATCGACATGCAAAAATATGCAGCATTTTTATACAATAATGAACTTGCTAAAAAGATACCAAGAAAGCAATTCCATTTAAAATAGCTTTAAAATACTTAGATATAAATATAATCAAAGATGTGAATGATCTCTACATTGAAAATTATAAAACATTGGCAAAAAAAAAAATTGGTCAAGTCACCAAAAAATGAAAAGATCGCCTGCCAAGTTCACAAATTAGGAAAATTAATATTGGTAAAAGGTCTATACTACCAAAACTGATTTACAATTCATTGCAATCCCCAAGCAAGTACGAATGGTGCTCTTCATAGAAATGGAAAAACAATCTTAAAATTCATATACAACCACAAATAGTCAATAGTAAAAGCTATTTTGAGCAAAAAGAACAAAGCTGGAGGTATCATAATACTTATCTCAAAACACAAAACTGTAGTACAGTAACCAAAACTTCATGGGACTGGTGCAAAAACAGAAAAAAAGGCTAGCGAAACAGATGGAGAAATCAAAAATACGTCCACGCATCTACAGCCAACTGATTTAAACAAAGGTCCCAAAAGCATTCCTTGGAGAAAGGATAGCCTCTTCAAAAAATAATGCTTGGAAAACTAAAGATTCATGTGCAGAAGATTGAAACTAGACCCCTATTTTTCACTGTATACAAAATTCAACTCAAATGGATTGAAGACTTAAAGTGAAAGCACAAGAAGAAAACACAGGAGGAACATTTTAAGACAACAATATAGGCACTTTTTTTTAATAAAACCCAAATAGTACAAAACACAAAAATTAAAATAGACAACAAGATTTCCTCAAACTAGGAAGATTTTGCACAGAAAAAAAATCGATACAGTGAAAACACAACTTGCACAAATGAGAGAGAATATTTGCAAACTATGTATCCAACAGGAAATAATATCCAGAATGCCCCAGAAACTCAAAAAAGCCACCAAATCCCCCAAATAATCCAATTTCAAAATGGACAAATAGTTCGAATAGACATTTTTCAACAGAAGATGTGCAGTGGCCAACAAGTATATGAAAAATGGCTCAACATCACTATTTGTTAGAGAAATGCAAATAAATGACTTCTCACCTTATCCCAGTCGGAATGGTTCTTATCAAAAATTAAGAGTAACAAGTGAAGGAAAGTATGCACAAAAAGAGAAACTTATACACTGTTGATGGAATATAAATTAATTAGCACACATAATATGGAAAACTCTATGGAGATTTCTCAGAAAAACTAAAAACAGAATTGTCATATGATCCAGGTATTCCACTTCTGAGTATATATCCAAAGGTAATGAAATAAGCACATCGAAGAGATTTCTGTGCTCCCACTTATTGCAGCACTATTCACAACAGCCAAAATATGGAATCAACTCAACCCATCTATCAGCAGATGAATAGATTATGAAAAAATGTGGTATATACACAATGGACTATTAGTAGTCCACAAACAGAATGAAATCCTGTCGCTGATGGCAAAATGGATGAAACTGGAGGATATTATGTTAAATGAAATAAGTCAGGCACAGAAAGACAAATAACACATGTTCTTAATGCATGAGTTACATCTTACTGTTGATGTATGTATGCTCTGGTACACAGATGTCATTTTGTTGTCACAGCACTACAGTGAAATACATAAATAAAAACTTTAAATTAAAAAAAAATAATGTTGATCTCATAGAATGGAGTAGAATAGTGGTCACTAGAGACTAAGAAGTAAGGAATAAGGAGAAAAGAGGGACGTTTGATAATAGCTACCAAAATACAGTTAGGAGGACTAAGTTTTTGTGTCTTACAGGACAGTAGGATGACTATAGTTTACAACTTATGATATATTTTAGAAAGAACTAGCAGAGAGAAGTTCAAAGACTCCAACACAAAGAAATGATAAATATTTCAGGAGATGGAAATGTTAACTATCTTTATATGATCATTATATATTTTATACATGTATCATTTCTCATATTCTACACCCCATAAGATGCATAATTAAAAATGATTCTTAAAAAGGAAAAAATAGAAATGGATCTTTCTAGTACTGTCATTCAACAGACTAAAAGTGAGGCACAAAGAGGACTGATGACATACCAAGACCACAAGAAAGTGATAGGCAAAGCATAGCAAAGGAAATAATCAACAGAGTAGAGAGCCAATCCACAGAATGGGAGAAAATGTTGGCACACTATACATCTGACAAGTGCTTAATATCCAAAATATATAAGGGACTCAAACAACTCAATAGCAACAAAACAACCCACTAAAAATGGACAATAGTTCTAAATAGACAATTCTCAAAAGAAGACATACAAGTGGCCAAATGGTGTATATCTTAGTCAGATGGTCTCTAGAGTCAGTGGTTTACAAGAGAGCACATTTAATACAGGACATTTACATCTACAAGTTACAACACTCACACACATAACCCAAATGCAAGACAGTGCAGTACATTTCTGTGTGCTGAAGACCCAAAAGATCCAATCAAAGGCTGGGAGCCCACAGCAATGTCCTGTGTATGTCTGTGTCTGTGCTAAAAACCTGAAGACTCTATACTAGAACCCGGATATGATGCTTACGGCAGAGACCAGAAGCTCCCCCGAAGACCAGAGCAGCAGCCATCCCCAATGACAGCAAGGCCCGGAGCTCCTCCTGTGACGAGAACAGCTGAGTTCCCTTTGGGAGAACCAGCCACAACAGAGCTTCTCCTGGGAAACAGCTGGCCCCATCTTCTGCTCTCATTCTCCTTTATGCTGTGTTGGCAACAATCCTCCGATGGGTATTCTAGGCCCAGAACCACACCGACTCAGTCCAGCTGGGCGTTCCCGCTCAAGTTGACCACATCGGTCCACCACAGTGTATAAAAGAATGCTCAACATCACTAACCATCAGAGAAATGCAAGTCAAAGCCATTATGAGACATCGTCTCATTCCAATAAGAATGGCTATTTTCAAAAAAAAACTAAAGATAACAAATGTTGGCAAGGATTTCAGGAAAGGGAAAGTTTGTACACTGTTAGTTGGAGTATAAATTAGCACAAACATTATGAGAAGCACTATGAAAGTTCTTTTAAAAACTAAAAATAGAATTACCATGTGATCCAGCAACCCCACTTTTGGGTCCACATCCAAAGGAAAGGAAATCAGTATGTGGAGGAGATAACCATACCCCCATCATCATTGAAATAGATTCACAATAGCTAAGAAATGAAAACAACTTAAATATCCATAAGCCAATGAATGAATAAAGAAAATGTGGAACATATACACAATGAAATGCTATTCGGCCACTTTAAAAAGACTGAAATCCTGTCATTTTAAACAACATGAATGGGAACAGAGATGATTATCTTACTTCAAATAAGCCAGGCACGAAAGACAAGTACCTCATGTTGTCACTCATATGTAGAATCTTAGAAAGTTGACTTTTTAGCAATTGAATAGAGAATGTTGGTTACCAGGGTCCGGGGAGAAATGGAGGTAAGAAGAGATGGGGAAAAGTTGATCAATGAGTACTAAGTTACAGTTAGAAGCAATAAGTTCTGGTGTGCTGTTGTACAGCATTGTTACTATAGATAACAATTATGTATTGCATGTCTCAAAAAGCTAGACAAAAAGATACTGGATTTTTTCACCATGAAGAAAAGATAGATGTTGGAAAAGAAAGGTATATTTAATATGATTTAAATATTACACATTGTGGGGCTGGGGATTTAGCTCAGTGATTATAGTGCTTGCCTTGCAAGCACAAGGGCCTGAGTTTGATCCCCGGCACCACAAAAAAAATAAAAATAAAATAAAAAAATAAAAAATATTACACATTGTGCATATGTATCAAAACATAATATGATACGCCATTATCATGTACAATTTTTGTGTGTTAGGTGTTTTAAAGTCAAAGGTAGAGCCAGAACTATTAAACTGGTTACAACTGCTGATGTACACTGTTTGACCTACAGAAATTCCTTAATTCTTTTTCAAAAGAAAATTTCTAAAAACCCTCAGTCCTAGTCCAGAGTCCACGGTATTTTTCAAAACATGTTGATGTCTGCAACCACATCACACTTTTTAAAAAGGAAAGTTGGATTGGGTAAAGGGTAGAGAAAGATCTGGAGTGTTAAATCTCAACTACTAAATAGAAGCTTTACCTAAATGTCGAGAATTATCTCTAAATATTGGGAAGCTAAAAGAAATAAATTATAAAACCTTTCCACTTCAATAATAATAAGATAACCAGTGGAGCAAAAAATACACTGGGGAATGAATGTAATTAAATAACTGGTTCAAATAATGCACCCGTTGGCAAAACTTTTTTTTTAATCTTTAAATTATTTTGAGTATGATGTAAGAATTTTGAGCTGCCCTGCAAGGCTCCTTAGCTCCACCTAGTGACACCCAATCGATAATGTCACCATTACTAGAGCATTATGGAACACAATGGCATTTAACTGTACTGCTATTCTTTTCTTTAGAACAGCAGGCTACCAGCTGGGGAAGTTTTAGCTTCTTGACTCCATAAATATAAACTGTGATGCATTTTGGATCATTATAAACTTCAAGGTTTATGACAACCATATATAGTTGCATATGTCTACACAATTATATCCTTGAAAAAATTCTCAATACACGATCTTTCATCCCACAGACTGACCAAGTGTTGTACGTGGGACCAGAGATAGGAAATAGAGTTAACATTCTGGTGGAGAAAAGAAATATATAATCAAATACATTAGAGAAAAATAGGTGATTATTGCCTGAATTGAGTTTAAGAATAATGAGTATCCAAGCGAAGAACAAAGGTGAAAGGCATGATGTAATATTTAGAAGAAACGGCCTGTGACTGCCTGTGAGCCTTCAGACAGGTGAGTACATCAGGCAGCCCTCAGAGACGCGAGGCGTGAGAGACAGGCCCTGATGCCAGGCCGGCTACTCCGAACTCTGCTCTTCCCCTTCTCTGTGCCTCCATTTTCACATTTTTTGAGCCCGGATAACAATAGTGTCTCTCACAAAGGGTAGTTCTGAGGACAAAAGGCATTAAAAGAGAGAATGTACTTAGACGAACAGCTGGCACTTTATGAATACTCAACTTTTATTGGTTGTAACTATTTTGACTGTATTACAAAGGCTTGAGGACTGGAGACGGAGGCGGTCAGGAAATGATGCACAAATGGCCACTTTGGAAATCAGTGGGAACTGAGACACACCCCTCTCTCCACATACATGTACAATAGTGGAGCCACCCAAGGAAGCTCACAACTCAAGTGTATTTCTTTTATTTAAGGGCAGAAGAGGGAGTCTAGAAAACCAGGTATTTCTGAGGTGGTCATTTATACCTTGCAGGCCTTGCATGAGAAATATGGCCAGAATGTCTCAGCCTTTAGGTGAGCAAGGATTAAGTGGTTGCTTCAGCCCAAGAGCATCAGAATGGAGAACTCTGTGATTCCTGTGGCTTCTTCTTCCAGAACAGAAGGGGACTGACAGTGTAGACACAGAAGTATAAGAAAAACACCACTGCTCAGAGGAAGTATCTGATTGACTTCATTTACTGATGTTTCTTATATCTCTTGGTACATTTTTACCTTCTTTCCACCAGGAAACTAATTAAGAAGAGAAGGAAGAAGACATAACAAATAAAAAGTAGAAAGAGAAAAGAGAGGAGGACAGAGACTAGTATTTACTGAGTACTTGTGTCCCAGGCACTTTATATGTATTATTCTTATCTCATTAGCACATAATCCTATGAAATGGTCTTATTATTATTCAGATCATTCAAAAGAGAAAACCTAAATGGCCCAGGGAGATTAAATAACTTACCCAAAGTCACACAGCTAGTAAGCAGAGAAGCTATGAGTCTACTACACCTTAACCACCATGTTTGCTGCCTTCCATGACATCAAGCTTCTGGAAGGGCCTGAACCAGCCTTGCAGAGTGCATGGCATGTCCCATACTCAGAAGTATCCTTTCCCTTGCCACTCACATGATTGTCTAGATAGCAATCCCTTTGAAATGCCCAAATTCAGCTAGGTAGTAAAAAAAAGTGAATATGCATGCGTGTATGCTTGTGTATGCATTTCTCTTTGAACAAATTGATATTAAAGATAAAGAAGAGTTAGAATTCCCTCCTAGCAGTATATGCCATCACACACCCACCCACACACCTAATACTCAGAGAAACATGTGACTTTGAAAAGATCACAAACTTGAATTATTCTTGAACAAAACATAAAGAAGCCTAAATTTTATTGAGAATCCCTTACCTCATTTTTTCAGTCATATCTTCATTGTCCTCAGAAAATTGACACTCAAGATCAGAACTTTCCTCACTGTCAAATATACCTATGTTACGGTTTGCATCCCAATGTTCCCCCGAAGCTTCACACAATCATAGGCAGAGCTTTTTCAGAGATGGCTTGGTCTAGAATGTGTGATGCTGGAATTAAAGGTGGGTGATTACTAAATCAGTCCACAGATCAGTTTGCCATCTGCCCTAAGCCAAGTAGCCTAGGTAAAATTTAACAGGACAGAAAGAAGCTGCCATTGTTGCTTTTTCTGTCTTCACCTGCCATGAACTCTTTCTCTGTGATGCCCTCTGCCATGCCACCCTTAGAGCCAGCCAACTATGAAATGAAACCACTACAAACCTTTGTGAAACCTCTACAGACTGTGAGCTAAATAGACTTTTCCTCCTCTTAACTTTAGGTGTGGAGTATTTTGTCTCAGCACCGAGAAAAGTAACTAAGACAACCTATCAGTCATCTATAATTCCATGAGCAATGAAGTTCAAATGTCACTTCTCTTGGGGATTGTTTATAAGCCTCACCTTTACTATGGAATGTAAACTTTTCTCCTCTGGTTAAAAGAACTAAAGACATCTGGCAAATATGCATAATTTGTTTTTCCTATAAGGATCACAGAGGCTAGAGTTTTCAAAATTCAAGGGAATAATCATTTTTACACTAAAAATGTATTGTTTGACCATATCTCTGTAATATTTTTATATTGTGAGAGCATTTCAGATCCAACCAAACCTTAGCTATAAAAATAGAAAAAGAAAAATGGAATTAAGTATGAAGAAGGATTATATGAAGACATAAGCTTTACAAATTTATTGTAATATGATCAACTCAAATTCCCCTTTTGCAACATGTGAGGTTATTTTCTTTTGTATACAAAACACATCAAGACAGCTTTGTTTTGCAGGTACTGCTACCCATAGCAGGAGAAATCTCAGGCAGACAAGGACCACAGGGGTTTGCAAAACTAGTTCCAAGTCTAATTTGACTCATCTAGTGCCTCATCTACGTATTTTCTTATTTTTCTCTTCTCCTGAAATAGCATGAGTCACTATTTTGATTTAAAATGTAAAAAAGAAATCTTATCTGCAGGCATCTAACAACTTGAGTCACTGATGTTTTTCTATCTAGTGTTTCTTAAATAGAAATGCAATCTGTACATGCCCATTGACTCTAGTCAGAGATGTTTTTATAGCCCTAGTTTCTTACAGAAACAAAAGGAGATTTTGGAGGTTTTTCCATAGCATTACACAAATATTTGTAAAACAAGTACTATACAAGTCTTTATGCTAGACTGTGAAACAGAATTGAATGAAACAGAATCACTAAATTTAAGGATCAAGGTGTCTACATGAGGAATTAAGCTCAATTTTATTGCACGCGTATTATGTTAAGGCAGGATTAGAGAGTGCTAATGAAAAACAAGCTACTTTCCCCCGAGAACTGCAGTCCTGCAAGGGAAGTCAGCACAGAAGATGCTGTAGTAGAGAGCCTTGCACAGGGCGATCTGGGTGAGATGACAGAAGAGAGGTCATTTCAGGGGTTCCCTACACTAAACCTTAAAGGGTGTGTGGGAATTAGAGGTTTACTAAGTGGTTAGACACTAACCAAAGTTTTAAAAATGAAGAAAGGCAGCCCAGAAAGCAGAAACAACACCGACATAATAGTTGAGCCAAATAACCTTTTGAAAAAAACATTTTGACAAATCCTATTAAAATTTTACCACAAAGGACTGCCAAAGTTCAAAAAAGGGAGAAATTCCTCTGACTATAAGGATGTGGAAAGGTTTCATAGAAATCTGATATTTGAGGATGGATAAAATTATGCAATTAATGTAACAGAGATGGGCCTAAAATATTCAGCTAAATATTGAACAAAGAAAATAGCCTACCAGGTTAAGAGCTAATCCAAACAACTAGTTAAGCTTAAAAATAAAGATCTTTTCTCCCACGAAAATTATATACTGTAGTAAGTCGGTTGATAGCTCCTGCCTATCCTCCGGACTGAATTTAAACTTAAAAATACAGTGACCAATTTCCTTTTCACTCAGTTTCCTGTACACCAGTCAGATGACTAATTTTCTTTAAACCCTTTAAACCCTTTCAACAAAACCACCTGTTTAAAACAAGTCCCTGTGCTCTGCTTATCTATGTAAGGCCAAAACAAAGAAAGCACATTGACATTTTCCACTTCTGGAAACCCTTCATGGTGGACATCTACCACCAGCCTTTTTCTTCTTATTGTTTCCAATAAATACTCCCCTAACTCCCTTATTTTGTTGTTATTTTATTCTTTAGTTTAGTGAGACAAAAAATTCAGGTGTACACAAAATTAACTGTTTCATCAGCACAGGCTAGAAGTGCAAGAGAAGCAATGAGAAGGGAATTCCAGTTAGTTTCACTTTTAGGAAAAGCATTCTGCACGTTGCCACCACATCTTAGGCCAAAAAGACTCCCAGATTTATACACTCACTTATGCTGACTTTCTAATAAATAATATTTAATGACAATAATAAAATTACTGTACATTCTAGTTTATGGGATTAATTAGATATATAATCTATCAACAGAGGTATGAATAGCTAGCAGCCACTTCTGGTATCCACAGCACAACTCCTAGGAAGACAGCTCTATACATGATGAGACACAACTCAACTGTATGATGAAAGCATCCCACTAAGATCCCTGTGGTCTTCTTACTTTCTGCCTCAGAACAGATCTTGTGCTTTGCGAACCCACAGTACCCTAAAGTCCCTGCTGTCAACCCTCAAACCAGACAGTTACATACAGTGCGATTTGAGAGTTCAATGGAGGGGTGTGGTGGGTTATTTAGTGTTGCCCAAGGTGAACCTTGAAAATTCTCAAAGTTTCTGGGGGATCTAAGTCTTGGATGATCACAGCATCACTCTCAATAACATGACCTTATGTTGAACTTTCCTCTTTCGCTGTCTCACTCTCTCCATCCCCATATTCTTGAAATCACCTCTCATAAATCTTTGTTTCACACTCTGCTTTCAAAGAAGTCAAACTGAGACAGAATGAGTCATATCTTAATTATAACGTGTGCACATGGGCCTGGGGATTTAGCTCAGTGATTAGAGTGCTTGCCTTCCAAGCACAAGGCCCTAAGTTTGACTCCCAGCACCAAAAAAAAAAAAAAAAAAAAAAAAAGTGTGCACATTTGAAAGTCTAGTTTTCGAAAAACAATAAGCTGAAAATGCTAGTGATCTAAATATATTCTCGGCTGGGGATTTAGCTCAGTGATTAGAGTGCTTGCCTTGCAAGTACAAGGGCCTGAGTTCGATCCCCAGCACCACAAAAAAAAAAAAAAAAAAAAATATATATATATATATATATTCTCTTCATACTACAAAGTTACCTGAACAAGTCAAATCAAAAAGGATTAAGCTAAACGAGCTGCAATTTCTAATATTAAAAAGCAATATTAACAAGAAATCAATACAAGCCAATTTCAAAACCACAGTAACAATATATACTTCTAAAATTTTGGTTTTCTGGAAATTTTGTATCACTGAGACATTGTCGCAGGTAGATATGTCAAGAGAAGGGGAAATTCAAATCCCCAGTAAACTTTATTAATGCACTGGTGCTTCTGAATACCAGATTTTAGTAATCCTTAATACTTTCCTTAATAGCAGGTAAGGCTTCATCACATGTAAAAAGTAAGGTCTGTGGAAACATGCATTATTCACTGACAAGACTATAAAGAACAGACTCATATAATATACTCAGGGCTTGGAACAACTTTTCACTACATGAAGATATTTGTTATGATGAGAGTTTGTCCCCATGGGATCTGACCTAAGAAGAATTTGCACATAAGATGTGTAAAAAGTATAATCTGAATTGACTGTTTAAGACAAAAAAATTTTCTGAATGGATGCAAGATAATCTTATAAAGAAGCTTTCTAAGGGCTAGTCATTGGTTGCTTGAAACTCTCAGTAAGCAAAAATAACTTCTGAGGCAAAGGGGATTCCCCAGAAAACTGCTGAAACAAAACAAAAGTTCTGTCAAGAAAAATGTAGGACATGTTAGAGTGTGGAAATGAGTCATAAGCCATAGGCTTTTCATTAGATGGGCTGGACTTCATCCTGTTAATATAAAATGCCCTGAATGAACCAGGCACCTTGTTAGGAAATAAACAAGCAAAGCAGGCATGTCCTGGTTCTTATTCATTATACAGTATGAGTGAAGACACAAACAATAAAACAGAGATAGGGAGAAAGAGAGAAGGGGGAGAGAGGGGGGAGGGAGGGAGGGAGGAAGAGAGAGAGGTAGGGAGAGAGAGAAAGGAATGATCAGTGAGGAGAAGGAGAAATAAAAGGAAAGAAAATACAGGAAGAGACCAAATTAGGATTAGGGATAAGAAATAACTCTCTGAAGAAGGAACAGTTAAGCTGATCCTAAAGAACAAATAGGAAGGAGTTAGCCAGATGAAGAGTAGGAGAATGAGGGGCGCAAGAAGAAAATTCACAAGGCAGCAGCTGGGGATTTAGCTCAGTGATTAAAGTGATGGCCTACCAAGCACAAGCCCCTGAGTTCCATCCCTAGCACCAAAAAAAGGAAAATTCACAAAATTCACAAGGCAAAAAGCAACTCATTTCAAAGGAGTTTTTAAAAAGTAAATAGAACATAATGAGCAAGGCCAATAGGGCACAAGACAAAGCTGGAGAGGTGGACAGAGAATAGCTTATAGGGCCCCTTGAGGTAATATTAAAGCGTTTGCACTTTATGTTAGATGCAGTGAGGCTCTCAGAAACCACCTTGTCTAAACTTATGCCAAATTAAAAAAAAAAAATACATACCTACAGCTTGCCTGTCAACAAGCTGATCATGTCACCTCTTCAATCCACAACAGTCAGGGACTTTACTATTAAAACAGCTAGTTTTGAATCTAGGTATTGTAACTCCCATACAATCTGCCTGTACAGGTTTAATTTTGTGCAATTTACTTTGATCTTATAGAACACTGTTGTAAGAGGGATCCAGGGCAAGTCTGTAGATCTGAATTCCAAACGGGAGCATAAGCTGTGACACTGAGACTGGGTGCAGCTGAAGCACAGCGCCCTTCGCAGGGCTCTGTGCGGGGTGGCGAGCACTTCTGCCCAGAAGAGGACTTCAGTCAGGGCCGTGTCAAGGCATGAGGGACATGCAGGGAACAGGTGGGCATGGAGAGTAACAGTTATCTAGTGTGTGGCAGACACTAGGCACCAAGCAAGTTACCTTGAGTTTTCATACCATCTTCACAATTAAGTACAGTCCTCTCCACCTTACAGATGAGGAAAAGTAGTCTCAAAGACATTGTCAGGTGGCTGACTCCGAGAACACAACTAGAAAAGAGCACTTTGCCTCCAGGATTTGAAGACCTGCTGTTTTCCCTCTAATCAGAACGCTACCCCCCAAAAAAACTCAAGCTCAAGCAGAATAAAGAGGTAAAAAATTCCCTTTCTCTTAGATCTTTGTCTGACTTTTGAATTCTCTTCAAAATATCTATCCAAAGGTATCAATGTCTGTTAATTAGCTGATGAGTTGACCATGTCGTGACCATTCTGCAGGTTTTAAAAATAGGTCCACTTGTGTGGAATAAACAATGAGTTCATTAAAGCCCACTTGTGAAACAGCCCAAAAGAATTCCTGCTTAAGACAGCAGGAATGAGAATGTGGCACGGCCTGTTTTTTGTGCGGGACATGGCAGCTAGTCTTCAGGCTCCGGGCAGATGCTAGCTGCCAGCAGGAAGGTGGTGAGGAAAGCAGATTGCCCTACTGTTGTTACAACCTGCAGTTTCGCTGTTTGGCTTCGAAGAGCGCAGCCAATAACCTGCCACTAGATGTCCTCAAAGTAAAAATAATCGCGGGAGGAGAAATTACCTTCCTTTAAGCAACAAAATTAACTTACCTGATCAGGTTCTCTGACTTTGGGCTCTCAGAGACAGAAGGGGATCTGGTGTTTAAACGGGAACATCCTACCTCTGTGAATTAAATGGTGTTTTGTAAGGAAAGGGCATCTGAACTGCTGGTTTTCATTTTAAAGTAGGATTTTTTATTAGTACATATTTGTTGTATATTATGTTTGTTTTCCTCGTGGGGGAGTTGGTACACACACATAATACATCTTGTTTCTTTTTCAATCCCCTTCCTCTCACCTCCCTTCCCCCTGCATCCATCTCTTGGTTCTATCTCCCTATTTCCTATTATCTATTTTTTATTTTTGTTCTTTATTTACATTTTGGGTTTCTCATGTAAAAGAAACCATGTGACATTTAAAATTGTGTATCTGATTTGTTTCACTTAATATTATGGGCCTCGAGGTGTATCTATGTTCCTATAAATGACTCAAATGTACCCTTCTTTATGGCAGATTAGTACTGCGTTGTGTATAAATACCACATTTTCTTTATCCACTCATTTGTTGATGGACATATAGGCCACTTCCAAGATACAGCTATTAAGAATTTTGCTGCTTTAAATATGGGTATTCATGTATCACTGTAATATTATGTCTTTAACTCTTTCCCACAAGGGGAATTGCTGGGTCAAATAGAATTTCTAGTTTTAGTTTTTGAGGAATCTCCATACTGATTTCCATAATGGTTGTACTAGTTTACCTTCCCTCCAACAAGGTAGAAAGGTTCCTTTTTTTCCCCCCTCAGCCTCACCAGCATTTATTATTTGATTTCTTGATGGCCATTCTTTCTGTACTAAAATTGAATCCCAGTGTTGTTTTCATCTGCATTTCTGTAACGGCCAGGGATATTGAGCGTTTCTTCATGTGTTTGTTGCGCATTTGTACCTCTATGAAGTGTCTATTTATTTCACTTGCCCATTTTTGATTAGGTCTTTTATTGGGGAGTCTAATTTTTTTAGTACTTTATATATTAGCCCTCTGTCTGAGGAATAGCTGACAAAAAAATGTTTTGTAGGTTGTCTTTTCACTTTGTTGGTTGTTTCTTGTGCCATGCAGAAGCTTTTTAATTCATTATAATCCCATTTGCTGATTCTTGATGTTATTTCTTATGCAATTAGGGTTTTGTTTAGAAAGTCTTTGCCTATATCTACGTCCTCAAGAGTTTTACGTATCTTATCTTTCAGAGGATTAAGTGATTCTGTTTTAATATTTGGGTTTGCATTTCTTGGCTTCAGAGAAGCAAGCCAAGGAGACTTCAAATGGTTGAAATAGAAACGTTGTCCTCCTCAACTACCCAGTCTCCTTGGAGAGCACTGAGGAGGGCACCGGGGAGGACACCTGAGGCCAGCTTTGCGTTCGCTCAAGCTGCTCTGCAATTTCAAATGCACGGAAACTATGCTGGAAATGCATCAGCATTGAAACATCCAAAAAAATTAAATGGGCCGAATTGCAGCCATAGCTTTTTCCTGAAAGAGCAGCTGCTGCAGCCTTTGTTTTCCTTATTCATGGCACCTGTGAATGGAGGCACCGAATTGAGCAAAGACTGTCCCCAGTTCGTCTCAAACCCAGACTCCCCTTTTCACCACTGGGCTCAACAGACTAAGTCTCCACCTTCTCTCCTGCCTCTGAGTGCCTGCTCTTTTCCAGTTCTTTCCCCACCTCTGCCTCTTCGGTCACTCATAATACACTGTCTCCCTGGTAAGTCTACCAGTTGCACGCATGTGCGCACGTGTACACACACACACACACACAATCACATTTCTTGATTCTGGTCCTTTTATATTTTCAACTGAAATAATAGTATTTCATAGCTTTAGAAAGTCAAGAAAGAGGAAAGAAAGAAGAATGAAGGGGAAAGAGGAGAGAAGAAAACAGGTTAGAAGACAGGCGACTCTATCTGTACCTGCTCAAAACCTAAAAAGCCTACGTGGGGCTAAATGCTGTGCAGGCTTCTTCCCTTCATCTTTGCTGCCCAGACGCTGGACTTCTAGATCACCTTGTAGGAATTTCTAATCTTGCCACAGACAGATGACTCATACCCACTGACTGACTAGGCTTCTATAAAACACCTGCAAAGATAAACGCTCACTGAGAAAACAACACCCACTGCAGGGCAACCTTTCAAGGTAGGCAGGGAAATTTTCAGCTTCTATTTCTGTTTTATTCCCCAAAGACTCACAGGCTTTAATCTTAATTTCAGACATAGTTGTGTCTGACAGGCAGACACCATTTCCAAATCAAGGGATAAACTGGCATGGACTGAGGTTTGCTTCTGGCTAGGGAGGGAGGCCGAAATGAGTCAATGATGATTTTATCTGAGGCTGCAAAGAACTGAAGTTACTGTGGGAAAAGGCACGGATCCTCAAGCCACCCACCCTTTGGGTCACCTCTCTGCCCCGGGTTGCCCTTTGGGGACCTCTTGCTTTCTTCATCTTCCTCAAGGCTAAGACATAATTCTCTGTCTGCAAGCCACAAGAGAAAAAGTGGGGCCCACAGGATCTACTGCAAAATATAAATGTTAACTAGACCTGTAGAAATAATTGCATACCAGAAGGTCTTTTTTATCTGTATGAAATGAGAAAAAAATCAAGAAATAGTCTCTTTTGAAAACATACATAAGAGTTGTGCACTTAGAAACGCTGGACACAGAGCTAAACAATACATAGAAACAAGTAATTACCTGTTCAATTATTGTTTCTAAGATAACAGCTAACATTAACATAATAATTTAAAATACTTTGGTCCCTCATACTCCACAAACATTAACTTACTTAATACTCTCAACTCTACAACATGTATGTAAAAAAAAAGATATATGTAATTATTATATCCAATAACAGGAAAACTAATGTGTGCAGAGGTTGGACACTTTCTCCAAAATGAACAGCAGTGAACAGCAAATTACATCTACTGATGTAATTTGACTAAGGCCCTGAGTATGTTCGAGAGTCTGAGAGACCAGGGAATTAGAACAAAAGTGGATTTGAAACTAGGATAAGAAGTTAAACCATTCAATTATTCTGGGGTCTTCAGAAACTAAAATGTTCAATATTTCTCAGTATCCAGAGAAAGAACACATATTGTCTGATCACCCTCCATTTTTATCTCTTCCTTTCAGTTCCCGAAAATTATCCATATTGAGTTCCAGTAGATTCCATTTCCCATGGAATGAAGTCTTCCCAAAGCATCGGCTATCACAGAAGTGGAGAGCGGAGACCCAAGATTCAAACCAAAGAGGGTCTAGTCCAGAGCCTGAATTCTTACTTACTGTGATACACTGTTTGCTACTATTAACACTCCTCATGCTGCTGCCACAGAAGCCAACTTTAAGGGTGAAGACTGTAACTAGTAGAATTCCGCATGTTCCTGTATGAATGGAGGGGAGACCTTGTGAAATACCAAGAAAATGTAGGAAAATTCACGCTTAGAGCCAAGCTTCATTCAGAACTAACTTGTCTATAGTGCTATATCTCATTCCTAAGTGATCGCCTGAGGTTTTTAATTTCTGTACTACCCAAACGATCCAAGAACCTCTGCCAATCATGAATGGTTTATTAACAGTTAGCAATGAAATAGGAACAGAAAATAAGTATGTGAAGATACTTTTCATATTACTGCATCATTCGGGTAAAAGTTTTTCTAAGTCCAAAACTATCTGTGTGCCCCAGAGAAAAACCACTGGTCCTTCGTGACAGTTTAGAAAGTACTAGTTTACTTCATTAGGGCCTTCATCAGCATCTTCAGGTCCCTTAAGAGATTTAAGAAACATTCCACAAAATTCAAGTCACTTGTCTTCCTCCCTTG
This sequence comes from Hystrix cristata, assembly GCA_004026905.1. Classification (NCBI taxonomy): domain Eukaryota; kingdom Metazoa; phylum Chordata; class Mammalia; order Rodentia; family Hystricidae; genus Hystrix; species Hystrix cristata. The sequence continues at coordinate 244,282 of PVJO010000068.1, read as the reverse complement.
CTAGAATCAAATTACGCAAGCGTAGAACTCAATTTTGTTCACTGTTCCTTTCCTACTTCATAGAATCACATTTGAACTCAGTGAATATTTCTTGAATGACTGAAAAATATTCACCCTACTCAATGGAAAATATCCAATGTCTTGTCTAGGAATTTCCTAGAACTATTTTGAAAGTACATAGGCCACCACACCCAAGTGGTGGCTAGTTCTATGCAGCCAGTCTACCTCCTTGCCTTCTTGCCTCCTCCAGCCATTCTTACCCAGCCAAGACCACCCACCCAAAAGGAAAGGAAAGGAAATTATTCTATTTCTTTTCTCGGATAAGCTTCAGAATCACTTGGGTACATTTCCCAAAATAGTTCCATTGAGATATCTATATGTATTTTTTTAATAAATGCATCAACATTTTTCTCACTCATGAACATAACATGCTTCTTTATTTACTTATTTTTTCATAACTCATAGTATAATTTCTACATATTTATTGTTAGGCTAATTTCATGGATGCTTTATTTTTATGGTGGCTATTGTGGGGGGGGTCTTTCTATACCCTTTTATTTTCTAATCATTGGTTTAAAGAAAGATATCAATTTACAAATGTTTAAATTTTTAGTCATTCATTTTTAACTAAACTCTTACCAATTTTAAGAATTTTTTATTATTTAGGGCATAATATAACATTGAAAACAACCAATCATTTTATCTTCTCTTTCCTTCCTCTGCTAATATGTACTTCTGTATTAATTATTTCTTTTTTGTTTGTTTGTTTGTTTGGTACTGGGGATTGAACCCAGGGCCTTGTGCTTGCAAGGCAAGCACTCTAAGCACTGAGCTAAATACCCAGCCCCTAGTTATTTCTTATTGCATTCACCAGAGTGAATTCTTCAACTTCTGTTAGAGAAAACATTTAGGATGCAACAGAAGATTTAGGGACAGAATCATGAAAGTGCCACATCTCAAACTAGGACGTAACCAGTGCAGCACTTAGAGATTTATTGCTCTTCATGCTTGCTATGGTTAGTGTTTAGATGTCCCCCCAAAGCCTCATGCAGTCATTGGTGGGGCTTTTTCAGAGGTGGTGGAATCTAAAGCGATTGATTCACAGTGCAATGCTAGGATTAAGGGTGGGTGATTACTAAATCAGTTCACTGATTGGTTTGGCACCACCCTAATCCCAGTAGCCTGGATAGAATATAAAAGGGGCGGAAAAAGCCTGCTAAGGTCCCTTGCTACGTTTGCTACCTTCTACCTGCCATGAACTGTTTCTCCTCTGTGATGCCCACCTGCCATGCTAGCTACACATAATCTGAAGTTCTTCCTACACCATCTGTGCTGTGGAGTCTGAATTCCAGTAGAGAAGAAAGATAATAAATACATAAATGAATGTGCAAGTACCACCAAGTTTTATGAAGAAAATAACAGCAGGAGGGCTAGATACTGTGAGAGGTGGCAGTATGGGAAGTGATAAGGTGGCCAAGTAAGATCTTTGTATGGAGCTGGCATTTAAACTGAGATCTGAAAGACATGGAAGAACAAGCCCCAGGGAATAGCAAAGAGAAAAGTGCTCCAGATAGAAGGAGTGACAAACCCGAAGTCATGAAACAGGAACCTAAGGGATATGTCAGACTTTTTAAAATGGGTTTAAACTTCTGTGGTTTTAACAATATTTTGTCTTTCTAATCTCACATTCTAGACAAAGGATTGATGCACATGCCAGAGGACACTAGCAGAGTGCCTTGATGCCAATGACAGCCTGACAACTCCAGAGACTAAATCCTTATTTCAAGGAACTATTTCAAGCAGACTTGGAGAATTGTATAATATTGCAGGATTTGGGTTCAGCCATTCAACTAGCATCTGATAAACTGGGGAGAAATTCTTTTTTGCATCATGTAATACAAATTTAATTTTTAAAGGGCAGAGAGGATATCACTTATAAAACAGTAATAGAGGTTTATCTTTCACAGTCTAAAGTATTCCAATAAGTCATAAATCAACTTGTTATTTCTCTATTTAATGATTTACTGGCTTATCAAAGGCATCTCGTTGTTAGCTTTTTATGAGGCTTATCATCTGAAGCCAGCCTCCAAAATTAGAGGCTAATAAATGATTAGCTACAAGTCTAGATGTGCAACCGCTGACTGAGGAGTAATAAAAGATCCCTCCCTCCTCATCATTCGGCTGGATGATTAGTCTGTGTCCACTGGGCAACCTTGTAAAGATCTGGTAGTCATTCTGTTAATGTGCTCAACACAGACAGCAGGGTGGGAGGAAAGCCTCTTCGAAGTGGCTTTGGAGAAACTCAGTAATCTGACTTGACTGCTTATGCCAACTACATTTACATATCTCAAACCCCTACCTCTCCTGTCTTCTGTAGACAGAGATAGATATTGAGTTTTTAATTTTTTATTTATAGTTTTGAAAATCAGAACCATTCCAAATGTGTTGTCTGATTTCAACTATCTGGTCTCAGAGCCCACTAATTTTAGAAGCCTAAATATACAATGTTGACTATATCTACGAAAAGTTCACCTTTTTGTAAATTAATATTATTGGTACACTTTTGATATACCTGATGATCATAGAGGGAATTCGTACCTGTACATGATGTATCTTTATTCTTCTTTTTCCTCCATTCCTCTCCCTTCCCTTCAACCCTTTTTCCCCTCTTTATTTACAAAAGCTTTGTTTTAAAAGTTCACCTTTTAAAAAGAAAATTCTTTTTTTCAATAAGTATTTAAGAAAACTATGTAAAAACATTCCTAAGAATGAGGGATGTTTCATATTCCTTTACAGAGTGAAAGCTATCATGTACTGCAGAAGTATCCTTTCTAGCCTAAGATAGATGGGTGTACTACATTGGATGACAGAACAATAATCAAAGGTTTAGGTGCAGATGGATGATTGCCAGAAAGGAAGATAAAAAATATTGACCTCACATAGCACAAAGATGTATTCCACAAGTTTCCAGGTCTAAAACTTGATATGCTTGATTTTCTCAGAATTGATCAGACTCCTAGAAGCTGAATCAGTCTAAAAATTTCACACAAGAATATTTTGGAAAAGCTTGTATTCATAGCTACTTGAAAATGTTACAGGGTTGGAGATCTAGCTCAAGTGGTAGAGTGACTGCCTAGCAAGCACAGGCCCTGAGTTTGATCCCCAGAACACTCCTCCAAAAAGAAAGTTACTAAAAGAAATCTCCCTGCCAAGATTTAAGGCAATCACACTTTTTTTCGTGTGAAGATGTATTCAGGAGTGAAGTTTTGCTTATGCAGAGAGACTTTAAACTGAAGGAGCAGAGATACAGGAAAAGGAGTTACTAACGTTGGTGATCTGACAAATAAGGCAGAAATATATCAGTGGCACTGTGGTCATGGGATCACTACATTCAGGTTGTAGTTCAGAGAGCTGAAAGTGCAGAAGCACAGTACTGTGGACACACTCACAAAGGAACAACTAAAGAGGGAGTAACTCTAGTTAATTTACAATAGATGGGTGTATATAAGGTTATTACCATACTCCACCAAATCTTCCTAGCTTTCCACTTTCCTGGTACATGGTAGGATTGCATTTCCTCATCCCATTGATATTAGACATGGACTTGTGTCTCTAAAAGAAAGAAAGGAAATGAAAAAAAAAAGGAAGCAAGAGGAGAAGGAAGAGGAGGTAGAGGAGGAAGTGAAGGAGAAAGAAGGGAGAAATTGTGAAGAGAAGTGAAATGTATTGCTCCCAGGCAGAATCTCTAAGAGGCAATGTATTTTGCCACATCCTTTTACTGTGATTATCATGAAAACATTTTGAGATGACTACAGAGAGCAAATGCCCATGCCAGCCTGTGTGAAACATAAGTACAAGAATGGGAGAAATGGTTGTTAGACTGAGCCACTAAGATATTTAAGGTGTTTCTTACTGAAACATAACATAGCCTGCTTTGTTTCCTGCTGTGGTATACTACCCAGAATTTTATTTTTTATAGATTTTTATTAAAATGTATCCAAAATTACACAAACTTACAGGCCATTACACAAGCTTACAGATCATAATACACCATGCCTTTTGCTTAAAACAACAAGCAATGCAAACAACCAGATAGATGCATCATTAAGTCACAAGTACATAAACTTACTGTAGTACCTAGTGTACATGTCACTGTTTTGAGTTTGGGTAATTAGGTTCTTGTTTTTAGGATATCAGTATCCCTCTGGATTCCCATTCCCCTTCCCCTTTGCCTTTTTCTTGTTCCCTTGGACCCTTTGCCTATTGGCTTAGATCTAACCCTTTGCCTTTTTGTATCCATTGTTTACCATTTTCTTTTATTTGTATTTTGCCTCACTCAAATGAGGGATACCATACAGTACTCAAGCTTGCAAATCTGGTTTATTTCACTCAGCATTATATTTTCCAGGTCCATCCATTTTCCCATAAATGACTCTAATTTGTCCTTCTTTATATTTCATGTCAACAACTCTGTGCAACTCAGAGCGTTGCTTTGACATTAGCCCGCAGAGACTCCAAGGTATACACAGCCATTTGCTTACTCCTCGTGAATTATTTCAACTTCACATCAGAGCTTCTATAGGTACCAGATCAAGCTAGGAATTTGCACAAACTGAAGAATTACATTTTTACGATATTCTCAGAGACATGAACACAAGCAAAATCTTCTAACAATGGAAACATCCTTCCGCAGGCATTACTTACCTAATGTTGAACTGTTATCAAAGGATTCCCCCCCAACTGGTTGTTTCAAATAAATGTTAACCATACACTACCTCTTCTCTCCCTTCAGGATATACAAACCACAGAATTCCGATGACTCACCCCAAAATAGCTTATGAATATGCCAGGGGCGGAAGGGCATGCTGTTTGGTTCTTTAAAACTTCCTGCAAAACTGAAGAAATTGAGAAACTGAACATACACAGATATTTGAGGACTAACTGTGAGTAATAATGAGAATTTAAGCCCTTGCTGTCTTCACGGTTAGCAACAGCTTGCCTAACATGTCCAGTTACATCCTGTTTGTTACACATGTGACTCCTAGAAAAATAATAATATAATATTAATAGCACAATGTTTCATTGTTAAGACTGTGTACATTTGTAGACCGGATCACTTCTTGGAAGAATTATAAATGAAAAGCCGTGTGATACAAACATATTGCTATTTTGACTTTAAAATTTAAAAGTTAGGATTCAATGTATGGAATTTTGAGACAGTGTAAGCCCTGAAAAAGGAAAAGCAGTAAAGTATACTGACTAAACGCTAGGCTTTGAATATCATTCTTTACACCAACTGTACCACCTTCAGCTGTTACTTGCTGTAAGTCCTAATTCCCCATATGTAAAATCAGGATATTAATAAGAACACCATCTTTGTCCAGGGATAGTATGAGGATTAAATTTGCAAACAAAACAAATTGCTTATAAAACAAATTATCCTGTGCATTTTCTTTTCCACAAATAATGAATCTGAAGACCAAAGCCATTAAGTGACCTGAAGTCACACATTTTATCAGTGCAGTGCTAAAATGGTATAGCATGCAGTGGTTAAAAACACAGGCCCAGAGCTATTTAGCCCAAGTTCAAATTTCAGAGTTCCCAACCTGCTAGCTATACAGCCTTGGGCAAGTCACTTAACTCTTCTGTGACTCATTTTTTAATCTATTAAAACCAGACAATAGTTGATCATGGAGGCACATGGCTATCAAACCAGCCACCCAGGATGCTGAGATAGAACGATCATACATTAGAAGACAGCCTGAGCCACTTAGTGAGACTGTTTCAAAATAAAATCATAAAAAGGGCTGGAGATGTAGCTCAGCACTCCCCGGATTCAACCCTAGTACCATACAGGTACACACAGACATACACGTGCACACACACACACAAACACACACACACAAGTCAGATAGCATTACTCTTTTCACAGAGTTATTTAGCTGCTTAAAAAGGTAATACATGTAACACTACCTGGTACATAATAGGTAATCAATAAATATTACTGCAATGCAATAAAATTGGGAAGTTCTAGTTCTTCCTAAAATAGATTTTGAAGTAAAATAGATGTCAACAATGCCAGACTTTTCAAATCTATATCCATAAAAGTGGCTTTAACTTCAAAAAATAAACTCAGGGCTGGGGATTTAGCTCAATGCTTGCCTAGCAAGCAGAAGGCCCTGAGTTAGATCCCTGGCACACACACAAAAAAATTTAATGTAGTTTATATGATGATCAAAATATTTGCATGTCTTTTCAGGTCAAGATACATGTCATCCTCAAACATATTATGTATCATATTTTCTTCACCTCTTGGAGGAAGAACGCAAGCAAACAACTTTAAAATATTTCAGAAAAACAACTCCTTGCTGAAAAGTCATTTTGCTTGGAGTTTGAAAAGGATGCCAACATCCAGCTGCCCTTGACATTTACAGAGGAAACACACTGCAGTGGGAAGGGCATCAGAACTCCCCCTTTCTACTTTGAGCTCTGCCTCTTGACCAGCTCCAGTAAAGTTACCCCTCCTCTGAGTCACGGCCTACAAAAATGGGGCACTAAACCATGCCTGCCTTACTACAAATACTGCCTGGAAACAGGTATGTAACATGCTTCATAAAATGTGAGATATTTTGTTCATGGTAAAGACCATAATAGTAGTTTGGCTAGTTTATTCAAAGAATTAAGAATCAGAAATTTTTTTTTCCTTTCTTTGCTTAATACCCAAATGACATAGAGACCCAATTTAAGAAATAGTGAAAGAAAAAACCTTCAATCCCAGAGAAACAAAGGCCATATATTTTTATATATTTTGATAAGAATTAGCACAACAGGCCACAGATAGTAGGTTCTTAAGGCATGTTTGTTAAAAGAATATGTGGACGACAAACTAAATACTTTAGGACTTGTTGTACCTAACCTCCAGGTGACACCACTATATCCTTAGCCTATTCAGTTAGGATCTATCTGAAAACCACTGATCTAGACCCAGCCACTAATGGTTTCCGAGGGTTATATGCCTATCATTGTTTGTGCCCTCATAAAAAGGTTAAAATGGTGACAGAGGGATTAATCTCCCCAATCCCTGATCTTTCCTCTAGAAATATGTGACACTTTACCTGTGTATTGTTTTGAAGGTCTGCAAGCAACCGACATCCCAAATTAAAGCCAACTGGCCAAAGGACCTCCAAATGCACATCTCCCACCTTCAATAGGCACCACTGGCAAAATGAAAATGGAAAGTGTTCTTGTGGTCTTTATGCTCCACGGGTAACCTGAAGAAGCACCATAAGATACACTGAGGAGTGTTTTGTGACTTGGGAGAGAAGACTTGAACAGGTCATGGCTGCTCACAACCCCTCAAACCGAATTTCGGGGGTGACCTTCCTGAGCAGACTTCTGTGTAAGAACTTGAGGTTGCATCATAAATGAGACTACTCTCTCCTGATCATATCACAACCAAGGCTCAGAGGGAGGCTGTTCTCCAGGATTTCAGGCGTCTGCCAGCAGAGCACTTGGTGCATCAGTGCCTCACCTCATACCGACTCACTAGCAGAGCAGAAGCCAAAATACACATGTGATATGCTGGTCAGATGTAACTTGCCATTTCCAGCCAAGTATTCCAGGACCCTGAGATACCCCTAAGGTCCCAGCCACCGTGACTCCAGCCTTCTCCCGTCCCTGTGAGTTTGTTCCTGTCTCCTTGGACAGCTTCTCCTCCCGAATTATAGCCCACCTCTGTAACAACCCAACTGCAGAAGCTGGAGTCTCTTTTTATGGGGCTCTCAATAAATATTTATTTAGCTCAATTTGGTCACACTCAGAGATAACAAGCAGCAAACACCACATTTCCTAAATGTATCTGAAAACCGTTGTCTGGGGTCAGGGAGATAGGGGTTGTTTCCTTACAGAAAAAAAAAAAAATTTTTTCCTCAAATGCACGCCTTAAGCCTCAGTGCAAATACTGGTATCTTGCTCAAGCTTTCTGAAAACCCAGCACATTTGTCACTGCAGCTCAAGATCCTAAGGCAGAAATTTTAATCAGTAACAAGATTCTCCCAAATTAATAGATGATTCACAGACCTCAGAGGGAGTCAAATCCATGATGAAATATATATTGAGCAAAATGGCATGGAACATACTCTTGCTTCTTGACATATTCAGGGTGTTTTCCCTTCTTCTGTGGCAGAGTCCACATCTTACTAGTTTGTGTACACCCTGTACTTACAAAGTGCTAGGAACAAAGATATGGCATTTTGGAATTTTTTGGTATAGAAATAATGAATGGATACTTAATTGCAGGAAATGAGAAAAGAGGAAAAAAATTGAACCTCTGGCAAATCAATAGTCTATGAACCTAAACATTTTAGTATTATTTTGTGTATATTAACATCATAAATCTAAAAATAAACCTATGAAGCTCAATTCAAAATGTACAATGATACAATCCATTAAGCAAATCTAACCCTCATACTCCAAAGAATTAATTGAGAGACATATCACACATGTTTAAAAAAGAGAGTTTTTCAAGTAAAAATACTGAATCTGCTGTAGAAGCTTCAAACCACTATTTTGCCAAAAGCTGGCATAGTCAATACTTTCATACTTTGGGAAAGAAGAAAGTTCCTGGGAGGAAAAAGTAAAATAAATGAATGCACAAATAAAATAACAAATACAAAAAAGTAGGACATGCAAGAATTGTCAGCAATTGAACATACGAAATAGAAAAGGGAATTTCAGGGACAAAAATAGAAAAGGTGTTTCCTAGGTGATCCTCAGGATGAAGAGGAGCTAGAACCAGACCTTCCCTCTCTTTCCTGGAGATGCTAATGATTCTTAATAAACAAGAACTAATAACATCTATTAGTAATTCATAGATACAAACCTAGGCTAGAAGGAGGAGGATGAAGGGGAAAAACATGCTGAGAATAACTGTGTTTGCCAAGGCCATGTGGGGAGAAATGGAGAAGGCGCGAGTAGTCCTCAGTAAAAGGCAAGTATGCGAAACCGTTTCTACCGACTGCACAAGGAGCCGTTCTCTGTTGGATGCTCCCAAGAGTGTCTGCACATATGTCAGCTAGCAAGTATTCTTGTGTGTTACTGCTTTCCTTGTTTTCTTTTTTTTTTTCTTTTTTTTTTTTTTGGTGCCAGGGATCGAACTCAGGCCCTTGTGCTTGCAAGGCAAGCACTGTAACCACTGAGCTAAATCCCCAACCCCCTTTCCTTGTTTTCTTTACGAATTTTTTTGCCTTCTACATAGCACAGAGCTAACATAGAGCAGGTACCTAAAAACAGTTTTTGATTTTTTAAAAATCAGTTTATCATATGAAATATAACAATGAGATTTATCAAGGAACTAAAATGGGAGTAAGTTCAGCTCCAGTACCCACTTCTTTAAAAATCCTGGACCACTCTGTAAATCTGAGCCTACACTACCAAAGCCCGAATACGGAAACTCAGCGAGACAGTCTTCCAACCTGGACACAGCTGAACTCTTCTCTATTCTCTGCACCTGTAACCGCTTGACTTATAAATAGTTTGCAGTTTTACTTTGCTTCATGGTCAGCTGCACAGCACGAGAAATGCCTAAGATCACATTTCTGCTGTGACTAATCTCCACTGAGAGTAGTGCAGGAGATGAAAGGGAGCCACCTCCAAAGCTCCCAGAACCAGGAGCAAGGAGTCCGTCACCCCAGTGTGGAAACTTGAGACACAGGAACCCTGTGATGTGATTTGATTTAGAAAATAAAATAAAGCACTGAAAAAGATTTGGGCAACATTGGACAGATAGTAACAGAAAAGAATGACTCCATTGAGAATTTTTGTATTTACAGGATAGATACTACAATCGCAAGGTATATAGATCTTCCCCTTTTTATTTTTAGAATAAGTTAAAAAGATAGTGCTTTCCCCCAAAGGGATTCTTAATTAATAAACTTAATGATATATTACACAACCCCAATCATTACCATTATGTGACAGCATAAAAATTCACTTATTCATTGATCAAATAAATACATATTGACCTTCTATTTGCCAGCCCTGCCCTGGAGTCCTGGAGTACATGAGAGGATGAGACAGACAAAAATCTCTGTGAGAATGGTCCTATCTTTCTAATGCATAGTAATGATTTAATGCTATGTTAATGCACAGGAAAATCACCAAGAGAGCAGAAAGGAAAGGCCATGAGTCTTAGTGAGCTGGAAGACATTGTTTTAAATCCCAGTATTGCCCCCAAAGTGCTATACAATGTCAAGAAAATTGGCTTCTATCTCTGACTCTTTTCTGCATTTATAGTTAAAGGGAACATAAGAGCTACCTCACAGGATTATTATAAAGATAAAAAAAGATTAAACAAGATGTCAATCAGAATTAAATTTGATGAATGTTTTCTAGCTGTCCAAAGAAATCCTCTCAGTAGAGAATGTCACCAAAGAAAGAAAGAAAAATAAAAGCTTTATAAAGTAATTTTAAAATAAACTACTACATGGTTGAGTCAGCAGGAAAGGCAGAGAAATTCTCAGATCCAAAAAAAAGGATTCCAAATTAACATAACAGTGTGTTACACAATCTGAAAAATTACCATTATAAAGATTATGTAGCAAAAAAATTCACTTATTCAGTAATCAAATAAATACTTCTGTCCTTCTCCTGAGAACACACACAAGCAGAGATGAAAGCCAGTGCTTGAGGTACCATTCGCCTTGGGCGCACTTGCATACCCACAGAGGGCCCAGGATTAGGGAGTCAGAAAAGTGGGAATCTAACTCTTGTGCTGGGGTTTCCAAAAGACCACACCTTCAAAGGCACATGGACATAGTACTTTCCTGTCTCGTCCTTAGATGGGAGTGGGGGGAAAATCTACCCAGAAAAACTACCAGCTCTAATCCTGCACCCACACGGGTCTTAGAGCTTCTGATCACAAGACTCATGTGGGCCATAAGAACAAAAATAAAGCCGGAAATTTAGTTTAAAAGGTTCCTAGGTTGTTGATGTTCCCAAACACCTGAAAGAAGTAAAAATCACTTTAAATTCACGCCTCAAAGAATTTCCACAGGTAAGGTGACAAGATGGGCACATTGTGGTCACAGTCAAAATTAATAGAATACACCATGAAACAAGCGTCTATCAGTGAAAGTGGAAATAACAAATTTAACTTAGAAACAAAATATTAAACAAGTGTGATTAATTTTTACAGAAGTAAAAAGGTATAAAAACATGTAACAGGAAATAAGACACAAAAACTACCAGGCAGAGCATTTTTTTAATTAAATAAAATTCCTAGAAATGAAAAATGGTATTAAAATTGGAACTGCTCAGGAATGTTGGTTAGTTAGTACAGGAGGGCATGTTTCTTTTGTAGGCTTGTATACTTGTCCACACTTTTTATATTAAGAGATCATAAAATACAATTATTCTTTAGAAGATTCTTATGTGGGATTCTGTGTCTGTGTCAAGGATGTCTATGACCTTGAATAGAAAAAAAGTATTTTTTTCACTAACTAGAGTCTAGCATTTCTAGAATGTAAACCACAAACCACAGTCAGGATAATAACAACTTTGAATTTTTCTCCAATATAAATCTCACATATTTTCATATTATAAAACAATTGTTGCACACATCACAAAATATTATTTACACGTACTACAATCACTCATTTAAGAATTTATACTGGAAGCCAGGTATGGTAGTGTACCCCAGTTATCCCAGTATGCTAGGAGGCTAAGACAAGTACAAGCCCAGCCTGGGCAACCTCACGAGAATCTGTCTCAAAACGAAAATTTTAAAAGCAGTCTGGGGAAGTAAGTCAGTACAAAGGCCTTGGGTTCAATCTCCAGCACTGCAAAAACATTCTTTATTCTTTAAAAAAGAATTTATACGAGAAATTGGACATATTTTCAACCTAGCGATAAAGTACATTACTTACATTAACAACCTGATACTTAAAATGTAATTTAGTTTTCAGATGTTTTTCCACAAGTGTCTGAGTTAGGGTATTTTATCATTTATTTAACAAAGCTGCTTTACTACATCCCATCCTAGATCTCTTTCCAAAATACAAAACTAAAATTTCTACACATGTGCGTCTAGGTCTGTCCTAGATCTCGTTCCAAAACACAGAAGTGAAATTTTTACGTGTTTTTGTCCAGGTTCACTAAACTCGGCTGACCCACCACACCCAAGCCAGAACTTCAAAAGAAGCTGTGAACAGCAGTGCTTGTTCTAGCTGGAAGATCATCCCGAGTCCCTGTTTACTCTTGCAGTGTTTGGGCCTCCTTTCATCTCCAGTTCTCAGATTCTGGCACAATAACCCAGCTCTGATGTTTGCCTCTAACCCTCTGGGTCCCAGGCTGTCACTGACATTTTTATGCTTTGTTGATTCCAAAACTCTGCTTACTTGGCTAGTTTTGCAGCCTCCACCACCCTGGAGGAGAAATCTCCCTGTCTGAGGCAAGCCTTGGGCAAAGGACAAAGATTTGGACCAGCCCTGCCCTTCTTCATGGACCCCAGCCAGACACGGAAGGACGCGCTACCATTAGCCACATTTGAGAGGAATTTTACGTGACTCACAATATGATATCACCAATGACCAATCCAGACTTCTTGCTTCACTTCTTCAGTTTTCCTTCAGCAAAGTGACATACACAATAGAACAGAAAAGTAGCCTTTTCTGAATGTTTCCTAGGAAGGCAGGGAAGTACAGTGAATTGCACCCTACGGGTCAGAGAAAAACTTCCAAAAATGTTTTTCTCCCCTCGATCCCCATATTGTTCAACAGCGGCTTCCTTTTCCCCTTGAATTTCTAGCTCACCGTTCTCTAAGTTCATGCACTTGTAAAAAAAGAAAAAAAGAGAGAGAGTAGGCACGCTCTACAATAAGATGCAAAGCAGCTGCCCCCAGATATTGTTAAGTGACTAAAAGCACAAGGCAGAAGCACATACATAGTCTGCCACTATTTGTGTAAGAAAAATGGAGAAATAAGAAATCATACTTACACCTGCACATCTTTACAAAAAGAAATAAGAAAGAATAAATCTGCCAACTGTGAATTTGTTTCCGGGCATGATACCTTTCTGATAATTCTTACTTTTATAGTTTTGGTGTTACATTAATTTTCTACATACTCAAAAAAATTAAAAATTTTAAAAGCATGATAAAAGAAAAAAACTGAATGCAAAGTGCAACAAAGAACCCAGTATTATTTCAAAAGAGAAATGTGGCATCGCTCCTGGGACGAGATGGCATCAGAGGCCAGACTCCGAGGAACTTAGGACAATAGTGTCTGACTATATGCCCCTGACCTTCGTAAGCTCTGGGGGAGGGAGGCAAACATTTCCTGAAATCACCTTAATAGGTTTGTTCTTTAATGGTCTGAGCAAAGCAAGCCTGATATTATTTTACATCTATTATAAGAATGAGCAAGTGAGTCCACGAGCCAAAATCACTATGAACCGGGTTTTTCTCACTATGGAAAAAAAGAGAAAATTAATATGAATTGGGGATGGTAAGAACTAAGTGAGGACAGATCTTAACTAGTGGCATCAGGATGCACTCAAGATTTATACATATGACCTATACAGATGCACACATATGTATATGTATTTATTATTTATATGTGTAGAAATATACAGGTAGCAAGTACATGCTGGTGCCTGTCTGTGTATGTGTACATACCTATATATACTTCATATTTCTTAGCTCTGTCCACAGAAAGGCCTAAAGACAAACTACAAATGTCAAAATGAGCATACCTAATGCTCAAGTTTTAGTCTGCCAAGCCATTTCCCACTGATGTGATCTAGGAATCCTAGCTTTCTTGGCAACAGTCTTCACTGCTCAAACTGAAACTCTTGAATTAGCTCTAAAAAAGAATTTCATTATTATTAATCAAGATCACCAAGTGCTTTCTAAGTTCTTTAGCATGGTATATACATAAGATGCTTCATCCTTTAGTATGTTTAAATTAAATCAAAATCCTAGATATTTTGTCAAGTAACTTGCTGAGGTCTTTAAAGAATCCTATTTTATATTAGGGTAACAAAAATGTTTAGATACACACTATTCTGTCTATATTAATGCCACTGAAGAAACTAAGAAATAATTAACTTGTAAGCGGAGTAGTGTTAATGTGGGAAGCACATCTATCTTTGGTTCCAGTAGGAGTTTTCTAGATTAGGTAGAAGTTGCTCAGGATATGGATTCAACTGAAGGTTTACCATTAATACTTCTTCTGACCTCTTTTAGAATAAAGAAATGGAATTTTTTAACTCAAAAAAGTTGACCACATAAAATTCCCTCCAGCTGTACACTTTTGTTCACTCAGGCCTCCAGTGTTTCTGCACACTATTTTGCTTGATTTAACTTTTCAGCACCAAACTTCACAGTTTCTGTGCCAACAAGAGTTTGTAGACTTAGTAGATTGGTAGATTTTGAAGAGTGGCTTAATCATAAATGGAAAAAAGTACCCAGTCTTAACATGCTCTTCTTGCAATCAGGTGGAACCAATGGTTCCCTCCTGGGACCTGGGTTTGATGATAGCAGTCAGAGCACTTCAACCCCTCACTAACTCAGCAGCAAGTATTTCACTGTGCTTCCTACTAATAAGAATGAAGAAAGGAGAGGCCAAATCCCAAGGGAAAACTTCTCATCAGTTATACCTGTACCCAGCCGAGGATCTGACCATAGTCACCTTGTCGAACAGTCAACCAAGGTGGGTGTCAGAACTTAACACAGGAAAAATAATCTGGATTTTATTCAGGTCTACTAGCTTTTTATTTAGAAATAAAAAACGAGTTTAAGTGAATTGTTTGACATAAAACTGTGGGCCACCTGGATATAAAACTTTAATCTTTGGTCCTGAATCTAGAATTTTCTCCAGAACAGAAACTGTGTTATGCTGATTTCTTATTAAACTGCTTTAATCAGCTAATAGATATGATGAACACGATATATCAAATGCATTATCTTTTTAAAATCCACTCACCTGTAATCCTAGCACTTTGGAAGTCTGAGACAGAGGATCACAGATTTGAGCCCAGCCTGGGCAACTTAGCAAGACTCTCTCTCAAAATAAAAAACAAAAAGGGGCTGCAGATGTGACAAAGTGCAAGAGTTCTGGGCTCATTTGCCAGTACCAAAAATAAATAAATAAATAAATAAATAAATAAATATTGAAGTAATTTTCCAGTGTGTGAAAATCATTGCATTTGAAAAAAGATACAAATAATATGTGTTTCTAGGTCTCATAGTGACAGTGAGAGATGAAAGTAAATAAAAAAATTTAAAAGCATAACATGTTAGTTATCACTGAAAGATTATCTGCTTCAGGGTTTTTAGCATACTGTTAAGGGGGCTGTTTTGTTTCTTGTTTGTTTAGACCATTTCTGCATCCCCAAGAAGCATCTTTTCATTCCCAGACATTCAATGACAGTTTGAAAACCATCCATTTATTCAGTCTTCTTGTTGTATTTAATGATAGCTAAGGGTCAAATCCCACAGGTTTCCACTGTGAGGTGAAGACATTAAACAATGAAACAAAAATACTTTTGGAATCTATTCTATCTTCACTGAAAAGGATCCAGAGAGGGAAGGGGAAGGGAGTAGGGAAAAGGGTCTGTCCTCACACCTCTAAGCCAACTAGGTTGAGGCATTCAACCCAGCATTCCCACCACCAGAACTGTGCAGAGTGTTAGAGTCTGTAGCTCTGAGAGGTGGGGAGGTGGCTCACGGCCTTAGATGGCCTCTTGCAGCCTGGGTACAAAACAGAATGCTGCAGGGTGAGGGTGAATTCAGGTAGTAAACATCTGCTGAGTTCATGTAATAATGTAGGAAATTGCAAAGGCAATGGAAGATCTGTTCAGTATTGGAGATAGATTTACAGTAGAATTGAAAGGGGGGGTGTGCACATGTGTATGTGTGCACACGAGAGTGTGTGTATGTATGTGAATCATGCTAGAAAAGAATTCCAAGAAGCAAACTCCTTAGGAGAACGTTGTTGAGATGTTCCAGATCTGGTGGTGTATACGGAAATCTCGCTAGATTCCTAAGAACCAGCACTCTTCGAACATTTTGTGACGAAGATATCTGTTCATTATTGGGTTTGAGAAATACTTACTGGACTAAATGCCTTGGCTTCAAATGTTGGTCCTGATCCTGGTGACCATAAAAAGCTAGCTCAATGCTCTGACTCAGGAAGTAACAGGATCTGAATAATTAAATGAAAGAATCATAAACCGGAAGAGTCATTAAAGAGCCAAACAGCCCCAATACCCTTTTTTGCAAAAGTTAAATATTTAAACCAGTCAAAACAGACATTTATTTATCTTAAAGTTAATACTTCCCCAGGGATATCAATGACTCATTTCATTCACCTTTCATTTAACACAACAAAATTTGTATTGACTCTGGTGTACTATGCACTGTAGGATATATAAAAGAAAAGTAACAGTTTACTGGGAACAGACTACTTGGACGGTCCATTTATATGCAAATCAGTGCACTGCTTTATGCCAAAGTGAACAAGAGTTTGTGTGTGATATAACTGATATTAAAAAATCAATAGGGAAAGAAAAAATAATAAATGGAAAAGGTTATCAGTGGGTCTCCTCACTCCATACTCTGAAAATAAATTCAGGAGGAATAAGAAATAAGTGTTTTAAATCATAAATCAACATAAAGCAAATATAAGTATCCATTTATTATTTTTGAATGGGAAGGACTACCTAAGAAAAATCTATGAAAAAAATAGCACTTCAAACCATGTAAAAATTATTTGGGAAAAAGCAAATCATGTTAAAGAAGAAAGGAAGGAAAATATTTACCAACTAGGACCATTAATAGTGTTATGTCATCTTGAATGGATTAAGAAATGCCTTGCAGATTGGTGGAGCAGCTATGGGCAGCTCTGTTGGTGATTGACAGGTAGGCCAGTGAATCGAGGGTGGAAGACCCACCCCAGATGTAAGTGACACCAACCAATAGGCTTATAGCCTAGATGGAATAGAGGGGGAAGAAGAAAGAAACGTCTCTGTTTTAGAAGAGCCCCAGTCTTCACTGTCGTGTTTGCACATCCCTCTCCAGCTTGGTTAGACTTGCAACACAAAACCACAACAGCACCTCCACAGTGAGCTTCCAGTCCTTGGAACTTGAACTGGTGCTGTGCCCAAATGATCCCTGTCGATCCCCATAACAGATGATCCCTGTTGTTCTGTGGCTTCCATCTTCTTGGGCTGAGCAGCTACTGGATCTTCTAGCTCTCAAGCGCACAGGTGGCTACTGTGGACTCGTCTACCTCTGAGCTCACAGCCAGCCACTGTAGATTCTCCCACTTCTGATCCTGTAAGCCACCCTGATAAATCCCCTTGCATAATTATATTTTCTATTGATTCCATTCCTCTAGAGAATCCTAAATAATACTTTGGGTCTAGAAGTGGTTTTAGAGAAACAGAATGGTAAGGATGAATTTCTCTAATTGGTTTAGTGGAGTTGGCACTCTAATTTAAAGTTGCCAGGTGTCCCCTTTTGATAATGTAAAGTACAGAAGGTCAGTCCATGCTGTGAACTATTTAAAGTAATATATAACATAAATCTATTTGATTATCCTAATTTGCCACTTGTAAGATGCAATTTAGTGATTCTGTATATAATCCTTTTCAATATTTTGGAAAGAGCAAGAAATGTAATGATCCTGCTAGTTTCTCTTAGCATTTCTGGATAAACTACTAAAGGAAAATAAAGAGCTCCAGACACATGCATAAACAATCTAAGGGCTTCTAACTGTATTCTGAAGAATCTTCTCTCTTATAGGCATAAAGATAAAGTGGCTGGAAGCCAAATACAAGCCCTCATTATGCAATTGGCTGAATTACAGTGCAAGTCGAACTCTCAGCCTCAAAGGGTATCTACTGCTAAAGTTCGAGCACTAATCAGAAAAGAATGGTACCCCGTAAACTGGGATGGAGATGTTTTGGAGGAACCTGATGAGGGTGGGGACATGCAACTCCTAAATTCTTATGAGATTATTTTGCCAAAAGAAGAGATTTCCCCACCCTCAGTAGCAGAGACATCTTTCCCCCAACCTCTGTAATGTGGAGCTCTCCACCTCTGACAGAAAAAACTAATCCTGTGCTACCCATGGAAACAGTAATGTTCTTTCCCAATATAATTACAAAACAAGACCATCCTGACACTTCTCAGCACTCACCCTCACTATGTAGTTTTGCCTCCAGGCCTTTAACAAGACTCAAATCTCAGAAGGCTCCTAAAGGTGAAGTACACAGCATGACCCATGAGAAGGTACAGTACACTCCCAAAGACCTTCCGAGTGCTCTAATTCTTACAAGCAGGGGTCTGGAGAGTAGGAACGGGAGTGGATTTTTAAGAATGTAGGATAATGGCAGAAGAAACATAAACTTAGATTAGGCTGAGTTTCTTGATATAGGCCCATCAAGCAAAAATTCTGGATTCAATGTCACAACTGAAGTAGTTTGCTTAAGGTGCTAAGAGTTTCTTTGATTGGTTGGCTGAAATATTAATGAAAACATGACCCACTGTGAACAAGCTAGAGATACGTGATATTTTTTGGTCTACTGTGGATGAGGGTATTCAAAGGCTTAGGAAAATGAAAATGCTACAGTGGGTTTGCCAGATAAAACCTACTCTTGCAAACTGAGAGGGTCCAGAAAATCTACCTTTCAATGAGACCATAATAAACAGATTTGTGAGGGAAACACCAACATCTTCGAAGAGCTGCAGCATCACTCTTCTCTGTTTGCCAGATTTTAGGATGGGATTGCAGTCAATCAATTAGAAACTTAAACTCAATGATATAACTGGATCCTGGAGTGGTAGGGTCTACCTGGTAGCCGTCAACCAACAAAGGCAAGGTAGGTGTATTTACCATAATGGACAGCCTATCATCAAAGCAACCATCAGAACGGTTTGGAGACTTACGGCTTTGGCTAATTAATCATGGTGTTCCCAGAACTGAAATAAATCGGAAGCCTACTAAATATTTACTGGATTTTTACAGGCAAAAAAATTCTAGTGCAAATGAACAAAAACATACTTCATAGCAACAGAGAACGAAGGCCTCTCAACTAATTTCCAGACTTTAGTCGGTCTATAAATCCAGAACTCCTTAAATGAAGGAAAGAACAGGCTTGAGGAAGGATCCTGGTGTACTACCAAAAATGTAGTACACCAATCTTCTTTCCATCCTTCCACAATGGGACCTACAGTCTTTTACCAGGATAACTATACACTGGGGAAAAAGAAATAATTGGGTATTTCAAGAAGAACAAACACTGGTTCTCACCTAACGCTGGTTCCAGAAGATCTGAAACATCATTGTGTCCCTCTAGTAAGAACAGGGGCCTGTGGAAGGCAGGTGATCAATGGACTTTTAGGCCTGACATTCAGTGAATCTAGTAGGTCCAGAAATCCATTTTCCCAGTTCCAGAATGCATAATTGAGATAAATATACTTAGTGCTTGGCAGAATCCCCTCTTTCATTCCTTTGGGAAAAGCCAAATAAAAGCCATTAGAGTTGCCTCCACCTCAGAAAATAGTGAATCAAAAACGGTATCGCATACCTAGAGAGATGGCAGAGATTAGTGCCACCATGAAGGACTTGAACAGGAGTGGTGGTTTCCAGCACATCCCCATTTAGTTCTCCTGTAGGGCTTGTGCAGGAAAGGGATGGAGAGTGATGGTGAGTTACCGTAAGCCTAATCAAGTGTTGACTCTAATTGCAGCTGTTGTGCCAGATGTGATCTCCTTGCTGGAGCAGATAAATATATCTCCTTGTACCTGGTATGTAGCTGTTGATTTTGAAAATGCCCTTTTCTTCATAGCTATCCACAAGGCCTACCAGAATCAATTTGCTTTCAGATGGCAAGGCCAGAAATATACCTTTACTATTCTACCTCAGGTTTGTGTCAACTCTCTGACCCTGTAGCACAACTTAGTTCCCAGGGATCTTGATAATCTTTTTCTTCCATAAGGTATAACACTGCTCCATTGCATTGATGGCATTATGCTGACTGGACCAAGTGAGCAAGAGTCCCAACCATTCTGGACTTCTTGGTAAAGCATTTGTGTGTCAGATCTTACGGGGGAAATCTGACAAAAGTTCAAGTTCCTTCTACCTCCGTGAAATTTCTAGTTCAGTGGTATTGGGCATCCAGAGGTATCCCTTCAAAGATGAAGGATAAGTTGTTGCATCTTACCCCCAACATATAACCAAGAAAGAGACACAATACCTAGTGGGCTTATTTGAATTTTGGATGCAACACATTTTGCCCATTGGTATGTCACTCCAGCCCATTTACCAGGTAACTCAGAAAGCTGCTAGTTTTGAGTGGGACCCAGAACAAGAGAAGGACCCACAACAGGTCCAGGCTACTGTGCAAAGTGCTCTGCCAGTTGGGCCGTATGATCCAGCACACCCAATGGTACTCAGGTGTCAATGTAGATAGAGATGTTATTTAGAGCCTCTGGCAGGCCCTCATAGCTGTATCATAGTGCAAGTCCTTAGGATTTTGGAACAAGGTTCTGCCATCACATGCAGATGACTCTTTAACTGAGAAATAGCTCCTGGACTGATAGTGGGCCCTAGTGTAAATTAAATGCTTGACTATGGAACAATAGGTTGCCATGGGACCTGCCTGCCCATTATGAACTGGGTGCTGTCTAACCCACAAAAGTCAGATTCCATAGCAGCAGTCCATCATCAAATGGAAGTGGTAATACATAATTAGGTCCCAGCAGATTCTGAAGGTACAAGTAAGTTACATGAAGATGTGACCCAAATGCACACATTTTCTACTCCTGCTATATTACTTTCTGTTCCACAGCAGTATGTTGATAGAGGAGCAGTTGACAAAGGAAGACAAGACTCGGCCTGGTTTACAGATGCTTCTGCACAGTAGGCAGGAACCACTTGAAAGTGGACTGCTGCAGCACTATTTCCAGGACATCCCTGAAGGATAGTGGT
This sequence comes from Hystrix cristata, assembly GCA_004026905.1. Taxonomy (NCBI): domain Eukaryota; kingdom Metazoa; phylum Chordata; class Mammalia; order Rodentia; family Hystricidae; genus Hystrix; species Hystrix cristata. Next base: position 223,289 of record PVJO010000068.1, on the reverse strand, counting down.
GAAGGAAAATCTTCACAATGGGAATGGCCAAAGAACTGTAGCAATCAGCTCGAGTTCGTGGAATTCACTGGTCTTGCCATGTTTCCCACCATCTAGAGGCAGTAGAATGGCCTTTTGAAAATGCAATTACAGCATCAGCTACTAGGCAAAACCTTACAGGGCTGGAGCAAGGTTCTCCAGAAGGCTTTATGTATGCTTTGAATCAGCATCCAATATACAGTGCTGTTTCCCCCATATTCAGGGATTCTCAGGTCCAGGAATCAGGGAGAAGAAATGAGAATCATAGCACTCACCATTACCTCTAATAACCCACTAGCAAACTCTCTGCTTCCTGTTCCTGTGACCTGATGTTCCACTGCCTTAGAAGTCTTTGTTCTGGAGAGGAAGCATCTACAGGGAGGCACAACAATGATCCTATTGAACTAGAAACTAAGACCTCCCCCCGGTCATTTTGTGCTCCTTATGTCTCTGAGTCAACAGACTGAAAGGGAGTCGCAGTGCTGGCAGGGGTAATTAGATCCACACTACCAAGGGGAAATTGGACTACTCCACAAAGGAGGTAGGAAAGACTCTCTTTGGAGTACATGAGATTTCTTAGGGCATTTCCAAATATGTTATTACCATACCCTGTTGTTAAGGTCAATGGGGAGCTACAACAACCCAATCCAGGCAGGATGACCGATGACCAACAACCTTCAGGAATGAAGGTATTGGTCACCCCATCAGGCAAAGAATCAAGACCTGCTGAGTTGCTTACTGAAGGCCAAGGGAATGCAGAATGGGTAGCAGAAGAAAGAAGTTATAAATACTAGATATGCTTCCATGACCAGTTACAGAAATTAGCATTGTAGCTGTTTTAAGTATTTATTTCCTACTCTGTTGGTATGCTTGAAGACACACACACACACACACACACACATCCCTTTGTTTTCTTTCTTTGTAACATAACATTGATTGACTTAATGTCAGTACTTAAGTACTGCTAAATCTACATTTTAATGTTTAAGTTGTGAATGTCAGAAGAGTAAACATCACTGTATCACCCAAGGAAAATAAATATACTGTATCTTAGAGGTTGTTTTTATGTTCTAGAAAACAGAAAAATGGCACCTTCAAAAACAAGAGAATTTTTACCAGTATTTTATTACAGTATAAAATTCTCCTGGCTTTTGAGTCATCTTTCTCCCCTAAACATAGAGAGAGCTCAAGTATGGTATCCGATACTCCTTAGGCTACAGAGTTCCAGTGCCTCCTGTACCTACCAGTTCAGAACATGTGGCAAGACAGTGTTCCTTTGACAGATATTCATAAGATAGATGCTTACAGAATTTATTTCCTGGAGTGTTTGTACTATCACCTTAGCCAGAGGGGAAGGATGTGGGCTTCACCTTACAGTTAAGGAGATCCTGAAGCAACTTTAGAATTTAGTGCATTTCGAAAGTGCGACTTCCTCCCACACTCTCAGTGCAGGCAGCCCTGTGTGGTAATGAGAAAATGAGTAAATTTAAAACTGGACCCAACACCAAAAACTTCATTTGAGTCAATAATTTCTAATTCTGCCATAATCAAATCTCAGAACAGAAAAATTGACCAGAATTTTTTTTAAAAAAACTGATTTGCTTATCTGATTTGAATATCACTCCCTTTCCCCACTTTGCATTCAAACATCGCGTTTAAAATATTTGAATACTTTCAACTACTCACCCATTCCACAGGTTAAAAAGTTAAAAAGTGTTTGATAGGCATCAGTTATGCTCAAAATATTGGAAGTATAACTGTCATAGTAATCATAAGTAACAGTTACTGAGTGCTAAATTACTCTGTGGAGAACAGCTATTGTTATGTATTATTTATTTATCCTCATTGTAACACTACAAGGTAGAGTTGCTAATATTTTCATTGCAAAAACGAAAATTCTCTCTAAACTTACAAAACCTTGTAGATAGAAGTTTGGGTATGTTCTAAAATGTTATAAAAATGAGCTACATTTTTTAAATTGATAAATGACATGTGAAACACAGGCAAACATTCAATCCCAAGGGCAAATGTGCAGAAGATCAACCCTCATTTAGTAAGAGCTTGAAGTTATGAACAGTTCCTGCCATTTGTCCTAATATAGATAATTCATTTTCTGTTAACATTTCTTCCAGAAGTTGAGAAGGTGTGGGGCTAAAGGAGAAAAGAAGAAAACAATGAAATTCAATGTTTCCACTATCAGATGCTCTTGTGAAAGTTTGTTAAAATATAATTGGAAATGACTAGCTCAACTAAGATTTTTTAATTTGCCATTATCTCTAAGTCCAGGAAAACACACCAAAATTGATAACACATGGACTAAAAAGCACCCACATTTTTGAGCACTTACAAAAGCTAGAGGCTTCCTGTGTATTATCCCATTTAATAATTACAATCATGTGCTTATTAGCTTCAGGCACTATCAGCTGATAAAAAAATGACTTGCCTTTGGTGATATTTGTTTTGCTGAAGCTTGATTTAAATGTGTTTTAGAGCTAGAGATTAAATGAAAATGGATATAGATTATTAGAATTTGTCATTATTATTTTTACTTCAAATGATCATTTCAATTTTTCTATAATTAAATAATAAGCCAATTCTTTTCTAAGAAATAAGACTTTTTTTCCTTGTAAACTTTAGATGATACTTAATGAGCTCGGTATGACAGATATGTTTTTCTGTTGTTTGGTATTTTTATCACCATGACTCCAAAATTTACAGGAAAAAGACATTTAAAGCTAGAAAGTGGAAAGGAAATTTTCCCTTTTCTGTCATCACACAAATTATTAGCAACCTTCCAGAACTCATTTCAATATCCCTTTCCATCTTCTTTAAACAAGATCATCAGGGTTTTGCAAATATTATCTCCTAAGAAAGAAAGATTTTTTTCATTAGAGATGTAGATTCACTTTTTTTAAAAGTGGTAAATTCCATTTAATTTATAAAACATCAATTAATAGATTTCTGCAATGTCGGTAATGAAGCTATGGGGCATTGCCCCTTATCACAAAGTTGTCCATAAAAGGATCATGTGACAATAGTACAAAAAGGGGCTGTGTTTAAAGAATGATGCTTATCACCTTGGAGTTACAAGGCACTATAAAATGCTCTCACTACCTGCTTCTCCAAGGGTGAAACAGATAAGGAGAATGGACCTCTCTCTTACTGGTTGCAGACGTAGAGCAAAAATGGTCACTTGACTTTCCTGGGCTAACAAAGTCACCTCTATACTAAGGATAAGATCATAAATTCTTTATTATCTGCAATCGTTGATTGTATTGTCAACTTGGGTAGCCTGTGGTGTCATGTGTTTGGTTTTTCACTAATCAAAATGTTCCTGTATATCTGTGTCTCAGATGTGACTAACATTTGATCAGTAGACTCTGAGTAAAACAGATTTCCCTCTACAAAGTAGGTGCGACTCATCCAATGAGTTGAAGCCTAAAACAGCAAGGACTGGGCTTCCCTGAACAGAAAGGAATTCCCCTCAAAGTTGCAGCATAGAAATCCTGCCTAAGTCTCCAGTCTGTTGCCTTGTAAAATTCAGACTTAGAGCTGTAATATCAACTCATCTGAATTTCCAGCCTGTGGCTTTCCCTTCATGATCAAGTGAATCAGTGTGTGTGTTCTGTACTTTCTATTTCTATGAAGAACACTAATACACTATCTTAGGGTATTTCCAAAATTTTTGGAAAATGGAAAGCAAGTGATTCTTTTTTTTAACTTAAAATAATTCAAGATGATTTTTCCCATTTCATATTTTAAAAATCTATAAATAGATTCCATAGTTTCTCTCACTTTCTTGTTTAAAACCCACAAATGGCTTCCCAATCCCCCAAATCCTTAGTATGGCTAACAAGGTCCTTGGTGATCTTCCCCAGTACAGCATTCATCTGGCAGGCTCATTATCATCAGGCATTGGCACAAATCACTGTCTCTTGCTTGGTCTGAATAACCAGTAGAACAAAGGGCACCAGAGACTCTGTCTGTGTGAACACAGAGTTAAAATAGCTGGACACTGGTGCTATTTTTCAATAGTTTCAGTAAAGCGGAGTATCGGGGTGAATTGTCCTCTTCCTTGCTAGATACTTCTGTCCAGTCAACTGGGACCTGCAGGCAGAAACAGGTCTTCTCTGAGAACTGCTTACTAAATAATGAGAAGGCTTTCCTCACCAGCACTCATTTCTCCAAACTCCATTCCCATAATTGGATCCACCATGAATTCTGACAATACACTACCAACTGTGTGTCCTGCTTTCCAAGCAATATACACCCAAACACATTGATGGAACCTGAGAAACACCCTGGTGCCTTTGACTAACTAGGAGGGATAGCCTGGTCTTGCCAGCAGCACATTTTGAAAATTATCTATTCGGTTACTGTTCCAAAGCGTAGATCACATCCACTTTGGATCTATCTTTATGTCCTTGAGTTTGAGCAGGAAATGTTTTCTGACAGTTCCTCTAATCTGAAAGTACTGCTCTCACTTGGGATCTAGTGTTTCTTGTGCACTGATTAGGCACCATAGTCCTTGAATAATATGGCCATGTGTATTGTGCCTATCTCTGAGTCATTCATTCAGCAGCCTCTCCTAAATCCATCTAATAATCCTTCTGTTGTCAACATACTTTCAAGAGTTTAGGTCATCATGTTCCCACCCTTCACCAACAACAGTGCCATGTTTAGCTCTTAAGTGATAAGCTAGTAAGTTAGATTACACAAGCAAAATCTGTAGAAAAGACTAGTCTGAAAATGGATATTTGGATAGCTGTAGCTTCACCCAAATCCATCAGGCTGGCTATACCATTATATCTCAGAACCACAACACACACACACACACACACACACACACACACACACCAGCATAAACACAAACACCAGATGAAAAAGGGGAAATTTTCACATAATCCCAGTCACTTATAATAACAGGAAGAAATCTTGACATTATTAAGCAAAATCTGGATTGTGTAGCTCTGACTATAAAATGTTTAAACAAAAGAAGAAAGTTTATATAAGACCTGGAAAAAAAAAGAGAAGTGAAAAGCAAGAAGTGGTCGTTGTAGCTCCTACATCATTCAAGAGGGAAATGCCTTGAAATTTGAACTTGGAAATTTCATTCCATGAGGCTGATAATAACTTACAATTAGATAATTCCTATTCTATTCCAGAAAAGGTTATAAGCACTATACATTTACTAATTCATTTGCTACACCCAGCAGTCTATGAGTCAGCACTAAGTAGTCCCATTTTTATATAAAGGCACAAAGTTTATTGATATCATTTGCCTGAAGCCAAGAGTAGAGCTGGACTTGAATCGACACAGCTTGATGCCAGAATCAGCTCTCTATGATTAAAATATAGCAAAATTTGAGAAAATTGCGCTCTTTTATCTTTGGGAAGAGAAAAGGGAAAACACATTTGTTGAGAACCTGCTCACCGCTCGGGAGTGTACAAGGAATTTTACATACATTGTGCTGGAAATAATTCCATGAATCATATCATCTGATCTCCATTTTATGGAGGTAGAAACTAGGGCTCAGGGAAGTCCCTAGAGAGTCAAATACTTTCCTTGGAAATCATCAAGAACTTGTTAAAATCAAAGCCCGTGTTTCTGTTCCCTTTCATTCTTGGGCACACAGAGAGAGAAAGAGACAGAGAGACAGAGACAGTGACAGAGACAAAGAGAGAGAGAGAGAGACTAAAACCATTAAATTCAGCTGTCATCCGAACTGGTCCAACTAAGTATTTTTTATCTCTTCAATTGTTTGTTTAGTACATTAGAGACTAGTTTAGATGTGGGAGAGAAGGTCCCAAGTTACAATAGAAGTCGTGGCCAGAGGCAAGATCAGCATCCACAAATCTCTCCAAGTGTAATTTGTCCAGAGACCTTGTTTTTTTTTAAAAAAAAAAGTATATTTTCTTTTAATTGTAAAAGTAATATACTTTGTAGAAAGATGTGTAAAAAACTAAACACAAAAATTAGAAGATCCTAAAACTCACCATTCTGTGGTCATAATGTTAGTATACAAGGTTGAGATGATATCTTACAATGCCTGTATTTTAGACAATATTTGAATCTTATTATATAACCATTGATTTGTTCTTCCACCTAATATTTCATCATGAATATTTGCTATTAAATATTCTTTGAAATTTAAGGACTAAACATTCACGATATGGATCTATAATGGACATACCACAGTGTATCTTCAGTTGTTGGACATTAGTGTTGTTACCAGTTTTCACCATTACAGACCTAAGAGATGGAGACTGTAAAAGTGCCGATTCATTACTCTGAAAATCCACACATTGTACATTTCAGAAATATAAAATGACAACAATCATCATAGGGCATTTGTACCTGTACATCATATATCTTGCTGCTTCTTTCTTTCCCATTCCCCTCTCCTCCCTTCGACCCCTCTTCCCCTCCTTATTTACAAAAGCTTTGTTTCCATTTTTTCTCCTTCTATTCTTTTTTTTTCTTGTCCCTCCCTTCCTTTCCTCCTCCACCCTCCCTTGTTCCCCTTCCCATTTGAACAATTTCTTCCCTTTCTCAATATAATACATTTTGATCCTAATGTGAACAAAACAATTACTAAAAGACATTCTTGAGACAATGGAGAATTTGAATACAAAGCCTTTCAATTTTTTTAGACTTAATAATGGCTTTTGGTTACTTTTTAAACCTTTATCATACAGAAGTTTACAAATAACAATAATATGCTACCTTGGATTTGCTTTAAGGTATTCATGAGACTTGGGCAAGAGAACAGCAGAGTAGAAATAGATGAAAAAAGACTGGGAAAATATTAATAATTTCTGAAACTAGGTAATGGGCCCATAGAGATGCATTACAATATTCTTTCTGCTTTTATGTTGAGGTAAAATATTCCACAATAAAAAGTTTTCTAAAAATACTGACAGACATCGAATTGTTTCTCTTATATATAGAAACCCTAAGTGTAAATAAGGACAAAGAGGTGTAATAGATAGTATAAAAGGAAGATAGCATTCAAAAGAGAGAAGAACTAGAAAGAGAGATGGGGGAAAGAAGGAAGAGAAAAAAGAAAGAAAGGGGAAAGGGAAAAAATGGAAAAATATAAATATGCCTCCTGTAAATAGGGAAGGGGGAGCAGAAGGGAGGGGTGGGGAAGAGAGGAGAAAACAAGATACATCATGTACAGGTACAAAATAACCATGATGAATGTGATCATTATACTTACAATGTACCAATACATGTTCTTGGTAAAAAAAATAAAAAAATAAAAACACTGACATAAAATTTTTAAAACATAAATCATTGTTGAAATTTTTACTAAAGACACTGAATACATTTCTACAAAGAGTATTATGAACTCAAAGGCATAAAACTCTTGAGGTTCTTTAAAATTATATTTAAAATACTTTCCAGAAAGTTTACACAAGTTTATAGTCCCACCAAAGTGTATGTGTCCATTTCTCTGCACTGACAGCAAAATGAACATATATGTATATATGTGTGTGTGTGTGTATATATATATACATTTATTCTATTCTGATAAAGAAATTCTTGTTTTAATCAATATTTTCTTTACAAAATGGATTGAAATATTTTAATAAATATTAGCCATTTATGTTTCTTCATTGAATCGACTGGTTATATTCTTAATCCACTTTTAACTGTAGTCTTAGTGTCACTGTGACTTTGGTTTAAAGAGCTTTATATATTAAAAGTAAGAACCCTCCTTTATTGGATACCAAATATTTTCCCATTTATTATTTGATTTTTATTTTATTATTTTATGAATATGCATAAGTAATTTTACATAATTGTGTCTCTAGACATGTGTCTGTTCTTTCATTACTGTTGCACCTAAAAAGTCCTACCTTCAAGATAATATTCAAAAGAGAGGAGAACTAGAAAGGGGGAAAAGAGGAAGGGAAAAGAGAAGGGGGGAAAGAAGGAAGGGAAAAAGGAAAGAAAGGGGAAAGGGAAAAAATGGAAAAATGTAAATAAACCTGCTGTAAATAGGGAAGGGGGGAGCAGAAGGGAGGATTGCGGAAGAGGGGGGAAAACCAAGATACATCATGTACAGGTACAAAGTAACCATCATGAATGTGACCATTATGTATACAATGTACCGATACGTGTTCTTGGTAAAAAAAAAAATTTTAAAAATAAAACTTCGGGGCTGGGGATTTAGCTCAGTGATTAGAGTGCTTGCCTTGCAAGCACAAGGGCCTGAGTTCGATCCCCGGCACCACCAAAAAAAAAAAAATAAATAAATAAAATAAAACTTCAAAAATTTAAAAACATAAAAAAATAAAAACCCCCTACCTTCTCCTAAAATGTGGCATATATTCATGTTCTTATAGTTTTTAATGATTTAATTTCTACCAAGAACATGTATTGGTACATTGCACACTAGTGATCACATTCATTGTAGTTAATTTGTACTTGTACGTGATACATCTTGGTTCCCGCTTCTCCATCCCTCCCTTCCACTCCCCCTCCCTTCCACTCCCCCTCCCTTCCACTCCCCCTCCCTTCCCTATGTACAGTAGCCTTATTTACATTTTTCCCCTTTTTCCCTTTCTTTATTTGTCCATTTTAATCCACCTGGAATTCACTTTGGTGTGTGGCTTATGGTGTCAGTTGGAATTTTATTTTATTTTACAAATAGTAAAACAATCATTTTTTCTTTCTCCTACTATTTTAAGATACCACCTGACACAATAAATCTCTCTATATAAGTCTACAATGTTTCTGACCTCTCTGATAATAAGAAATTATTGAAATTTGTGCTTCATCATATTAGTATGATTTTGTACCTGGTGAATATAAACAGATTTCTTAAACAACTTGGAATAAATAAGAAAAACAAGGAGAGGACAAAAATCTTATTTCAGTATGGGCAGTAGATTCATTTAATGTGTGAACCTATACCACCCAGTAACTTGTCAATATCTAAACAAAACCTGTGTGCTCTAAGAGAGAAAGCAAAGATTGTGGAGTCAATGTATAAAGGATTTTTTAATTTACTGACTATGCATTCTTGGACAAAGCATGTGACTTCTTTGATCTTGTCTCCTTTGGTACAAAATGAAGATAATAGCTATGTCATGGAATTCTTGTAATGTTAGGTAAGAGGTGGCTGAGAAACCCTCGTGAAATATACAACAGTTTATTGTTTATTTTTTAAGAGAAATGTAGATAATAAACATGATATTGTGGGGGGAACAACAACAAATTCACTGGAAGACACAGGAGATGTTTGCCGTGTCTTTCTCAGTAACTTTTGCAGTTGTTTACCTTAACATAGCAAATATATGTAATCTGCTAGCTATAATGAAAAGAGTTTAAAAGCACACAAAATGTCTTGTTTAGCTTGTGGGCACTCTGTATCATTAATGGAATTAAAATATTTTTCAATTAATCTCAATTTGGTATGGTCAATTTGACTGAAGCGCGGGCTAGACTAAATTCTTACTTTATTACTTTGTGAATTTTTCCAGTGGCCAACTTGGATGCACTTGCCTAGTGAGAAACTGAGTAAAAGAGATGAAATCCTCACCATAGTCATAAGCAAATAAGGTGTATTTCATGCTCAGAGTCATTCTTAAAAGCACTTTCAACAAGTGAGCATTACATAAACTCTTTTCTGCTAATTCTAGCAAATCTGTAGGTTCCATGCAGATGGTATCAGAAGCTGTGATCCACGCCTTTAAAGAGATGGAGGGAGCCTAGGTGGTGGCATACACCTGCAACCCCACTATTCTGGGAAACTGAGGCAGGAAGATCACAAGTTCAAGCCCAGACTGGGCAACTTAGAAATTTAAAGAAACACTGTCTCAAAGTTAAAAAAAAAAGGTCCTACGTCCAGCCCTGTATTGGAAGTGGGGTGTGGTAGAAAGAACACACAGTAATGCAGTGAAGCACAGTGGGGACCTGGGGAAGCAGCCAAGCTTCCAGCAGTAATTTTTAAATTTTTAGACCTTGTCTTTCTTCTTCTGGCCTTAATGACCTCAGGGCTGCCTCCAGTGAGGCCTTTCCTCCTACCGTCATCAACCCTCAATTTTACCCACTCTAGCGTCTCTGCTTTCCTGCCTGACCAAACAGTGACTCCTTGCTGACTTCTCAAAAATCTGTGGCTTCACTTCATGTGCCTGACTTCATCCTTCGTGTCAATAAGTCCCAGCACATGGGACATGATGAGGCATACATTTTCAATAAATATATTTGATGAGTATAACTGAATTTCAAATGAATAGCAAAAAAAAAAAAACAACTAGTAAAAAACTGAAAGATTTCAGTCTCAAAATGGATCATGCTACTATAGCCATTAAATCATATTAAAGTAAAGTTCTAGTGGAAAACGGATCCCGTAAATGCTCACATTTGCTTTTCCTCAAGTCAGAGAGAAAAGGTTTAAGAAAAAAGAACGTGCTAAAATAAAGCATGTACAAATAACTTTGCAACTTAGTTTGGCTTCTTTAACTTTTACTAATGAGATCTCTAGAGGAATTTATTAGGTTTAATTAAGAGCAATTAAAGAGAGAAAGGAATTATATAAAGAGTATATTTTTTAGATGTGAGCTACAATGAAAAAAATGAATCTATATACCTCCCATATGCAAATTTAATCCATTCAATGTATTCACCATTGATCCAACTAGATGCATATTTGTATATGTAAAACTGAAGTGAATTTAAATAAAATGTTGTTATATGTAAACTCTAAAACCACCAAGTACAAACAAGAATCCCAGACTGACTACAGCCCAAATAAATTAGCCACACCTTTTTTCCTGTATATGTGAGCTTTGAAATTAGACGTATTATTTAATTATATTTTATTCCAATTTCTCAGACTCCTATTAAGTACCTATTATGTGATAAGCACAGCTAGACATTTGTCCATAGATTTTCTCACTTAAACCACATAATCCTGAGAAGTTGATAGCAACATCAAATTAACCAAAGAACAAAAGACTAAGAAGTCAAGTAACCATAATGAGAAAATTGATATTTAAAACTAGGTCCTCAAATACCCTTCCACAGCTTGTCCTCTGTTCCCTAAATTCCTTGCTAAGTTGGGTTGGTATTAAGAAAAAAGCATAAGGAGAAACGTTATTATACAATACACTTTAAAATATAAAATAGGATGGATGTGATGGCACACCTGTAATCCCACTACTCTAAGAGGTTGTTGAGGCAAGAGGATTACAAGTTTGAGCCCAGTCTGGGTAATTCAGCTACTTAGCAAGACCCTGTCTTAAAATATACATAAAAAGTTTTTTTTTTTAAACTGGGAATGTAGCTCAGTGCAAAGGCCCTGGGTTCAATCTCTACTACCACAAAGAATATATATATATATATATATGTATATATATATATATATGTATATATATATATACACACATATATAATATTACTGTTTTGCTCATATTTAAAATTGGATTATTGGTTTCAAATTTAAAAGTCTCAAAGTCAAACCACTCTCCCCAGTGTGTGAAAGCTGAGTCATTGCAAAAGTCAAGGAAAGCCAAAAAGCCTACTCTAAAGACTCTGAAGAAGAGCATACGGTCCTGAGAACAACCTCTGCCTCTGCCTGTATCTACTATCTGTGTGGGTAAGTCACCTCTCAGAATCTCAGTTTCCTGTTATAAAAGATAAAAAAAAATTCTCCCCTCAAAGATTAAATGAATACTGCATAAATTACTGTAGTACATGCCAAGAAAATAGTAGCTAATGTGGAAAACTCTCATTCAGGAGCAAGTTAACTGATTTGCAGATTAAAGATAGCATTAAAAACACATTCATACACATAATGCTATACATTCACTAAACACACAAATTAGGAGACTATGCAGTACAAGTCATGATAATTAACACTTGCGGGATGGAACATGTAGTGTTTTGACCTCTCCAACCCCACCAGTTGCAGTTTCTTCTGCCTATCCTCTCCCTCAGCTGCATCTCTTTCTTCATTCTTGCCATTCCCACCCCACACACTCCCTCCCTCCCTGCCCTGGTCAAGACTTGATCTCTTCTCCCTCTTTTATCATAGCTGTTGATTAATTCCCTGCTCATGTACTTCATAAGAGATTAGGATTCAAGTCCCATCTGCGCCAACAATGGTTAACCTGCCTCAGCTTCTACGCTTAAATTTATGGATTATTTGGAATTCTTTGTGATCTTCCAACATCTTGCCACACTCCACCTCTTCCCCACACATAGTGCCACCATTATCAACACTTTTCTCTAAGCTAATTGTATTTTTTTTCTACTGACTCATTATGTCTCAACTCTCTTAAGAACAGGAAGTAATTTCCTTTAAAAATACATCCTATTTGATAGTTTCATAACTCTGGAAAAAAATTCCTTTCTTATTACAAGCCAAACTCTTCTTTTAGGTAATATTTACTCAGAGTTTTTCTTCCCATTAATAATATCAAAACATTAGGGCTGGGGATTTAGCTCAGTGGTTAAAGTGCTTGCCTTGCAAACACAAGGACCCGAGTTCGATCCCCAGTACCAAAAAAAAAAAAAAAAAATATCAAAACATGACAACAAAATTCTCATCTAATATGTGTTCCATAAAGTCAGCTCTTCAGGTAAAATCTTGGGCAAATCAAGTTGTACCACACAGATATTAAATTAAGTGAAAAATGGCCATCTCAAAGGATTACATACGATATCATTCCATTTATATGGCATTCTGAGAAAAGCAAACTATAGGAACAGAAAATCTAAAGGGTAAGGATCTGGAGTTAGGAGGTAGAATGTGTGGCTCTAATAAGGTGACAATGGCAATTCTTTGGGGAGTTAAAATTAATGTGGATCCTATTGTATTTTTATGTTGGTGATTACAATAATCTATGCATGTATTAATATTCATAGAACTAAAATAGGTAAATACTACTGTATGTAAACATGCCAGATGCTTAACGTGATTATTTAATTTTAAACCTCATGATATAGGTAACATTCTCCTCATTTTTCAGATGAAGAAACTGAGGCACAGCGACCTCAACTAACTTGCTGAAGATCACAAAACTTGACAGAGGCAGAGGCTGGATTTGAACCTAACCAGTCTAACTCCAGAACTGAGTATCCTTGCCAGTGTCCTATGATGCCTCTGAGAACAGAGGAGATAGAACTGTATCAGCACAATTTCACTTGCAAATGGAGCAGAGCATATGCCACCAAGGCAGACATACTGTTAGGTGCTCAAAAAGCCTTAAAACTGTTTTAAACACTAATATCTAAATTTTCCAACTTCTAGTTTTCACTGCAATTAAATGTCTTCCTGTTTATATACTAAAGAAATTTCACAATCAATTTCTAATGCTGTGATGGGCACTGATAAGAATTTTTCCTCAAGTACTCCTGAAGAAATCCTGATTTCAGGGTAAAGAAATTATAATATATCAAATCTAAATGCAAATAAATTGCTTAAAAGGTCAAAAGTCTTATTCCACTCCTTACACACTCCCCCAAAACTAAATCCTTCCGGATATTTTTTGGAACTAAAACCTCTTAGTAATGAAACTTCTGTTTCATTACGGATAAACACTCCCACGTCTGTGCCTTGTGGTCATTCCTACATACTCATTCAGGTCTTTCACAGCCTGAAATCAATATACCCACAAACTGTATTCCATGAATTTGGCAGGAAAAAAGCTGTCCTCTAGAGAAGGGGTGCATGATAAGCCTCAGGATTGGGCAGTACCAGCCCCTGGAAAGACAGAACACAGGGAAAGAATTGTGGTGCTAAGATTTACAAAGTGTTCCTAAATATATTAAGTACTCTCTTGAAGGAATAAAGCCTACTTAGTTTTGATGCAGAGCTGGTAGAGGATTTGCTTCTGAATATTTAATGCTTAATATTGTTCATGATGAATTTATCACCCCACTACTATGCTCAAGACAGATTATATACATAATCATGTATACGTTCTCCTTCTCTAGATGTGAAGGATCAATGTCTGTGTGACATTTCTGCTTTCGATGGACTTCCCAGAAATATTCAAGAGTTCTTGTTTTGTTTTGTGGTGGGGCTTGTTTGTTTGTTTGTTTTGCAGTAGTGGAAATTGAATCCAGGGATACTTTAGTACTAAGCTACATCACCAGCCCTTTTTCATTTTCTTTTGAGATAGGGTCTCTCTAAGTTGGCTATGCTGGCCTTAAACTTGGGATCCTTCTGCCTCAGTCTCTGGAGTAGCTGGGTTGCAGGCATGCATCACCGCGCCAGTCTTGCTGGACATTTTCACAGACCATCATCATCCTCCTCCAGACATCATTAGCCTGAACCTTCTTAAGATTCAGAAACAGTTCTTCTAATGAACTCTACTATATACCTTTTGCAACTACAATCTGATTTTATGTAGTCATATTAAATAAAAGAACCAAAGAGATGTGAAAAGAGCCTCATTTTCTTTGGAGCAGAACAGTTCGAGATTCCACTTAACACTCAATCACTTACTATCAGTGCAACACAAGACATGCTATCTGAAGTCTCTGTTCTCTTCTGTAAAAGTTCTATAGACATATTTACCTTTTAGGCTACCAGTAGACACAAGTAAAATGATGCTGTCTAAAAGAATTCTTGCCACAGATGAGGCTCAATGTAAGTGGTAATTTTAATCACAGTCAAAAAAAAACTGCAGATGAAATAGTATTTATCTATGGCCATTTGCAGCTTGATTTTACTTATTTCCTCTGGCAAATTTCTTACACCTTGCCTCAATATCTAGTTTGTTCTTGTTATAAATTCATAGGTTTTTCAGTGTTAATCATCATTTACCAGCACACTTCTAGTGGAATATGATAGTCTTTAATTTATGAATTTAGATTCACTGAAGAAATAGTTAAGAGACGTGAAATGACTTTGCAACCCAATGCGGCAAACAGGGAGATTGCGCAACTGTTCACAGACACACACACCCGCCCACACACCCAGGAAGCCCAGGAAGTGCAGGGGTCTGTGGAAGTCAGTTGCTTATCTGTTATGTACTCTACAGAGATGTAAACAAGACTGTGTGAGGACTCAGCTAGAATGCTTCCTCTGAGTCATTATTAAACACACTTCCGAACTGGTAGGGAAGGAAATAAAGTCGCTGTACACCAAAGACACCCAGGACAGAGTGCCAGGGTAATGGGAACTGTATTCAATATTCTCTCAGAAACTGATGTAGCAATTAAAATAGGTTTTATAATTTGTAAAATGTTTCTTAATAATCAACAGCTAGCATTAATTAGAATGTGTCATAATCTCGTTGGAAGTATCCTATCACAAATGTAACTGACTTACTGTGTGGAATGGCAGAATATTTTGAGACCATTACGTATTTTGCTCCATAGTTTGACCTCACCACCAAGAATCACGAGTTATAAATTCAATAGGTCATTTTGTCTCAAAAGGTCAATTATGAAGCACTTAGAACTTTTCAATTATAAAAATATATTCTCTGGGTCCTGATAGGGCCCAGGCCATTTTTTTTCCTGTTGTGGGTTTTGACTTTTCCTCCCAGAAACTGGTTTTATTTGATGTATCCAAATCTTCAGTTTCTCGATAAAGAAAAAAAAAAATCTGTGTAAAAAAAGAATGCTAGCATAAATTTCCACTTGATAATGACCTTATGTCAAAGTATCTAGTATTTTAATTGAGGATTAATGAATCAAAGAACTCACCAATTTGTTTAAAAAAAAATAACAGAAAATCACAGATTGTTATAGACACCACAGCACGGCCCTGAGGGAAAGACCCAGACTTTGAAATCAGAAGTGTACCAACTTTACTTCTAATTTTGTGATCTTGAACAAACTGTATCTTCTTGCTGAGAATCTGTTCTCTCATCTACAAGATTAAGACATGCACAAAGTTTTTATTAAGAACAGGTTAGTTATTAGATAAGTGAGTACTTTAACAACCAAAAAGAGTTATATGACTAGGGGCTTTCACTTGCAAATGTCTTCAGGTCAAGACAGAGTTGAAAAATTAAGTTTAGAATACACTAGAATTGTTTTACTTGAAGTAGATAATGAGTTCTAAAGCTTACAGCTCTTTTGGCCTACAATACATTTTGCTTCTTAGGAAGGAAGGTAGGCAACATTACCATCACCTGTAAGTGGAATTCTGCAGTTATAACTAAATGTAGAGAATACAGATCCTCATATAAAATCTTATTTCTAAGGTTCAGAAGACTGAATACAAAAATAATAAATCACAAAAAGAGGAAAGAGCTAAAACATTTTAATCTTTACCAATATCCACAGAATAGGATGTTTCATTATGTGTTGTTGGGGTATTCAGACAATAAAGAACATTACTATGTCCGACAACCCAAAGTTTGACCTCACACTTGGACTTCTGAGGGTAAACTTCCTGAGAGGAAATTAAATACAGAAAACCTCTTCCAGCTTGGGATACTGGTCCCACCAGTAGAAATATGAAAAAGACTGACAAATAGTGAGACTAAATTAATTTTTAAAAATTTACCTTTAAAATACAAAGCCAACAAAAAAGGGTAGTATTTTTAAATTTAGTAGATGAAAAGAAATCAGAATCAAAGATATCCAAAATATCCTTTTCTCTTTGACTCTGTTCCTATAAAAATACACTCAAAAGTAAGATAAAAGAGGTCCTTTTCCCCTCCCTATAACAATTTTGCTTAAACTCTAATCTCTGGGCCTTAAAAATGAAAACATTAGAGCAAAAGAAAAAGAACTATAGCAATTATAATTTATGTAAGTGACATGTATAAATTAAATTAAACAAGAAAATTGTTTACCTTATTTCAATTATTCAAGCTACCCACCACCACTCAAGCCTTATTTCTTTTTTAAGGTGTGGACTACCTCCTGGGTTTAGCAGACACTTTAAGGTCAAATAGAGTCCATCCTCCAAGCAGATGAGATGCTGTCCTATTTTTAAAAGACCTCAAGAGAAGGAAATTCCACAAGCTTTCCTAGATACACATTCCAGTGTCTATCAAACCTCACTGTCTGAAAATTTTTCTTTTTTTCTTATCTAAATCCCTCATTCTGAAACTTAAGCCTGTTGCATCCTGTCTGGTCTCATTCTTCATAACTCAACCCCCTCACACAAGGCTCTTTTTAAGTCCTGCAAGATAGGCAGTACTTGATTTCTGACTCTAGAGTTTTCCTCTTTTTACGATTTATAATTTTTGTACTCAGTCTTCTGAACCTTAGAAATAAGATTTTACATGAGGGTCTGTATTCTCTAGATTTAGTTATAACTGTGATTTCCACCTTCAGGTCATGGTAATATTGCCTTAACTTCCTTCCTAAAAAGCTCTCTGTCATCATTGTTACCTAGTTTTCTTCCAAGTTTTTCTCTTCTATTCTGGTTTTTGTTTTTTTTCTTTCTTTCTTTCTTTCTTTTTTTGGCACTGAGGATTGAACTCAGGGCCTTTACACAGAGCTACATCTCCCAGACCTTTTAAAGTTTTAAGACAGGGTCTCGCAAAGTCAGATTGGGCTCAAACTTTTTTTTTAATTTTATTTTATTTTAATGGTACATTGTAGATGTACATAGTGACAACATTCATCATAGGGGATTTGTACCTGTACATGATATATCTTCTTGCTTCTTTTTTCCCATTCCCCTCCCCTCCCTTCACCCCCTCCTCCCTCCTTATTTACAAAAGCTTTGTTTCCATTTTTTCCTTCCATTTCTTATTTCTCTTGTCCCTCTGTTCCTTTCCCCCTCCCTTGTTCCCTTTCCCATTTGGACATTTCCTTCCCTTTCCCAATATAATACATTTTAGTCTTTATTTACACTTCCATTTCTCACACCAGAGAAACAATGTAGTATTTAAATATGTGTGTCTGATTTATTTCACTTAAGAGTATGGTCTCAAGATGCATCCATTTACCTAGAAATATCTCAAGCTTTTCATTCTTTATGGCAGAGTCATACTTCATTGTATAGAAAAACCACATCTTCTTTATCCATTCCTTGGTTGATGGCTATTTGGGCTGTTTCCAAGATTTAGCTATTACAAACTGTGCTGCTATAAACGTGGGTGTGCCTATATTGCTGCAGTATGATGCTTTTAATACTTTTGGGATGATATCAAGAAGAGGAATAGCTTGGTCAAATGGAATCTCTAGTTCTAGTTCCCTGAGGAATCTCCGCACTGATTTCCATAGTGGCTGCACCAGTCTACATTCCCACCAACAGTGGAGAAGGGTTCCTTTTTCTCACAGCCCCTCCAGCATTAGTTATTGGCTGATTTGTTGATAATAGCCATTCTTTCTGGAGAGAGGTGGAATCTCAGGGTTGTGTTAATTTGCATCTCTCAAATGACCAGTGATGTTGAACATTTTTTCATATGTCTATTTGCTGTTTCTACTTCATCTGAGAAGTGTCTATTCATTTCGGTTGCCCACTTTTGGATTGGGTCTTTAAATTTGGGGGGGGGGTCCTGGTTTTTTGAGTTCCTTATATATTCGAGATGTTAGTCCTTTGTCAGAGGAATAGCTGGCAGAAATTTTTTCCTGCTCTGTGGAATGTCTCTTCACTCTGTTGGTAGTTTCTTCTGCTGTGCAAAAACTTTTTAATAAAATCAGATCCCAGTTGTTGATTCTTTGTGATATTTACTGGTCAATTGGGGATTTGTTCATAAAGTCCTTGCCTACACCTATGTCTTCAAGAGTTCAACCTATTCTATCTTCAAAAGATTTAGAGTTTCTGTTTTGATATTTAGATCCTTGATCCACTTTGATTTTAGCTTAGTGCATGGGGAAAGATAAGGGTCTAGTTTTAACCTTTGGCATGTGGAGACCCAGTTTTTCCAGCACCATTTATTAAAGAGGCTATCTTTCTTCCAGAGAGATTTGGGCTCAAACTTTTGATCCTCCTACCTCAGCTTCCTGTGTACCTAGGATTAAAAGTAGGTGCCACTGCACCCAGCATCTTTTTCCATTCTTGTAGTCATTTCAGATATCCTGTTAAATCAGTGATAATCAATGTTCTGTCACGGTGACATAATAACTAACAATCAACTTAATACGGGAAAAATGTTTATATTTGTTCATAGTTTCAGAGGTTTCTGCCCACGGTTGCTTGCCCTGTTGCTTTGAGCCACTACATCATGGTGGAGGCAAAAGGCATGAACGTGCTGATCGTTTCTTGAAGGCCAGGAAGCAAAAGCGAGACAGGAAGAGCCTGGCGTCTCAGTAGCCCTTTCCAGGGCATCTCCCTGATGACCAGTCGCACCCCTTAAAGGCCGCACCACCTCCAAACAGTGCCACAAGCTCCAGACCAAGCCTTTGAGGGGCATCCCAAACCCAAATGATAGCAGACAGGTGTTAGGGCAAGGTGACTCAAGTCTCACCTGAGAATTCACTCAGTAACTGACAAAACAGTCTAACACCATCAAGAGAGCAGGAACCTGAGAGGCACGATCAGTGTCTGTACCGGAGTGTTCTTGGACAAATTGCTCTTTGGGTCTGGCCCTCAGTTTCTTCACCTTAAAAACAAATATTACATATCATGTGTTCCAGAGTTTAGATTCCAGGAAATAGCAAACATTAAAAATAATACATCTTTCTAGAAATGGAACACACAATTCATTCTTCAAGGACAAGAAAAGCTATTATGTCTATTTTCACTAAATTTTAGGCTGAAATTTTAAAATGGCCAATGATGATAAACCTTTCAGAGCTTTCAGCAATATAAACAGCCCACTGCAGCATGTGTACCGTAAATTTGCCACGAGTGGTATAGAGTATTCTTTGAAGAAGTTTAGTTTTAAGATTGAATCCTGATTTTAAAATACTGAGGGACCTTGCAGCCTAGTGGACTATGGTTGAAGAGCAAAGAACCCAATCATCCGTCTAGTCATTCAATAAACCTATGTTGAAAAACAATTACTGTATACAAGGTTCTGTGCTATAAGCTGGCAATATTTTGAAGAGGAATATTCAAAAGGAAGAAAAGAAGAAAGAATGGCATACTTGAAACAGATGTTTGGGAGTTTATAGAAGGCTCTCTTTGTAAAGAGTGTGGACTCCAAAGGGTCCACACTCTTCTGTTGAAGCACCCTGAGGCCAGCAACAGTGAGGAGGAGATAGAAGAGCAGCCAAGTATCTGAACTTTTACACTCATAGGCCCAAATCATCAGAGAGAAGAAATAATTACACAACCCAACAACTGTAGCAGAGGACCATCTGAGAGGACCCATAGCCTGCACTGAAAGCATGCAGCTACCACCAAAACTCCCCAAGTGTCCTCTGATGTCTACTTAAGTGAATGCAATTGGAAGGAAGGAGAACCCAGTGGCATGACTCTTACAGGTGAGCATAGTGGGGAATTATGGCACATGCTTTGCTTTTTTAAATGTGGTTCCTTGACAGAGAGTTAGAAACATTAAACAACTAAATAAATGGACAAATAAGAAAATTCTAGATAATTATGCGGGTTCGGAGGAATTTACAACCAGAATGTGACTGAGGAGGTAAAATTCCCTCTGACAATTTAAAGATAAGAAGTCCTCTACAAACATTAGGAAGGAGTATTTTCACAAGGAGAAATACCAAATGCAAAGGTCTTGAGGTAGAGGATCCATTGAACCATTTAACAGTTGGAGAAAAGCCACTTGGCTGTGGAACATGTTAAGACAGGGAAAGTAATCGAAGAAGTCAGGGTAGTAGACAGGGCCTCTACCTGGTGCTGATCATGACCAGGACTCTGCTTTAAAGAAAAGGTCCAACTTCAGTGCAATAGGAAACTATTGGATGATTATATATGGGAAAATATCATCACTTTGTTTACACACTCGAAAGATTACTTAAGCTGCCATGTAAAGACTGAATGATGCTTAAGGATATAAGAATGGAAACAAAGACCAGTGGTAAGGGTGTTTCAGAAGTCCTTAGAGTCAATGGTGGTTTAGAAAAGATGGTAACATAGAAATTAAAGACAAGATAACATACTTTCAGATTTTGTCTTAGTCTGCTTAGACTCCTATGACAAAGTATCATAGTTGAGTGGTTTATAAACAGTAGAAATGCACTTCTCACCATACTGGAGGCTGGGAAGTCCAAGATCAGGGTCAGATTCTGCTGAGGCCCACTTTCTGGTTCACAGGCAGCTATCTTTTTGCTGTGTCTTCACAAGAAGGAAGGAGTGAGGAAGTTCTTTGGGGTCTTTTTAATAAGAACACTATTCTATTCATAACTGCCTTCATGACTTAATCACCTCCCCAAAGACCCACCATCAAATATCACCACATTCGGGATTAGGATTTAACATACATATTTTGCAAGAACATAAACATTCAGTCTATGGCAGATGATCAGACGTAAAGGATGAAAAAAGAGAGAGAATAAAAAAGATGACTTCCAGGTTTTTTACACTTGCTCATACACCACCACATCTTTCAAATTATGTAGAAAAATTTTCATTTCCCTTGAACAGATAATATTCATTCTTACCTCCCTGAAATTTACATTTTTCTCAAATTTACATTGTTCTCTCTCAGAAATATTCATTCTCTCCTGGTCCACAGAGTTGATCTAAATAATTCATTGCTCAACACTTACAATGTTTGGGCTGGCTTTCTCCTTCATATTCTCCCACAGCAACCCTTAAAAGCAGCACTTATCACCTACCATTGTAAGAGTAGAGATTTCTCATGGGTGGGAACTATATCTTACCTATCTCTTATTCTCTTGTGCTTACCACGGTTTATAGCATGCTGAAAGAATTCGAATGAGCAAAACGATTAAATATAAAGAAGCATTTTAGTGGGAAGTTAGGCCACTGTAAACTGGGAAGATAAAGATAATTTTAAAAGAGAAGTATGCATTGGAGTTAGATCTTGAAAGAGTTTAGCATTCAACTATAGAAGCAATGGTGGAAAAAAATTGTATGAGCAAAAGAATATAGTGAAACAGGACAAATGTATAGAAAACTAAGTACAGGAAAAAACAAGGATATAGGGATAATCTTGAAAATAGCTGGAGGGAAAAGAAATACTACATGCAGAACAAAAATGATAGAAATAATGCCTGGCTTCTCATTAGAAGCAATGGAAATAGAAGACAATAAAACACATATAAGTATTAAAGTAAAAGACAAAAACAAGATTTTAAAAGCTATTGACTCAGAATCCTATATCTGGTGAAAGTATCTTTTGAAAATTAAGGTAAAGGGGATTTTTAGATAAATAGAAACAGAAAGTGTATTACTAGCAAGCTTATGCTGAGAGAGAAGTTGAAGAAAATTACATCTGAGTTTCAAAAAGAATGAAAAATTGAAGAAATTGCAAATATGTTAGTAAATATAAAGATTGCCTTTTAAAAGTTTTTTCTTTTAATTTACTTAAAATACAACTGAAAATTTAAAGACTTCCAAGGATTATCAAACATCTGTGGATATTTTTAATATAAAGGTCAGAAATCAAACAGCAGACTTAAGTTAAGGTATTTCTTTCAACATTTCAGAACACCAGGGCCTAAAGAAAACTCTAGGTTCCCAGGGGTGTGGGGAGCCATGTTTACAGTATTGTAAATAGAACTGCATTAGGGCCCTTTTAATAGCAACACTGAGAAGAACATACTGCCTTCAAATATTTGAGGGAAATGGTTTCTAATCTGTAATTACATATTATTTACTCATGTAGAAGGAAAAATAAGTTTTCTTCAAATTTTCAAGCTTTTAAAGAGAAATACCTTGGACTTCCCATAAATTCTTTCTAAAACTATTTAAGAGGTACTTCAAGAACAAAGCATGGGGTGTAAGAAACAGAAACTTGGCACAAAAGAAAAATAAAGACACCACAGAGGAGGAGCTGTTCAACAGACAGAGATTAAAAACAGACTATTTAGCAAGAAAAAAATACAAAACAATCAATTTTCAGTAATTTTCTAGGCTACGTAGTGAACTTCTTCAATCTTGCAGCTCAAAGTCATCTGAAAAGTCTATTAAATTACTTGTTGATGGTTTTCTTTTATTTCTCCCCTTACTTGCTTGGCGCATGCCAGGGAAATGGTAAGGAGAAGCAGCAGATGATGGAGTATAAAGTAGAAAATAGAAGCACACTGAGATTTAAGGACTTTTGTTTTAGCTTTAGTTTCCCCAAAAACAGAATCTCAGGAGAAAAAAACTTATGAACAGGGTGCAGAAGCGAGAGACTAAGACCGAGAGAAAGTGGAAAAGCAAATACCTAAATGCATTCTTAATATCACTATTGTAGGCAGGTGGTGCTCAGTCCTTCCTGGAATCTACGACGGGAATGGGGAATATCTTTTTAAATCGATGTCTTGAGGATTAACCATTTGTGTCCCTCAGCTCGCATCCCACATTAGTTGAGTTTTGCCTTGGGAGGTAAACCTCAGTACATTTCCAGATGGCACACACCCACTTGAATTGTTTCCCAGCGACAGTTATGAATTATGGCACTGGAAAAACCTGAGGGCAAAAGTGCAAAACCCCTAGGGCTTGAGGAAAAATATCAACACAATGTTAGCCAAACTGCCCACTGCATCCACACTGTAATCAAAGATGAGGCCAAGAGGATATGAGTCAGGAGACCAGAGTAACCCAATCTACCCTTTGTGCCACTCAGCCATCCTTGCGCCTGCCCACAAGAAGTCTTCAAGTCTCAAGGTACAGATCAGCCACATCTCTATACATAACTTAATAGATAGGTATTAGTAGCATAAGATACAGCCTTTACTGCTGAAACTGCTCCTGAAGTTGTATTTGATATTTATCAACTCATTCCTCTACCACCCGTATTAGATCTCTCCTAATGGGGTGGTTCATACCGTCAGCCCTGAGCAGGCTACGCCCATGGCTACCCTGCTCCTGTCAGGCTATGGCTGCTGCAGTTGCTGTTCACCGTGTCGCTGGGTATATGAATGCCAAGAAAGTCCCATGACTTAAAATCACTGATATAACAAAATATCAGAATTAGCCAATACCTGTCTATAGGTAGTGTGGAGTTTGTTGATTGAATCAATGTAATTTTAGAATTAGGCCCAATAAATGTATTATAAGGCCAGTTACAATGATACATATAGAAAAAATAAATCAACGCATGTGCTAACTGTGATTATAAACAAGGAATAGGTAAAGAAGAAATTGATGCAAATTTTCAGTTTCTCTTTTTAAATGACAAATTTTGTGGTATTTTGTTTTTTGAAATGAGTTGTTATTCAATATTAGGTTCTAAAATTAGGGGACAAAATGAAGACCTTGAAAATAAAAAAGTAGAACTTCCTCTTTATGCACACATGCATGCAAAATAAAACTGTCTCTATTCTTAGGTCTGGAAATTTTGTCTTGTGCACTTGAAAAATAATTGTTGTGACACAAAAGTAGAATGAATAATAATGTATTAAAAGAAATCTGCAGAAACAAACCAAATGTCACAGAAATATTGAAAGCAACAAAGTTTACCATTTCAAATGATGGGAATGTTAAATTGGAAACAAGTCTATAAAATACTATAATTTCAGTTTCTGGAATTTGGAATGGTTTTGTTCTATCATCTGCATCTCTTTGGCTATCATTTGAATACATAACAAATGAATATATATACCTTTCTTCTCTTCTGTAGAATTTTTATTCTTCTAGAAGCCTGGTACCATGCGTTTTGGTTTTTCTTTTATTTAATAATATTTAATGAACAGCTTTTGTATCCCACTGCGCATGTGTGTTCGTATTGCTATTAGTAATAAAGATACAGGACATGCTGTGATGATGATTATTAGTGTCTAGATTTGTGCTCTGACTTTGGCAAGTGATTAATGTTCCATCTTCAAATAATTCACTTAATCTTTCTACGCTTCAACTTCCTTGTTGTTAAAAGCAGGAAGGTTCTTAACATGCCTCCGAATTGTGTTGACACAAATATAGTCATTCGTACATGCCTTAAGTCAATAACAATAAGTTTCCTCAATATCTAATGTGTCCCAGGCGTTACATGTGCTCTGTCAGCCAAAAATAAATACGCTAATAGTATGAGTTAATATTGTGGTTATGCAGTGAAGTGAACTGACATTTTCCCTAACTGTTTCTTAGTTTTGTTTGAAGAGATTTTCAGTCATTATATTATGTAAATTCATTTTCTAATTAGGTGCTACAAACATTTAAATGACAAAATTCAAGAAACTACTTTTAAACTTGGTAAAGGAAATTGTATTTTACTTTTAAATAGTCAAATAGGAACTCAGCCAAGAAAACCAGGAAGTAAATTGAGGCAAGAAGAAAAATAATGAGTAAAGAGAGTAAGAAGTGAAGCACAGAATTGTGGAGTATGGTTTAAACTATACTATCTCAGAATCACTGGTGCTCAAACTGTTTCTCACTAACCTCTTTGGTGTGAGGACTACCGTAAGAAAACAGGAAATGTCACTCATAATGGAACTGATTGTTGGCTTGAGTTCTGTGAATGACTTCAGGAGATGACTTATCATGAGATGTTTGTTATATTATCTATTTTTTATATGTGCATTATTGTTTTAGAAACAAAATCTCACATACATCTTTACACTTTAATATAGTATTTGTTTCCAAGTACAAGCAGAAGAACTGCCTGAAAGCTAATGATACAGAAGTCATGCATTTTGCTTAGAATAGAAAAGCACCAAATTTAAAGGGAGATAAATATTTTAATTCCCACAACTTTGTTCTTCAAGTAAATTGGGAAAGTAGGATTAATTCTACATAAATGTTCTTCCTGTCATTGGCTATCTGCAATGTAATATCAGCTTTTCTTGATCAAAGGTTTAAGTGTATGTATATGATCTCAAGGAATTTGGATGTATATACCCAAAGGAATGTATCAAGGAATTTTGGATATATAGCTCCTATATATATGACCCCTTTGTCACCATATCAGCTTCAGGATTGACAACCAAGAATAGATAACAAATCTGAAAAGAGAAAAAAAAAAGGTCAATAAAATAGTAAAAGGAACTATACGTACGCAGTCTAGTTGATAAAACTGTCTCTCATGTTCCCATGGGGCTACAAGTTAACTCTGATACTGCTTTATGTAGGCTCAGAAGTTGGCAGATGGCAGGAGCAAGGTTTCTTACTGTCAGAGAAGTTTATGAATTAGCAAGAGAACAAGACTAAAATGATACATGGGTAAAGGATTAGAACTGGAAAATCAGTATGAACTCAGGTTTATCTCAGTACTGATACAGATGGCTACGTACAGAAGTCTGTGCGTGTGTGCATCTTAGCATGTATTTTTCTTGCTCTGTCAGTTGAGAGGGTGCAGAGGCTACTACACTGTAGTAGCAATAAACATGCCTAGTGTCCAGATCTTGTTTTCTAATAAAAGAGAAAAACAGCTAACTCTAAGACTAGGGCAGGAAACATGCAAAACATGCAAAATGAGCCAGAAGCACTTTGTAGTTCCAGAAATTAAGAAGGCACTTTTTAAAAAAAATCATAAACAAAAATGCTACATTGACTGAAGTATTTTAGAGACACAGAAGCCAAATGAAACAGCTCCCAATTGCCAAACCTGGAGCAATTTGAACAACAAAATAAAGAAAGATTATAAGCCAAACTATTAAATATTCATGAGTCCATATTGATATAAGTGATTGAATAAATAAATAAAAGAAGTGGAGAAAAGCCCCCATGTAGACGAATTCCAAATAATTTATGTAAGTACGCTTCCTTCAAGAATAAGGAACATAGCTCTCTATTCCTTCAATGTGGATGGCTCCTAGTGACTTCTTCCAAGGAGTCAATATGGAAAGGGGAGGAAGGGAAAGAGTCACTTTGCCATGGAGAAACCTGGTAAACACTACCCTAACCAGATGATCAAGGTCTGTATCAACAGTGACAAACCACCTTGCTACACCCTTGGTATGATGTGGCAAAAATGGCACTTCTGTGGCCACTCATCTAATTGCTCATAACTCTGGGAGAAAGACACCAGATCAGTCCTAACAGGCATTCTACTGAATGCCCAACCAACACTGCTTAAAACTATCAGATCATCAATAACAAAGAAAGTCCAAGACATGGTAACAAGCAAAAAAGGAACCTGAGAAGTCTATGACAACTGAGTGTATGTAATGTGCTTTCCTGTATGACCTGGTTTCCTCGTTTCCTGGAATTGAAAGTATATTAGATAAAAACTAGGAAATGTAGTTAATAATAATGTATTAATATGGGTTAATTAGTTGCAATAGATGAATAAGCCTAATGAAAGACAGCAATGATAGGGGAAACTGGCTGTGAGATTTATAGGAACATTTTGTACTATTGTCTCAATTTTCTATAAGTCTAAAACTATTCTAAAAAGTAAAGTATATTTTTTTAAAAATCAGTAGACACTGAAGAGGCACATGCTAAAATATCAATCCTTACACATTTTTGAAAATTAAAAATATAAGATAAACATGATATGTTACAAAATCCGTAAATTTAAAAGGTTTGAAAGAACTCAGAGGCAATTTTATATGGATTAAATAATTTTCCTATTACAAAAATTTTTTCAGATTAAAGGGCAAAAACTTCTGAGAAAATACATTAAAAGTAAAAGCAGGAACTAAGAGTTTAAGATTCTGAATCTATATACAGCACTTATAAAACTACATTTTTCAAAATATATTATTTAATAATGGACAAGAAGCATAAGAAAGCAACTGAAAAAGAGGAAATTAAAAAACTAAAACTATGGAGAATCGTTTTGCCTAATCATGACTGAAAGAAATAAAAGTAAAGCAAAAAAGAGAGTACTGTTCTATGTCTATTAAATTCTCTCTCTATATATTTACTATATGTAAATAAAATTATAGACATAACCTATATATGGCTATTTATTATATATGGTTATTTTATACACACACACATACATATAATATGTTAAGTCAATAAAATATCAGACAATGCTGGTAAAAGCCAAATAGACACATAAATTTTTAGTGTATGTTCACAAGAGCCCTAAAAACAATGCTATTCACATGTGACCCCAATAATCTATCCCAGGGATTTGCAAATTGTTTTTGTAAAATGCCAGAGAGTATTTCAGGCCTTGTAGGGCAAGATAGGCTTTGTCGCCTCCACTCATTCTGCTGTCGTATACATATGTAGCTGTATTTCAGCAAATAGACAGTGGGTGAGATTTGATCCCTGAACCATATTTTCCAACCACTGAATCAAATTTTCCAACCAAAATAACAAAAGTGAAAGAAAATACATGAAACAAAATTGCATATACTGTATGATCTCAACCACAAAGTATTTATAGAAAAAAAATGTTAGTGGAAACAGCATCAAAATTGTAACAAGATTTTCTCCAAATAATGGAATAAAGACTTTTTTCCACTAGTCTTACACTTGCAATTTTTATGTATTAAAAATATGAACTCGGGCACAGTGGTGTGCACCTATAATCTCAGTTGCTTGGGAGGATGAGGGAGAAGGATCACTTGAACCCATGAGTGCAGGGCCGGGCTGGAAACATAGTGAGATCTCATTTATAAAAAGGGAGGAAGGAAGGAAGAAATGAAAGAAGGGAGGGGACAAGAGGAAGAAAGGAAGGAAGAAGGGAGGGAGTGGAAAAGAAACTCTAAAGCCAGTGTCCATGATCTGTGCTTTCATCCATAAACTAGAGGTTCCCAGGCCATCATAAGATATGAAAGCACTCTTATTTGTGATATTTATGTACTGTACATTCAAGAAAACATTTCAGTTAAAATTCTTCCAATTCTCCACAAAAATGGGCTTCTTTTAACACTCAGAAATTACACTTTGAATTATTCCTTCTGTTAAAAGAAAAGTAGGATGAAAGGGGAAAAAATGGTAAAGTGTAACTACACTTGTTGCAAATAAGGAGGGGTGGGTGAATGGACGAGAGGGGAGAGGAAGGGGAGAAGGGGGGGAAAACCAAGATGTATCATGTACAGGTACAAAATAACCATGTTGATTATGATCATTATATATACAATGTACCAATACATGTTCTTGGTAAAAATAAAAAATTAAAAAAAAAGAATTATTCCTTCTTTTTCATCAGTTCAGATTTTGATTCTTAGTCTATTGTTAGTTATTAATGAAATGCTTTATTTCTTCCGGGGTTTCTGATACTTTTTGAGGATTGCCTAAAACCGCAGTATTGGAAAATGTTGCCTGCTTTTCTAAAGCTCTTTTTTAATGACTCATGTTCTTAATAGCCTCTGTTTAAGTGACAAAAGAACCACTGTTGTTAGGAGGGATCTACAGTGTATTACACAAGTTTACCCTGGCAAGCCACAGAGCTGATCTACAGTCCTGTGTCAGCACTTCTCAGTCCCACGAATCAGGATGCAGATGGGTGTGCAAGTTACTCTGGCTTCTCATCTGGCCAATCAAAACAGGGAAGACAAAGGCCTTTATCAGCTGCGTGCTGACCACAGCTCCCTACAGCATTGCGGAAGTCACATTTTTCTATTAACTTCCAATATACAAAATATCTCTCACCTGAGAGAAATCAGATTTTATTCACAGTCTAGGGCTTAAATTTGTTGTTCTGGAGAATGTTTTGATTCCTCCTGTTGAAGAAGAGAAAATGAAGCCCTTTTCAGTCTTTCTTTAGGAACTTACAAAACAACCCAATAGCTTTCTGAATACACCGGATAGAAACCAAGGTCAACTAGCTAGCAAGGCACACAGTTGGACTGACACTACATAAAGGAAGATGAATCCATTGTCTGAGATTACTCCAGCGAGAGAAAGATCCCCTTCTTTTTCTTGAACCATCTGTTCTGTGCTGCTATGGCTCATGGAGTGCCCCACCTCCACCCCCGCTTTATAGGTGGTCCTCTTCTTTCCTTTATCCCACCCTGTTCTCCCTCAGGACACTTTGCTATTATAAGAGGTTGCCATTTTCTATGCTTTAAATTGACTCGTTTTTGCCCATTTTCTCATGAAAGATATTCTCTAAGGACAGAACCCATTATTTGTTTCGTATTGTGCTCTGTTTTCCATAATAAATGTCATAAATACCTGTTTATGACAGAATAGTTTAGTAGAAAGCCTCTGGATTACCAGTCAGACAATATATGTTCTAGTTCTGGCTCTATCAGCAACTAGCTAGATGTAGTAATGAGAGTTCTACTATGATAAGGACATGTAACCAATCACCCCAAATCTCAGTAGCTGACATCAGCACGTATTTATTTTGCTCACAAGTCGTCAGGTTTACTGTGACTCTGCTAGGCTTGATGGCAGTCAGGTTGGGTTCAGGTTGGCTTCATGAGTTTCTTCATTCTAGGACCAGCAGCTACTCAGATAATGTCTTCACGGTCAATGGCAGGAGTGCAAAGAGGAGAGCAGAAATGCATGAGCCTCTTACAGCCTCAGCCTGGAGCTGCAGCTGGCGTGACGTCACCTCTGTCTACATTCCGCTGGCCCAAACAAACTATGATTAAGCCCAAGATCAGGACGGGGGGAAGACAGACTACGGTACACTACAGTAAGGATTAGAACAAAGGAAGGATTGCAGAAACATAATCTACCACACTAAACAAGTGAAATTCATAAAGTCTCGACTTCTGGCGGGAAAGGAGGTGACAATTCTAATCTTACTGTGCTTTTATGAGGGTCAAATATTTCATGTAGACATTATTAAAATTCAGTGTAGCATTCCACAATCACTAGATAATGACTGAAAATGACTAAGTCATTTTGTTTTCTTTAGCTAGATACTACAATCAAAATACAATATGATCATTGCTGTAAGTTGCATATAAAATATTACAGAGCAAGAACAGAGTTAAGTCATCCTGGGTGAAACAGGGTCTTGCAAACAAAGTGATAGTCTGGAAGTTTCTATAAAAAGAAATAAGATTTAGGGATGACAACAGGAGTGAAAGAAGTTAGGGAGAGAGGAGGCTTTAGCTTTATTCTTTTTTTAATTTTATTTTAATGGTACATTTTAGATGTACCTAGTGATAACATTCATCATAGGGGATTTGTACCTGTACACGACATATCTTGTTGCGTCTTTTTTTCCCATTCCCCTCCCCCACCTCCCCCTCCCTCCTTATTTACAAAAGCTTTGTTTCCATTTTTTCCTTCCATTTCTTATTTCTCTTGTCCTCTGTTCCATTCCCCCTTCCTTGTTCCCTTTCCCATTTGGACATTTCCTTCCCTTTCCCAATATAATACATTTTAGTCTTTATTTACACTTTCAGTTTCTCACACCAGAGAAACAATGCAGTATTTAAACATGTGTGTCTGATTTATTTCACTTAAGAGTATGGTCTCAAGATGCATCCATTTACCTAGGAATATCTCAAGCTTAGCTTTATTCTTAACATTTCCTTTTAAGAGTAAAAAGAAGAGATTTGAAACAGATATGGCAAAAAGTTGTCACCTGGGACTGGGGTTGTGGCTCAGTAGTAAAGCATTTGTCTAGAAAGCACTTAAAGTCTGGGTTCAACCCCCAGCAGCAAGAAGAACAGAAAAGAAAAGAGAAGAATTGTTACATGATGAACCCAGATGTTGGAAGACTGATGTCTGTCATATTATTTCATGTGTCTTTGAAATATTTCATAACCAAAATGTCTAATTATATTAAAATAGGTACTTGTCAATAAAGAAGGAAAGCAGGAAATTCTGGGCAGAAACACACAGGAAAGCAATTTGGTTTTCATCAGCCACAGTGTTTGAGAGAGAATGGTGGAAGAAAACAATGCAAGAAGAATAGGAAGGGGTAGTTTTATTTCCTAGGGCTGTTGTAATGAGTACCACAAACTGGTTGGCTTAAAGTAACAGAAATGTATTGTCACATAGCTCTAGAAACTAAAAGCCTGAGGCCAAGGTGTTGGCAATATGATATTTTTCTGGGGGCTCTGAAGACGAATGTGCTCCATGCCTCTCTCTTAAATTTTGATGGTGGCCACCAATCCTCAACATCCTTGGTTTGTAGACGCATCACTCCAATCTCTGCCTCTGACTTCACATGACATCCTCCTTTTGTGTCTGTCTTCACATGGCCATCTTCCCACCATCTGTGTCCCTGTGTCCAAATTTTCTCTTGTGAAGACACCAATCACTTGAATTAAGGCCTGTATTATTCCAATATAATCTTAATTTAACTAACGATATCTGCGATGATCCTTTGTCCAAATAAGATCACATTCAGGGGTACCAGGAACTAGGACTTCAATGAATGTTTTCATAAAAGGAGTCTAAATATTAATACTCTTTTGGGTATTATTATTAACAAATTTTCTTATTTGCTTTAAAAAGTCAAATGGACAGTATAAAATACTGTTAATCAATTAAAGACTTCTTTAGGAAACCTACAGCTTAGCTCACTCTGGAAGACAGAAAATCACAAGAAGAATGGGGCTTTATGTTTCTTCCTCTTGCTATTCAAGCACATACCTCCCGGGCTCACCCCCAGTATTCTCTGTCTCAGACCAGCCCACGCTGGTGACTCACTGCCTCACTCCCCTGTCCATTGCAGAACAATTTCATCATCCAAAGGAAAAACGCTCTGGCTGCTACCACCTCTCTCTTGGATGGCAGGACTTTGCCCTGAAGCTACTTTGGAATCCTGGATGCTTCAGAAACTAATTTGAACACCATGATCTAACACCAGTGGTCTACTTCATATTTCCACTTTTGTTTTAGTACATTTCCACAATAAACTCGTCACAATGAATGGACCACTTAGGCAAAATTTTCAGCCCCTGAAATCTACTTTACAGTTTACAACAGTAAAAACACATGAAATATATCTGTTCTAAGAACAGATTACTTGGCTCATCTCTTACTCCAGCAAAGTGGCTTTTCCCCTCTGACTATACACGACCTGGCTCTTGCCCAGCTTTCCTACCCCCCATCTCACACCACTCTCCTTTGCTTAATGTCTTGCAAATCCACTTCCTTCTCAGTCTGGAGACAAGGCCAATGTCTTTCTCACCTCCAGTCCTTTCCACCTGGTTCTTTCTAGGCTGAGACTCTAGGGTGTTATTTCAGCTCCTCAAATATCTGCTCATTCTCAAACAGCTCTTCTTTGGAGAGGCTTTATCTGGCAATTCTATCTAAAATGCCTTCTCTAACTTATCCCACCTGTTTATTTCTTTCTAAACTTATTCGTTCACTTCTTTACCTACTACTTTATTTTTGTGTCTTCTTTATAAAAACATATAAGTAAATCTTGTTCACTAAGAGTCTCTGTTCCCAACACAATGCATGTCATACGTGTGAATTGAGTGGAAAAATAAATTCGTGGGCTCAGGGATTTCAAAAATTGTCACAAATTTAAATATAAAGCAGGAAGTGTAGAGGCACTTGCCCTGGTACCTAAGCACCTTTTTCTGTTACCCAGATTCTTTGTCTGGGTTACTGATAATTTATCCTAAAGGCTCTTTTCTTGGGTTCCTCATTAAGCTCCAAAATTATGAATTTCAGGCTTTGTTTATAAGAAACAAAGACCTAGAATATCAAATGATCTCCTTCCTGACTCTTCCTGAACTTGACCTCTTGTTTGCTGAGTATTATAATAGCTTCTCCTATTTGCTTTAGTTAACAATTACAAGATCGGCCACAGACCTTGCCAAATCTTGCTTGTTTGATTCAATACCTGTCCTCCCTACCACTTTTCCCTAAATCTTCCTTCTATTTCTAC
Source organism: Hystrix cristata (assembly GCA_004026905.1). NCBI lineage: Eukaryota > Metazoa > Chordata > Mammalia > Rodentia > Hystricidae > Hystrix > Hystrix cristata. The sequence goes on along the minus strand of PVJO010000068.1, from coordinate 189,659 downwards.
CCCTATCTTAGCATGACTGTAAGTATGAGAGGGTGGTTAACCAGAACGCATCATTAAAAGCTAATAATTGCACTTCACAGTGGCCTCTGTGAAGGTGCAAAACTCTCCGTGGAATATAGTAAATCTCCATGTCAACAATTAGGATTTAGGTATTTATTGAATTCGATACAGATAGCAGCTAAGTCAACAATGTTTCAACTTTTGGAAATTTTAAACAACTTTTAGTTATAAATGAGACCATTTATAGGATTGACAGTAGGTAAGCCTTGAAGACTTTCCTCTTGTTAATCTAATTCTATCACTTCCCTTAAATGCCACTGTCCATAAAGTATTTAAGAAATGCTACTGTGAGTTGCCTGGACTCTTTTGCGTGCTCTGGATACCGTAGTTAGTCACATGGAATGTGGAATGGGCTAGACATTTTGGAATTGTTCTCGTTAAACTGGAATAAAAGATTGACCCAATCTCTTTCATAATCATTATTTGTTTAACAAGTTCTTGTGAGGAAAGCTATGCAGTTGTCTTGTGAAGTAGCTTCTTAAAAGGCTTGTATTTTGTCTGGATATGATAAGGATCATTCTATGGTATGTCTAACTGATGACTTTAGTGCATAGAAACTTTTATGGGAAAAGAATTAGACAATAAGTACCAAGACTTAATACATGCTATGTTTCCAATTCAATTTGCTTTGATAAAAATCAAATAATCCCCAGTAACATAAATATTTGTCTATAGTGATTGGACAGTCTGCTAAAAATGGCATTCCTTGTCCCTCGAAAACATTCATTTGTCCTTTATTCAACCCACACATTGTCAAGAGGTTAATAATGTTGAAAAATTCCTGTGGTGTTCTTCATTTTTATGCTCTTTGGCAGAGAAACATCAGAATTCTTATTTTCTTCTCAACATAGCATATTCTTTATTCATAATCAGTGTTTCTCTGTCTAAATAAACAAAATAGGAAACAGATTCTTAAATTCTAACAGCCCTATAAATTCACAGCATTTTTTCCTTTGAAGTAAAATGTTTTATGGGTATATAATGAAACATGAAAACAATTCAGATGATCAGAAGGTTTAACAATTAAAAACATCATAAGTTGACCCCAGTGGAATAGCCTGACATTTTAAAAGTAAACAAGTATTATTAGAGTTTGATAAAGTTATTTTAAAATGTGGTAGTTTTTATATTTTTGAATACATTTCAAAGTATGAACTGGCTCTAAACACATGTATATATGCCAGTTCCTATACTCAAAGATTATTCCTTCTTATTTAGAATTTAAGTATCAGATATACTTGGTATCAAGTTCCTTGGTACCAAGGTAAAATGTACCTTAAACGAAGATAAGTTACCTATTCCAACAAAACCATAGAAGATAAAACCTTGTATCAGATGCATCAAGTACATGTTAAACTATCAAAAGTCATAAGATTAACTCTAGAGGACACCTTTATACTTTCAAGGTTACAATCCTTATATGCAGACATAATGTACTTTCGAATAAAAATTTTGTAAAAGGAAAAATTACAACTCGTAAGATAGAGCAATTAACATTTACCAAACCAAAAGCATAGTGGGCTTCACTTCCCTCAGTCTCAGGTGTTTAGAACACGAAATGCAGTAAGAAGGAAACTTCTCAGATCACAGCATTAGGAAAGGAAGTTAGAACCCAATTGTAATCCATCCTAGGAGATAAGAATCAGTAAACCTATGAATTGTATAGGCTCCTATTAGTATGTGAATCTCTTAAAGTGATTCACAGTCTAGGATGAATATTTCTGTTAGTATCACCTGTTCCAAGCTCTTTCTTGTACTTGAATTTCCTCCAAACCTGTATCTACCTAATTCACTGACCAGCCTTCTGCTTCTCTCTGGCACCATTTCCCAGGTCCTTTGCCTCCTTCCCTCTGATCTTGCCCAGTGAGCCCCTTCCAAGTTGCCCCAGCCAGTCTTGTATGCGCCAATCCTACCTTGGCACTACTGCTTCCCTCTCACACACTACCCTGGCTTTGCCTTGGATCTGTACTCTGTGTTTGTGTAAGAGCTGGGGTTCTGGAGTGACTCATCCTGTGCCCGAATCCCAGCTCTGCTCTTACTACTGTGAAATAAAGTAACTAACCCCATTAAATGTCAGTGTGCCCATCTGCAAAGTCAGAATCATAACAGAATTTACCTAATATGGCTACTGTGCGGACAAAATGAGGTTGCAATGCAAGTAAAGCACTCAGTACATTGCTGATAAAGAGTATACATCATATAATAAATATTATTTTCATTATGTTTATTATTTCACCAACATAAAGGCAGTTCTGTTCTGTGAGAAGGCAATACATTTTATATTATTTTGTATCAACTTGTAAGTATGGCAGCTACACTATCTGTTCTAAAATGAGGACAAGTGATCTGCAATTCACATTCACTTAGCAGAGAAACAGAAGCATTGAAGTAAAAACAATTCCAGGTGGTTCAGGATGAGAAAATTACTGTCTAAGTCCTGTGCTTTGGTTTTCAAGTTGATTGAGTCTTCAGATAAGAGCATAACAGATCTATACAACTTAGGAAAAGGACTGATTTGCTTAGGACCGGATTCTGAATTTATAGACAAGTTAAAACAAGTTATTTTCCTGCATGCATGGGATAAGTACAGACACCTGTATAGGGTACTAGTTAGTCCTCTTAGTGAAAATCTGCTTTTCTCTTCTCATAATTTGTTCTGAGGACAATACTGGGGATGGGGGACTTTCCAGTCACCAGGAGGGAGGAGCCAGCAGACAAACCAGGAGAAACCTCAATTTACTATGATGTGAAAACTGGAGCTGGAGGTGAGCTGTTGATGGAACTGTTGACAAAGAAAATGGGTCAGGAAGGCTAGGATGTCCTAAAGCCTTCAGTGATTCTACCTGAAGACATATTTGACAATGGCTTTCATGTCTGTTAATAGGATCATTATAGAAAAATCCCACCTTAACACTTGAAATGCATCTGCTTAATTACAAGGTTGTCAATAATTTAATGTGTGTTTATATTAAACAAGGAAAAAAAGGACCATAATCTTTTAAAATCCTGTCATTAGGGAGAGGAGAGGTGGGGGGAGAGAGAGAGAGAGGACAAGAAGGCAGATACAACATCCTAACAAATGGGTTTTTTTAAGGAATGGCCCCTAGACAAATATAAGTACAACAAAATAGGGGATAACAAATTTCTTTCCTTGAATCATTTTCCTTAGCGCAGATGAGCTGTGCCACCCAAGGTAGACACTTCAGGTGGCAAAGGACAATTGTGTCTCTCAGGTAACCCAGCAGTCTCACCCTCATGGTTATGCCCTTTTATTGCCCAACTTTGAACAGAACCAATATAAATGTGTTCATGAGGCCAGAATGGCTCTCAATATTCTTTTGATTTCATGCTTCTAATCTTATAGTCTTCACACTCCTCTCCTTGGATTTATTTCCAAAGTAAAATATTTATATCTCTACTTTATTTTGATAGCTAATTTATTGTTCTCTTTCCTATTGTATTTTTTAAACTGTTGATAATCCATTAAGACTTTGTAATGGAAGAAAAAATATCCTTCCTGTCCTGGGGTAAGAATTAGGGCTTAAAAAGTAAAAGCATATGGTCTGTTGTTTACTTACTGCAAAATACACACAAGCCATAATTTATGTCAATATTATACAAAGCATAAATTAGGGAAGAAGTTATTGAAGCCAGATTTAGGCGTTCAGTTTTTCATGATAATACTTTCTCTACTTAGTGTATGCTTGAAATTTTTCTCCATTAAAAAATGTATAAATTTATATGCAGTCAAGAGACAAATCTCAGAAAAGAAAAAAAAACTGCTGTAATGATAGTCTTTGATTTCAGATTGCTCCTGGAAGCGTCATAGGCATAGCAAGACTCCAAAGATCCTCTTTTCAACCTTGAAAAGCTCACGAAAAAAGGAAGACATTTGTTTTGAATCAGTTTCTGATTTTCTTGTCGAAGTGTTTCAGACATGAAATGCTGTACCTTTGATTTTTTTAAATTAGTTGGAGATAGGATAATAGAAAGTATGAAGGCTTTGGTATCAGTCGTACTAGATTTAAATGCTGCTTTCTGCATAATGGGGAAGGTACTAATTTCTCTGACCTTTTATCCCTTATAAAATTAATATCAGCTTCATGAAATTATTATATGCAAAATGGCTACAGATACATCCAGCAAATAATAGATGCTCAGTGCATGTATATTTCGTTTCTTCCTCTCATGGTTTCAGTTGTTAATTGCATAACATGTTGGAGAAACTCCAAAGACTTTCTAGATATAACTTTGGAAACTTTTCAGTTCTCCCAAACACCAGTAACATCTTGGCTAAACCCACTGTGCGTTATTAATGCAAAGGCTATTACTAGAGAAGGAACCCATATTTGTATACAGATTGGATACTAGGTAGTATGGTATATTAGAAAGGACAATGAACTCTGGTAAGAACATGAATTCTCATCTCCATCATCTCATTAAGAAGCTCTTGCCTTTGAAAAGGACACCTAATCATTTCTTGTTCTTGGTGAAGAAATTTTTCAAAAGTTTAAAAGGTTCTCACTTTATAAAACAGAGAATTATAGGTAGGGAGGCTAAAATATATGAAATTAATAAACTGATATGTCACTATATTAAAGAGAGAGATCAGTATGGTTTTCCTCAGGTAACAACTTTTCTTACTGAATTTCAGTGAATTGAAATATACAGAAAGGTTTTGAGTACGAATCAAATGATGTTGGCCAGAGACCACTGCAAACAGTTGTGTTGTATAATTACTATTGCTTTTTACTCTGATAAGAGTGGGATTTTGAATTTAACATAACCAGTAGCTTGGAAATTAACCGAAGCTCTGGAGAGAATATGCGATCTCAGTTATCAGAGACACCAGACACCCGGCCTGGCCCTACTATTTACCACATTGGCCTTCACAAGTTATTTCGGAACCTCGGGTCTCTCTTTTCTAAGATAAGCAACTCTATATTGAAAGGTGGTTAAAAATGTATATATTCCTGATACTTAGTAAATGCTTAAGAATCAATTTCCCTCATAAGTTTCCACTTTTAGAAACATCGCCCTAGCTTTTTAAGCATAAGAATGATTTTTCTGCACAAAATTCACAATTTTACTTTTCATGCTTATAATTCACACATTGTTTAAGTTTGTGTGTATGTGCATGATCACACATTTCTATGACTTTTTTAAAACATTTATTTCTTTGCTAAATAGCAAGAAGACAATATTCAGAATAGCTGAGCAGTCAGGGGAGAAACACGGTACTCAGGAACAGACTGAAAGGCTTTAAGGGCTGACTGACCTGAATATACTGCTTTTTCTCAGGAGCCACAAATGTCTCTAATCCCCTTCCCATAATAGCCCTAGTCATAGACAACTTGCACAGGGACACAGACCACAAAGATTTGAAAATCCCCCTTGACCCTCAGGAGAATCACACCTCTAGCAGATCACATATCTGGAGATTTCAAAGCTACGAAAAGAGATAGTTTGCACAGTATATATAAATGCAATTTAGACTCTATGTTTAAGACACTAGATTTGAGACAATTGCAAGAGATAGAATTCTCTGTAAGTGGAAATATTGTTTTGATCTAAGAAAATGAGCAATAAAACTTGCACAGGGCAGGATGTGACCTGTACTCTGACAGGGACACAGGCTAGCAGGCGACTTCAGTCCAGACAAGAAGAAACACACACACAAACAGAAGAACCCACACCAAGCATTCCCTGGACCACATTTACCACACCCCTGATGGATCTGAAGAGGGGACAAGCTGCCATCAGACTCTAACCCTGTCAGTGAGCTGTGAGTGTTTCTCAGAGATGACCTTTGTTTCCGCAAAATCACATAAACTGGTGTGATACAAACATTTACAGAGAAAATACCCACAACAGAAGGTGCCTAAGCCTATCTGAGGGCACCACCTCTTTCTGCATACACTACGAGTTTTGATTCTGACTATGACAATTTTCAGACCTCTGAAGATGGAATTTAAAATAAAACACTTCTGTACACTGGCTTTCTTCATTTAGAGGCTCAATATAATTGCTGGTATTCCCAGAGCAGAACAGATGCAAAGACTTTATCGATTTAATAGGAAGAGATTATCTTACTGTTTCCAAATTGAAAACAAATTATCTACATTTGTCTCATAAGTCTTCCTCAATGTTCAACTCCTTGTTGTTCTTCTTCCTTTGTACCTTTAGAGTTTCCTTCCCCACATGTTATTCCTCTTGTCTTCATCTTGTATCAGTAAAAAAATCATTTAAGTGATGAGACTAGTTCCTGCCTTATTTTTTAAAGACAGGTTTTCCCTATGATGGAATCCCTGCCAGAAAGACAACTCCACAACTACCACAGAAGTCCATTACCTCCCCTTTCCCTTCCTGGGAGTAAGAAAACCCAGACATTTATCTGGACCTAAGCTGCCCTTGCCTGAGAATGTATGAACCTCTGAAACAAGGGAGGAAATGCTGTAGACAATAGCAGAGGCTGTACAGTTCACAGACGCTCAACTTCACACCACACCCATTGGTGGAATTCGCTACCAGTAAACACACATTGCTCTCGGCACCATTATTTATTAGGGATAAAAGAAAAACGCCATCTGTCTTGAAAGCCAGCTCCACTCCAAATATGATACACATGAAAGTATGATGCCTTTGTTTTTCTGAGCCATAAACTACACAGAGAAGCCATTTGCTCTCTAAAAATTGCTCTGCACGTGTATCTTGAGCAGAATAGATCTCTAGAAACCCCAAGACAGGCAGCAATTTCAGACGGAACTGTGAGGTGAAGAGGGCAGAGACCATGATGGCGAACCTCAAGAACACTGTTTGGAAGTCTAGAAATTCTCTATGAATTATTTACAAATGATATCTTACTGTTTAGCCTTATGATTAGAAAAGAAAACCTAACAAAACAACAAGAAATGTTTAACATGTAACTGAGGTAAAATAATAATGGAAAGAATTATGAAGAAGGAAAAGGAACCGTGAGAGTACCAAGCATAAGCAAGAGGTCCTTTTCTCTCATCCCAGCAAGCTTTCCACAAGTGAAGTTGCTAGAATTTCCAGAAATCTCTTGGGCTTTTTTTCCTTTCTTCCACGGCATTTTGTCAACTCAGCCTAGTAGCCACATGCCCACCTCTCCCCAGCTGCTGTCCAATGAGGCCTGCCCAGTAGCTCATCACTGGAGTACATGGGGCCCTGCTGTCTGCTGGCCACACTGATGCCCCTCTCTGTCAGCTTGGAACCTGGCCCATTGCCTTATATTTCTAGTTATTTGGAAAAGGAATTGAAGCTAGAAACTACTTATTCCTTACCTCACCTCTTTGGACTTCTGGTTTTCTCATCTATAAAATGGACAAGACCTAGCCATCTTAAATGGTTTTCAGATTTAGAAATACTTCATGTGAAACACTAGAGCAAATTTAACACATATTAAATACCTCAGAAAAAGTAATAACAGTACTAATGGTCTTAATACCAAATTAGAAGTAAACAATTCCACATTATAAAACAAGTACTAATTCCGTAAATAAAAAGTTGTTCACTTACTGTAAAATATATATTAATCCAGTAAACCACCAGGAAGCTGGAAAAAATTTTTAATATTATATCTAAACCTTATGGACAGATGATGAAATAGTATAATGGCAATTTCCAGATTAGGGAATTGATGGAGGTAATGATGAACTAATTCTCCAAAAGGTAACTGGTTTTAGTTCCTTTGCCCTTTTGGAAGCCAGTTCTGTCTGACCCTACAGTCCACACTCTATATTTCACCACGTGGTCCTCTCACTGACATTGTGTTTGCCTTCACTTTAGTACTAGAGAAGTGGAAAGGGCTTCTGCCGTTGGAAGTTACAGCTTGAAATGAGTTTTCCCAGGGAGGGTTTTCATGATTCAACATCTCATACAGTGAATCCACAATCCTTCCCTTCCAGAACCCCCTGTGCTGTGACTGCAATGGAGTCAACATGAGTCTCTGGGTTCTCCTGTCTCCCTTCCTCACTCTTGTTCTTGCCCTCCTTTGCCCCCATCCCAAGACCATCAGGAGACTCATGCAGAACTCCCATCGACCTGAAAGTTCCCTCAAAAAACATAAAAAGCTCACCCAAACATTCCTTCCATCTAAAATGGTTATCCTCCTCCCCTCATTAAAGCTCTCAAACCCAGTGCCTTGCTAATCTGCCAGAATGAGAAAGGGAGGCAATTGAATGAAACTAATTCCTCCTCCTCAAGATTTGCTAAGGGACAATGCATCTAGGCATACTCGCTTTGCTTTTAAAGAAAACATTTAGCCTCAGTAGGCTACCACCTGCTAAAATCAGAGAAATAAAGTCTTGTTTTGCTTTTAATTGCAAGAGATCAAGCAATATAAAAGTCAGATTTAATGCACTATATCATTCTTCTAGGCTTAATACTTCCCCTACAAATTAAATCCTTATAAAACACCTCCCTTTTAATGTGATCATTGTTCTCAGTAATCCCCAATACTCACTCCCTCGCTATCCTGATTCAAGCACACCCAAACAGCAAGATTCAGTGCTCATCCAACCCGTGATGAAAGAAGACCAAAGCTTGTTCTCCAACACTCCTTAGCCAATTCGATGACCCATTTTATATTTTACATTTTAAATTTTTATTATTTTGGAAAGAATAGATGGATGAGATTTTAAAAATGTAATCTACAATGGAGTATACAGTAAGAAGATTTTACTTATGTGACTTTCCAAATATTTAGTATGAGTGACCACATAGAAATACGGCTTTTTAAAAAATTTTTCTTTGTGCACGGTATAAAAGAGACCAACTTGGGCTGGGGATTTAGCTCAGTGATTAGAGTGCTTGCCTTGTAAGCACAAGGGCCTGAGTTCGATCCCTAGCACCACCAAAAAAAAAAAAAAAAAAAAAGATACCAACTTACAAAATACAAACATTTTTAACCCAGCCTTTTCACTTAACAACATGTCTTACAGATCTTTCCAGATCTGTATATATACACTATTTTGTCATTTCAAATGCTGTACATTATTTACTTTTCAGATAAACCATAATTTATTCAACCATTTTCCTGCTGATGAACATTTACATTGTTTTTAGTATTTTCCTATCACAATACTGCAATTAACTATGCATATATGTTTGTGAATGTTTGTAATCTTATTTAAAAAACAAAGGGCTCAAATCCTATTTGGAATAAAAGAGAAGTATAGTTTTAATTTTGATATTCTCAATTTATCCTCCAAAGTGTCCAATTTACATCTCCTCCAATACCATATAAATGTGAGTGCTTCTTTCACCAACACACTATTTGCCATGTAACATCCTTACTTTTGAGCGTGGCCATTTTTGAATGGTTGACCACATGTTCAGTCAAAGGCATAGAAGAAGATAGTACTCATAAATGCAAACTGAAGTGGTAGGTAACATGAGCAGTGTTATAACAGATTGGAATATGAAGTAGATTTGGTTAACTTTCATTTTACAAATATTTTAATAAATAGACATTTAAAAATCGCACCCTGGATGGTCATTATTTATTCTAAGGATACCACCAACTTCCAAATATCTTTGCAATTTTTCTTTGAGTATGGTCTTCAGGCTCAGCAGCCCTGTTTTATAACTCCATCAGTGGTAACAATATCTTTTTGTTTGTTTGTTTTAGTTTATTAGTACACGTGTGTAGTACATATTGTTTACATTCCTTGTGGGAAGTTGGTGCATGTACATAACACATCCTGATTCCTCTTTTCATCTTTTTTCCCTTCCCTTCCATCAATCCCTTGATTCTCTTCCTTGTTTCTTTTGTACATGTTTGTAGTATAGAAATAAATGCATCTTGAGACCGTAATGTTAAGTGAAATAAATTGGACATACAAAATAATAATAATAATAATAAATCAGACATACAAGCTTAAATATCACATTGTTTCTCTTATATGAGAAACTCAGAGTAAAAACAAAGAACGAAATAAAAGATACTAGGAAGTAGTAGATTTTCTCAAAGGGGAAGGGGACCACGAGATATAGGGAAGGGGAGGGAGGGAAGGGATAGGGGATAAAAAAAGGAATTGGGATGTTCCATGTACATGTGCCATCTCCACATTGTCTTTTTAAGGATGGGTTTTTCTGACAGCCAAAGTTATTCACAGCTAAATTATCTAGAACGTGATTTTGGTTATCAAGAAAGAAGAAATATTTTTGGTTGAGCATGAAGTGCATCATAAAATTGTGTGCGTGAGAGAGAAAAAGAGCGGAGGGAGGGAAAGAGAGAGAGGCCAAAAGAAAGGAGGGAACAAGGGAGAGAGAGGGAGAGAGAGGAGCTGTTTCCAGTGAATAATTTAAATATATTTTATACACTAGCATACGTGAAAAGTTTCCCAAGATTAGAGTTCTAAAGCACAATTCCCATTTGGATATTGACTTTGTGGTATGTTTGCTTTAAAAGATTGATTATTTTATAGCTACAACTCATAAAGCCTGTGGTCATAAAACATCTCACTCTCTCTTGGAGGCAGACATCATTTGTTGTGTAAATAATGGCACATCAGGTTCCAACTTAACTAAGACCATTTCTGGCACTGCCATGGCTACACTCCACTCTATACCCAAGTACAGACCACTTCTAGCCCTACATAGTAAGTAACACTTCTAGCTGAACTCAAAAAAGAGAAAATTTAGATTCATAAATGTAAAGATTGTTAAATAAGAAGTCACAGATTCATAAGACATTTTAAAAGACAGAAATAAGCACGTACAATATTTGCTTAGGGACATTTTTGTTTGTTATAAAGGGCGAGGGAAAGAAACAACTCTGTCATGATCCTCCTCAAGCTGCTTGCCAGAATGTACACACACACCCTGGCCATGCATTCTCAAAAGACAGGTTTTGGCCACAATTCCATTCCAAATGACTTAACTGTCCTCTTTGTCACTTTTCTAGTGACACTCCCCAAATTGGTTCTTTGTTCCTTCAAGAAGCTCCTAATCTCATATGACTTTGTGTTCTACACATACCACCTCCACAGTCTTTCTCTCTATTGGCTTCTTACTCCCATAACATGTGGGACAGTGGTTTCTTGGGGAAAAAACGAAGACTAGTTTTAAGCTAAACAGAGATGGATTCAAATTTGGCTCTTAGTTTTGACCTCAGAAAATAAAACTGATCTCCCTTAGCTTTTCCAAATTAAAAAATAAATAAATAAAACTATCATTTAAGTTGTCCTAAACTATTTAAGTAATGTATGCTCATAAATAACTGAAAAAACTATACAAGTGTTCATCAGTTTGGTGCATTTCTGTGCGCATATGATGTATACATATGTTTTACGATAAGCGTAATATAATATTTATTTTTCTAAAATTCACTTTCCTTTTCCTTTGCATCATTTCCAATAACCACCTAGGCTCTTCTTACACATCTAAGTGATCAAGAGCTGGATAATTGTGGAAGTAATGCTTTCTGAGATTGTTTGCTGCCATTGTAGTTGATTTAGACGGTTCTCTTATTTTTTTTTTTGTTTTAAAATCTTCTTCACTCTATTTGCATCCATTTCTCCTATTTCTGTCCCCTAGAATGACACAGATAAACCTAATCCTCTCGCCACATAACAGCCTTTAAGTATTAAAAATAAGCATTGCTGTCTCTGGGACTCTTCTCCAACCTAAATAAACAGCCTCGGTTTTTGTTTCCCCATCCATTTCCTCAACCCCCATTATCTGTGGGAGGGACTGTGGCCATCTGACCAGCAGCACCTGCTGGCTCTGGCCTCTTCCTCTGAGCCCTGCCTCAATCCCATCCCTCTCCTCCCCCATGGAAGCTCAGCTTTCTTCTAGAAAACTAATGTCTCTTCTCCTTTCACTCCCAGTTTGGCTTATAAAAATATATGTAACTCGTATTTCTTTTGGAACAACCTCTCCCTAACCACTCTCCACCCCTGTCGCTATCAACCCCATAAAAGAGTATCTCAAATCACTCTCCGGCTTAGTTTGGTAGACTTTAGCTATTTCCTCTTTATATTTTACACACACTGTTTCTATCTTTAAAACTTTCTCAAAAGCTTACTAAGAAATTAATCAAAACCTGTTGTGAAGTGAGGAAAAAGCACAAAAATGAAACTGCTTTTCTTTTAATATATATGTATATAGCATAGCTGTTAACATCACTAATCTGAGATCGGACTGCTTAAGTCTAATCCCAGCCACTGCTTGAATTCTCCACTTCACGGGTTCCTCGTGTGTAATGAGGTTATAGTAACCACAGTATATGATTGTTATTAGGATTGTGTGGGTTACTAGTAATACATATAAAATGCCAAGATCACTATCTGGCAGTAGTTGGGAACTATGTGTTTGCTTCGAAGGTGACAATGATAGCAACAAGGGGAATACAGAAAAAATACCATCAGACTTTGTAAGAATATGTCCTTGTGAGGTCATTTTTATTTTTATTGTCTTTCTCACGCTTTCTTTTTTTTCCCCCTGCTACTAGAGATTGCATCTAGAGCCTTGTGCAAGTGCTCTATCACTGAGTTACCTCAGCTCTCTACGGCCTTTTTTATTTTGAGACAGGGTCTAGCTAAGTTCCCAAGCTGTTCTCAAACCATGACCCTCCTGCCTTGGCCTCCCAAGTAACTGGGACTGGAAGCATGTCCACTGCTCCTGGCATCATTTTTCTTTTCTTCATTTGTTTATACAGTCATCTTTCCTATAGAGACAATTTAATATTTCAATTTAAAAATAATAAAGTTATTTTGAGATATGGGTTCCACTCTGGCCTTGCCAAAACCTTGATCTATGTGCTTGATTAAATCACTTTTCACCTGTGTTTAAGTTTCTAGCCTAAAAAATGCAAAGGAAAAGGCATAAATACCAACAACAGTGGTGGTAACACCACTTAATGCTTGAGCCCTTGACACGTTACAAAGGACTCTATATGCAGTAGCTCATTGAAAACACTCATTATTACTTCCTGTGTAGTAAGCAGACCTGACTTGCTGGAACAGCTGACTAGCATCTGCAAAGTGTAAATACTGAGTCCGGCCCTGGCCTCTGTTTAGCAGAAAACTTTGAAGTCCTCACTAGTTTATGAGGGTAGCTTTTGCCTCCTTCAATATGTGACTTGCTTTCTGTAAAATAGTTTCAGCCTATCAAAGCTGGACTCCCACATGGCTCTAAGTTAAGACTGAGACAAGACATGGAAAGGGTAAAACAAAAGTATTCCTATTTATGGAGCCTCTACAATCTATGTTATTATAATGTAAATCTCACTGAGTTCTCACCACAACCGAGGTGGGAGGTTTTATTGTCCATATTACAGAGGTGATTTTCTCCTACAGGTTCAATATTGCTACCCACTGCCCCACAGTCACTAACTTCAAACCACGTTTTGAATGAAAATCTAGATAAGCCCAAAGCCCAAGGTCCACGCTGCCTCACAGCAATTTGAGATCCACTGGGGCTGGGATGCTGATTATTTTTTTAATTTCCCTACAAAACTTCAAGCCCTCTGAAGATCTCTGCCTGATAAATGTTACAGAGAACATGTGTAGTAATTTATTTTACTACCAACTAGTCTATAGATGGCAGCATGTTTCAATTGTAATGACTCAGACTGGCATGCATCATGAAAACTTTAATATAAAACTCTCAAATGCACTGAAATAGACTAAGTTCCCAAGTCTACCTGAGACAGTGATTGAGCAAGGATACTTTTTCATACCTACAGTACAACAGAGAATAAACACATCTGAATGATGGCCATTGTTCCGTATAATAAATTTTGGCAATAAGCTGTGTGGCCTTTTTCTCTCCTCGTTCTTCTTGATTTTTTTCCATGAACACACTCCTGTGCTCCCCTGCTTTGAAGGATTATAGCCCTGAGGGCATGTGAGAGTGAAGTCAGCATAATATACAATGCTGAAAAGTCTTGAGCCAGTCAACCGGAACTTGCTTGCCTGTCCAAAGAAAGTAGCATAAAAATGAGGGAGCAATGAAGCTATGCTCTTGAAATTCAGGAGATTTTATTGTGTTTGGACAACTCCACTAAATAAGAATACTTGGCACTGAATAAGCAAAATCCTAATTACATGACAAGTTATATCTCTATTATCTTCACTGTCATCTTAATAGACACTTACGATGTGCCAGGCAGGGTATACAAAGCATTATTGCATCAGGCCTACAATAATCTTATGAGATAGGCACAGCTATTATACCCATATTAATTGAGGCACTGTCTCAAAATAAAGAATTAAAAGGGCTGGGGATGTAAACTCAGCATGAAGATGAAGGCCCTCCATTTCATCCCCAGTACCGCTCCTCCAAAAAAAATTCTTGTTTAGTGGTAATCTCTGCCTATGTCACTATTTCCCAGAGGCAATCAGAATTTACTTTGAGAAAGTGCTGGCGTTGGAGTCAGGCCACCTTATGCATGTGTGCGTGCATGCATGCCTGTGCATGTGTGTATGTGTGTTCTGCAATATGGAAAGGGTTACATAACAACATTCCAGGATTGACTTGAACTTTCAATTCCTGTGCTTCAGCCTCCCAAATTATAGATGTGCAACACTATGCTGGGCTAACAAGAATTGTTTATTTTAATACAGTGCTGCATTGGTTCACGAACTTAATTCTTTCCATGATTCTGGTTGCAAACCTAATTGGTGATGAACCAAATCAAATTTCCCCGTAAGGTCAACATTGAACCTAACCATTGAATTCGATTCAGTTCACGACCAGTTTGGTTTGCAACCAGAATCATGCAAAGAATTAAGTTCACAGACCAACATGCCACTGTGGTTTCCATAAGAATTCTTAATCCATTTAAATAATCTTATATTAAGTAGCTCTTATGATGAAAATGAACACAGAGATTGGTGTAGGCTCGAAAGCAAAGACCACTGTGACTCATCATGTGAATTTCAGCACCACACTCACTCACTGCGGGATCACAGACCACACTCGGGCTGCGACTGCACTGAACCAGTTTATGGTGAATATACTTACAGGATTGCATTTCACTCTTGCTATACTTGTACTCCAAGCCTCTGACGAGGACATGGACAGCTGCTAAAAGGGAGAGGTAAAGAGGACACTGGCAGCCCGTGAGACAACTATCATTAATTTGTTCCAGAGGCTACAGTTCAGCAAACTTCTCGTCTCTTAACTCCCCTTGTTCCTCTTCCCAAAGCCAAAGACTGATAAGGAAAGAGGACAGAACGGCAGGTGCCAGGTTGTCTCAAGTGGCCTACTGACATCTCTGAAATATTTCAGGCTGGGTAACACCCATTGAGCTGGTTATGACCTTCATACCAGTAAGTTTTGGGTACCTCCTCCCTGTTGAGAAGGAGTGGAGTGGGGTGCGGCAGGGAACATGCCATAATATGAGACTATGAGAGCCTCCCCCCACTTCCACATTCACTTTTGCTGCAGTTCAACTGTGTCACATACGGGTGACCAATTCCCAGAACTGAAAGGCAGAGCGGGCAGGCTGACTCATGAGAGCGAGCTAGAAGAGCCGCTGCGCTCAGCTCTCCCCTTTGCCACAGATGTCTGGCAGAAAGGCACATGGTGATGGAGGAGGCCCGGCCGCAGGAGTCAGGTCAGGAGCTCAGCGATCCTCCCCTGTAATCTCGGGCAAGCTCCTTGAGGACTGCTGCTCCAGATGCCTCCCCGTTACGAGAATCAAACCTCTTGAGTGCCCGGGAGAAAGTTACGAGCTCACACGCAGGCAGACCCACGGTGGCTTCACTCTGGGGCCTGTGTCACATGCTGCTCGTGAGTTTATTCCTCGGGCGTTTGGTCCTGTTTCTCACTCTCACCAGGAGCTGGCCTTGATCCTTGAATCTCTTCCCAAGCCCAGGAGAGGTAAAGGTCTGATATTGCCTTGGGTGTGACCCCAGTCAGCCTTGTTAATAAACACTCCTTCCTGTTTGCTCCACAGTGACCAAAGAGGAGGGAAGCAAGGTCGGAGGAGAGAGGCAGGGGCCACACCAACCAGGGACTCCGGCAGGGAAGCTAGAACTTGCTGGAGCTGAGTCAGTCCAGTGTTTTTTCCGATTTTAATGATTCACTTGCTGAGACAAACGCTCTGAAATGTGTGAACTCTTCCCTGCCTCTCCCGTGAGCTTCCAAGTAGGTTGGCGCTCTTTGTTTTGTCCCTTTCACTTCTCTTCTCTTGGAAACATGATGTCAGAGTCATCCATTTTAGGGAGAGGTTCCCCTTCATTTAAATGCCCTGAGAAGAAGAGCTGTCATACCAAAGAAATACTGTGTTGACACTCTTTTCTGTGGATCTCATTAGGTGGCCATTTTAAAAGGTTATTCACACTCCTCAAACACTTCACGGTGTTTCAGGACTCAAGTAGGTTAAATTATAAATAAACAAAATAACATTATACACAGTGAAGTCTGAACTCTTTGGAAAAAGTCAAGCTCTTCATGTACCTAGCTTCCAGGAGGCCATGGATCCAACTTCCAGCACCAAAAAAGAAAAAAAAAAAAGAAAAGATTTAAAAAAAGGAGCCTTAAATACATAAATTTGCCTAGTGTGGTGGTGCACGCCTATGATCCCAGCACTCAGGAAGCTGAGGCAGGAGAATCACTGTGAGTTTGAAGCCAGCCTGAACTACATAGACAGACCCTGTCTCAAAAAACCAAAAAAAAAGGTCAATTTTTTATGTGTCTTAAAAGGTTTATCATTGGAAACACATGACTTTTTAAAATTCTTAATACATTTCCTTTTATATGCATAACACTTTCCTAATAAAATAGTTTTTGTTCATTATTAAAAGACATTCTTGCATCCTTTTCACACTCTCAGTCTATATTGGTTCTTCTTTCATAATTAAGTGAGGTCAACTTTAGTTGAACCCTTTGTTCCATGTTCTGCTTAATCACCATGCATAACCATAGACATAATATCATTTTTAGCCAAGTTACTCAGGAAGAATTTGTTTTGCTATATGGCTAAATGTGTACAATTACGACATTTCCCACTTAAAATTCTCCAGTACCTTTTCACTGTCTTTAGAATAGTATCCAACCTTCTTTCCATAACCAGAGAGCCATATATGACCTCTCCTATTATCTGTCCAACCAGTCTTTCCTCCACCACAGCCCCACATCATTTCTCTCTGCGTCCCTCCAGTGGGCCAAGTCGTCTCAATTTCTTTGCACTTGTCAGTAATGCTTCTCTTGTTTTTATCTGATTGCCTCCTTGTCCTCATTTAGGTCTCAGGTCAGATGTCACCACTCCAGAAAGGCCATCCTTGTTTTCCACACCAAGCAGGCAGGAACATTTTTCTGCTCCATATTCATCCCAGAATCTATATCACTATCTGATTTTTGTTTGGTTTCTTGTACACTATGTGTATTCATTCTTTCTCAGGTCTGTTATTCTCCAGGGCTTTCTCTGTTTACAACTACATCATCATTTCTAGAACAGCACCTGATATATAACAGGCACTCAATAAATGCTTGTTGAAGAAATAATCTTGATTCATCTCCATACCTAGAGTTCTTTTACCTATCATGAGGCATTCTGGCTGCCCAAAGTCTTATTAAACACTGGGTAGCTAGTCTGAATTAGCAAATACCATAATTTCCTCATATGGTTTTCAAAACAGTTAAGAAGTTAATAGTATCTAATGTTAATAGTATCTAATGTCCTTTGATTCACTTTTGGAACAAGACAAAAGACCAATGAGAATGTTGAGCACACACACTCTAATCCTTGGTCAGTTCTTTTCAAATTTTTCCAACAAGATAAAACTAATAGCTGAAATATAGTGAATAATAATTATTAGTGAGGAATCTGAACAGGAATAGTAAATGGTGCCTACTGACTAAATATCTTTGAAGTCCCATGATTTACTTTTAAAAATTCAATGAATGCTGTGTTCTAATCCATTATATATCTGGGTTTAATTTAATATAAAAGAAATTCCTCCTCAAATTGTTTGAGAGAAAAATGTTCCCTCCAAGAAGATGTGCCCTGTTTATCCTGGAAAACTACCAAGAATCCGCAAGTACATGTAGTACAAGCTGATAATCATCTAGAAATGATTCTGGAAGAATCTTAAAGAAAGACCTGCTCCCCACCCCTTGCTGCCCTGCCCACTTGCTGTCATCCTTACTCCAGGAATGAACAGCTCTGGAACAAGACTATGTAAAGGAGATGTGAGGTTTTAAGAAAGAAAGCTAAAAGTTCTGTCTTTCCACATCAGTCTCTTTTCAGATCTCTGTTTTGAATCACTTCACGGATCTCTGCTCTGCCATGTCTTCACAAATCTCTGCTCTACCTTGGCTTATGGTGAAATAAGAGGTATAACTCTCCCTTGTCTGAGAGGAGAGACCCTAGAGTGACCCTACATCCCCATCTTCTCCGGACCAGTATGGATTTTACATGCATCTTGGCATAAGGCATAATGGTGCCCTCTTTTTGTGAGGCCATTCTTTGGTCACTCTAAGGGATACCTTCCCCACTGCCCCACCCTTAAAAGGACAAACAGAAGCCAAAATGATAACATGATATAAATTTTCTTCAAGCCCAGCTTCAAACTGCCAAAGAAAAGGAGTCACTTTTGTCCAATTCCTCCATTAAGCAAATCACAGAAGCCTCTGGGTCCAAACTTTGGTGTATACTAATGAGGTTTCCTTGGTCTGATATATTTCTACAGTCTGGAATCTATAATCACTGTTTGCTACTCGGAGGTCTCCAGGCTCAGGATGCAGGCTATCTTTTTTACATCACAATAATGTATATAAGGAAAAGACCAATGAGGATGGTATGGGTGGATTATATTAACTGAGTACCATCAGGGGAATTAATAAAAGTATTTTAAAATAAAATATGGTAAATGGAAAGTATTAGTCAGAGTTGTAGCATAAATTTGAATAATTAGCCCTTTCGATAACTTGGTGTTTAAAGGCATGAAAGAGAAGATCATCGTATCATGAATGTACCAAAGTCCAGTTTGTTCTGGTGGTAATTATGGGTAGCCACTGCAGGTGGATAATGGACCAATGGTCCCAGCTGCTGTCCTATGAAATCTAATTTGTTGTGGGCCTTGCTTTCTGAGGCTGCTACCAGCCAGTGACTGGGAAATTAAGTCAGGCCCAATCCTAAATGACACAGGACTCTTCTGACAGGCCACCTTGGCTTATTTTTGAGTCCCAGTCAGTCTAGCTAAAACTTTCTTAGAATTGAAATCTTAACACCTTCTTTGCCTCCCTTCCTTCCCTCTCTCCTTCCCAGGAATTAATCCTACATGAAGGTTTGATGGACTTCCCGGCCTCCTCCAGCTCCCACAAGTTTTTCCCCAACAAATCTCTTGGACTTCCACTTCTATCTTGATGTTAGCCCCTCCAGGAACCTGCACTCACACAGTGGTCTGAGTAGGGAAATACTTAAGACACAGAAAGAATTAAGCCACTTAATGCACTTAGGATAGTTTGATCTAAGACTAAGAAAGAAAAAATCACAGGTGGCCATAAGAGAAGTTTAATGCAGATATAAGAGAACTTTATGAGAATAACTAGGTCATGTCCTAAATGGCTATGATGGTGGAGGTGGAGGAGACCAATGCCTACAGTTACTCATTTGTATATCTGATGCCGTCTTAGTTACAAAGGCCAGTGAGAGAATCTGAAGAGATTCCACTGGTTTGGTTGACACTGATAGTTCCGTTGGTAATGTATGCTCCAATTCTTTTTAAGAAGACTCTATATATTTTTACTTTGACTGTCCATATATTTGGACTCTATAAATTTTTATTTGGTTTTTGGGATATGTGGCTTCCAGATTTTAGGCCCGTGATTACAAGGTTCTTGCATAGCTAGAAAAAGTAAAATAGAAAGTCAATTATTTGTATCAAATATTAAAATTTTCATTGAATAGAAACATTCATTATAAAAGCAATGATGTACATTTTTATATTCCTTCAGCATCCTTAAGTATGTGAAGCTTTTTATCTCCAATAAGATACAGTAATGTTCGTGAACTGAGTTGAAAATTTTTGACATTTTACTACATACAAAACTAACATTTACCATTGATGAAACTGAGGCTCGGGCGAGTTAGTTACATAGGTGTGGAAGGCAGAATTTCTAGGAATGACTCCTGTAGGGTGCAAACGTGATGAAACATCACTGACTCTTATGATTGTGCTACGTTACATAGCACAGTTGGTATCTATTTATCCAGATAGATAGTTCTAATCACATCACTTTTTTTTCTTTTTTTTTTGGTGGTGGTGGTGGTGGTGGTTTTGGGGATTGAACTCAGGTCCTCTGCACTAAGGTACATCCCCGTCCTTTTTTACTTTTTATTTTGAGGCAAGGTCTTCTAAATCATTAAATTGCCCTGTCTGGGCTCAAATCTGCCATCCTCAAATTTGCCTCCCACAGTGATGAGATTATATATATATATTTTTTTTTTTTTAACCAAGAACATGTACTGGTACAATGTATACATAATGATCACATTTATCATGGTTATTTTGTACCTGCACATGATGTGTCTTGGTTTCCTCCCCTTCCCCACCCCTCCCTTCCGTTCCCCCACCCTTCCCTATTTACAGCAGGTTTGTTTACTTCTTTCCATTTTTCCACTTTCCCCTTTCTTTCCTTTTCCCCTTCCTTCTTTTCCTCCTCCTTTCTTTCTAGTTCTCCTCTCTTTTGAATATCATCTTTCTTTTACCTAATATCTATTATACCCTCTTTGTCCTTATTTACACTAATAGTTTCTCATATCAGAGAAACAATTCGATGTGTACTCATGAGTGTCTGACTTATTTCACTTAAGAGTTTGTTCTCAAGGTACATCCATTTACCTACAAATGTCTCTAGTTTATCCTTTTTATGGCATAGTAGTAATCCATTGTGAAGAAAAACCACATCTTCTTCAGCCATTCCTTAGTTGTTGGGCATCTGGGTTGTTTCCAAGACTTAACTGTTACAAATTGTGTTGCTATGAACATGGTTGTGCATATATCGCTGTGGTATGAAGTGTTCAATTCTTCTGGGAAAATACCAAGCAGAGGAATAGCTGGGTCAAATGGAACCTCTAGTTGCAGTTTTTTGAGGAATCTCCACACTGATTTCCATAGTGGTTGGGACCAGTCTACATTCCCACCAACAGTAGAGGAGGGTTCCTTTTTCCCCACAGCCCCACCAGCATTTCTTATTGGTTGATTTCTTGATAATAGTTATTCTTTCTGGAGTGAGATGGAATCTTAGCATTGTTTTGATTTGCATCTCTCAAAGGACCAGTGATGCTGAACACTTTTTCATATATTTATTTGCCATTTTTATTTCTTCATCTGAGAAATGTTTATTCATTTCAGATGCCTATTTTTGGATTGAGTCTTTAATCCAGATTTTAGATCCTTGTCTGAGGGACAGCTGGCAAAGATTTTTTTCCCAGTCTGTGGATTTTCATCCCACTCTATTGGTGATTTCTTTTGCTGTGCAAAAGGCTTTTAATAGGATGTGGTCCCAAGCACTGATGCTTTGTATAATGCTTTGCAGTCTGGGTTCTGTTCATAAATTGTTTTCCTACGCCTATGTCTTCAAGAGTTCTTCCGATTCTATTCCCCAGTAGATTTGGTATTTCTGTTTTAATGCTTACATCACTGACACACTCTGATTTTAGTTTAGTACATGGTGAGAGATATGTATATAGTTTTAGTTATTGGCATGTGGCAAGCCAATTTTTCCAGCACCATTTGTTAAAGAGGCTATCTTCCATCCAGTGAGGGTGTTTGGCTCCTTTGTTGAAGATGAGTTATTTGAGTGTGTTTGGAGTTGCTTCTGCATCTTCCAATCTGTTCCACTGATCCTAAGGTCTGTCTTTTTGCCAGTACCATGCTGTTTTATCACAGTAGCTTTATAGTATAGTTTCAGGTCAGGGATTGTGATGCCCCCTGCCTTGCCCCTGTCACCCAGGATTGTTTTTGCTATTCTTGGTCTCTTCTGGTTCCAGATGAATTTCATAATTGCTTTTGCTAATTCTGTGAAGTATGTTAATGGTATTTTGATTGGAATTGCATTGAATCTGTACAGTAATTTAGGAAGTATTTTCATTATGTTGGTTCTTCCTACCCAAGGAAACAGTATACCTTTCCATTTTCTGATATCCCTTTCAATTTCCTTTTTTAGAGTACTGTAGTTTTCAATGAAGAGACCTTTTACTTGCTTTGTTAGATAGATTCCTAGGTATTCCATTTTATTGTGATAAGATTATAGATGTGTACTTCCTCCCCTGGCAATCATGTAAACCCTTAAAAGGCCTCTTTGCTGGTGGCAGAAGACAAAATAGGAAGAAGTCAGAGAGAAAGATGTCAGAAAGGGAAGTCAGAGAGTTTGAAAGTACAAGAAGGATTTGCAGGGCCACTGGTGTTTTAAAGATAGAGAAATTGTGTGGAGATGTGAGAGGAAAATGAATATGTCAGCAACCTGGTAGCTCTGAAGGGGCCCCAAGCTGTGGGGATAACAGCAGCTCCTGCTTATCCCTCCAACTGAACTGGGGAGACTTTAACTAGAGAACCCAGCTGAGCCACACTGAGGCATGGTGAGATAATGACCATTATTTTAAGCAACTATAATTTTTTTTAAATTATAACATTATTTTCAACACTGCACCATTAGTTTTAACCAATGCTAATAGAAATAAACAGTAGTAAACTGAAAAGTCACAATATTTACTTTCTACCTTTGCTACTCTAATTTCGAGTCAAAGTCTAGCTTTCTTGCAGAGACTTACTTAGGCTTTTCCTATTTTCTTTTGTTCTGAGCCTATGATTTCAAAATCTTTTTCTTAAGAAGACAGAGATCTAATTTTCTCATGTTCATTGTTTCTTTGAAAATATTTCAGTCAAATTATGAATAACGCAATCCAAGAAGAAACTATTACAAGTTTTGCTAACAGTTTAGGAACACTTTACACCTTCTTTATAATATACTGATAATATCCTGAGGATTCTTTGAGTAATATACTAAAGAACTATTGATTATTTGTTCATTCTACCTCCTTCTGCAAACCCTTTTAAGAGTGCTCTTTAAGAGTGCAATTCAAGTGGTTCTAAGAACATGTCCATGTTTTTATACAGTCTTATCACTCCCAGAAAATATGAAATTGTCCAGAGATTGGCAATATCTGCAATCTGAGACAATCGAATCCTCCCTGCTGATTTTTAGCTTTTCACCAGAGGAGTCATAAGTTAACCCATCACCATTGGTAGACAGCATCACAGGATGCAGAACTCAGGAAGTATGGGCCACATTTCCTACCATGTGTAAGAAGTCAATCTATAGGGAAGGAGAAGGCAGCCAAACCGGAGAAAAGGCACACAAAAGTTGGCAAGAGAGCTCTGAGAGGGTCTGCCTCCTTGTTTGAGTCGTTCTGGAGTCCAGCTGCGTCCCCGTCCTTCCTGGTATTCCATGAACTGCCATGTATCCCATTTAAAAGTAGGCCAGTTCAAGACGAGTTCCTGTCACTCACAACCAACAGAGATGTGAGGCAGTCTATAGAGAAATTCCATTTTGTTTTCCCTTGAAAATAGCATCTAATGGTGGGGAAAATTTCTAGCCAAAATACTCATCCAAGTTTTTCCAGGACACTGGTGAGTCAGTGGGACTTTCATTTTATTTTTTTCATAAACGAGGGCTTTCATACCCACTACCACATTCAAGGAGTTCTTTTTACTCACCAGCACACAAAATATTCCTTCCCAAATGCTTTACAGATGCAAGCACTTTGAAGTTATTAATGCTGTCTTGATTCTAGCAGCCTATAATTTGTTAGTGGACATCTTATCTAGTATATCTACTTTTGGCACTAAAATTAAATGAGTCTACAAGTGTTACATATTACTTAAGGGATTTGGCAGGCTAATAAAGAAAGAGTGAGAGAAAGAGATCTGGTCCACTGGAAGAACATTTTTCTTTTCATTTCTATTCATGCTCTTAAAGAAAATGCTAAAAACTTAAATCAAATATATACAGGTAGGACAAAACCTGTAGCTTTCACTTGTAAGAAAGAGATTAATAGTACCAAGAGTGAATTCACTCTCTTCTTATTGTTTAATATTTCACAAATGGAATCATAATTATGTGCTTTGGGTGGTTAAAAAAATAGAAGGCATTAGTCGACTCATCTTTTACTCTCTTCTCTATAGGCAAGTTATTTTAAATTCTCCAAACCTTAATCTTTAAACTAAGGACCTGGATAGAGTATTATGGTTAAGAATATAAATGGGTAACCAAATGCTGATTTTGGTATTTGGCCTTGCCACCAACTCACTCTGACCTTAAATAAATTGTTTGATGATTTTGCACCTCAATTTTTTGGTGCATCCTAAGATAAGTAGACAGACAGATATACATACCTATGAACCTATACCAGGCACGTATGAGAACATTCAAGCCACATTGCTCATAACAGCAAAAAATGTAATAAAAAAGAAACAACCTAAGTAACAGAATAATTGTAACAAAATCATGCAATGGAATATTATTATCCCAGGATAGTAATGAATGGACTACAATTAAACACATCAGTCATGATGATGAATCTTAAAGAAAATTACTGATAAATTAAATTCTGGAAGAACTCATATTATAGGTTTTCACTTATATCAGCTTCAAAAACAAGTATAATTAAATCATGCATTATCTAGGAGCACATCACAGATGGCAAAAGTAAGGAAAACAAGTAATGATTTCTTTTTTGTTGTTGTTTTTTGTTTTTTTGGTGCTGGGGATCAAACTCAGGGCCTTGTGCTTGCTAGGCAAGAGCTCTACCACTTGAACTAAATCCCCACCCCATGATTTCTATAAAATTCAGGAGAGTGGTTACTTCTAGAGGCAGAAAGGGGGCACAGGGAGGCATCTAAGTACTGATAAAAATGTATTTCTTAAACTATGAGGTCTATTTAGGGTGTTTACCTTCTGATTTTCCCACAAACTATACATACATATATATATATATATATAAAATGCAAGAAAATATATATAATTTCAAAACAAAATTAATAATTATAGTAACTAATGCCACACTTAGGGAAAATTAAACAAGGTTCTACATGTTTAGCAATAGTATACAACATATACTAAACTCTAAATTAAAGACAAGGTCCACAATGGTGGTGTTTTGACATGCAGATATCTGTACCAGTTGGGAGAAGAGAATACAAAAAGCATATGTTCATCTGTTTACGCTGCTGTACGGCAAAACTTCTGGAACATCCGTGGATCTATGTAAAATCCAATTTTGTTAGAGAATCCAACTCTGGTTTTCAGACTTTACTCACCCAAGGGATAATATCAGTAAGGATACTTAGATTTTCCACAACTAAGAGTTCTGTTGGTTACATTTCAGGCACTCAGTGGATATCCATACTAATGAATATAAGATGTTCAGTTGCCTGATGTCAGAATTAAGTACAGCCTTTAAGGAAAAAAGTGATCAATTTGTAACTGTATCTTCCTCGAAAAAAATAATAGGCAGGATCAAATGACCTAGTAAGTAGCTGAAGCCACTCTAAGTAGGACCTATTCATAAAATTGCAGAATTTGTAAAATTCCTTGGTACCACCTCATTTGAATATTTACTTAAAACTGAAGAAGCTAAGGCTCAGAGAAGTCAGCTGAGTTTGTGGCGGACTGGAGACCAGAACACAAGTCAGGGTGGAAGCTGCAGGAAAGTGTGCTGCTATTAGTGTTCTCCAGACAAAATGGAAGGAAGTGGGACTGAGACATGAGTGGAAGATGAGACCAGGCATGGGAGATCCGGAGGTCGGATCTCAAAACCCAGGATTATGTTCTTTTGCCTCCTTTCCAAGGAGCCTGGCAGCTACAGTCAGTTGAAGCTTCCCTAGAATGGAGACTGAGCACTTTAAGGTTAATACTTTTGAATGAATCATCTTTGAGCCAAATTCCTAGGAAGAATACAGACCCGGCTAGTACTGAATAGCAGATAACAATCCCACTCTTACCTACATCTAATAAATTTAATAGACACACATTGTTTGCCCTGACTTAATTACCCTGTCCTTGAATCATGTTAATCACCAGCCAATCACCAATCTAAGGCTGGGTTTATAATTATTCCTTCCATAAATGCTCATAGAAAACCTGCTAGGGATAAAAGATCTCTACTAGGCACTTGTAATTTGATGAAAACTATTTTTTAAAACTAATTTACCTTGTCCAATCAGAAGAGGCAGATATTTATTTGAAAGAAAAATGAGCCAACCAGAAGTAACTCTGTACAAATTAATTCCTACAACTCTTATGTTACAAGGACAATTGAAATGAAAACTAATGAAGAACCTTTGTTTGCTTCAGGCCTTATCAGCTTGAGCCAGCTGATAGGGAAAGTGGGTCTTATGGCTGAACTCTTGAACCAGGAAAGGATCAGTCCAAAGTTTCTGTCAGGTGACATGACCTACAAAAGTATTTCCATTCCTTGGCTTATCTTTATGACTGATGAATGATTGCCTCTTATTTGCCCTATATGCTTCGAAATTGTGGTTAAATTGCTTCAGCTGTCACAAGCAAGAGGTTTCCTTCTGAGAAAAAGGAAAAGTAATCTTCTATGTACAAAGTTTAAAGGAAGAGAAATCTAGGCTATCAAAAATTTTTGTTTTTGTTTTTGTTTTTACACAAAGTCTTGCTGTTTCCAGGCTAGTCTTGAACTACCTTGTAGTCCAGGCTGGCTTTGAACTCCCAGCAATCCTGTCTCAGTCTCTTGAGTGCTGGAATTATGGGCATGTACCATAATTTAGAAAGCTCAGCTTTTTTTGGGGGGGGGTGCCTAATGTTCAGTGATATGCTACTCTCTTTAACAAGTAGAGAGGCTTCTGTTAAAATTTTTTTAAAAACCTAGACCTTTCTAATTTTATATTCTGATATGTCACCACTCCAGAGCTTTTATAGTAGCCCACAGCAAGAAAGTATGACCTCATCACTTATTTACTCACTGCCATTCACCGATTGGGTTTCATTGGAAATGTTCAATTCAATATAATACATTTGTGAATTTCTAAATTGTAAATCTGCTCAGATATCTTTTTGATCTGTACATGAAATTTCGAGTTGTAATATAGGTATAATGGATGGATTTTTTAAAGGAATAATTCAGTAGTGACAAGTTTAAGGTCCCACATTAGGCCTGTGCTCACACTTTGTGAGTATGCCTTGCTATCTAGCCTATCTAGTTTATAACTGAAGAAATGTCACAGAAGAGTTAGTAAGTGTTAAATTATCAGGTAAAGTGCATAGATAGACAAACATTCAAACAATTAGAGTAAAACTTCCTCCTCAAATTATTTATTGTCAGAAACTCAGAGTTAAGTAGAGCACCCACTGTTCCCAAAGGAAACAGTCAAGGGACAAAGCACCATTCTGCACGGCCCACTGGGCGAGGCAGTGACACTCAAAATGTAGCATCAGAATAAAGCAAAACTATTTTTCACAGTTTAATCCCATGTTAAAGAAAACAGGATAGGAAAGAGATAGAGGACAGACACAAATGAATAACAAGAAATATACCTATCAAAATAATGGCAATTTTTTCATCTCTGAAATTATTCCAGTTAAAGAAAACAGTTGCAAAGACAAAATATCACAGTCAGAAAAACCAAGGTTTTTGGGGGGGAGGCATCGGTTAGATACTTTGCTTGTTTTTTACCCTTCCCATTAATTGCTGCTTTGTTTTGTAGCCCTGATACAGCAATAGATTAAAGTTCTTTATCTGCAGTGTGGAGTGCCTAATCTAATGGCACCCATTCCTGCTCTGCCATCCTAAGCTCATGTTGTCCTCCAAAGGAAGTTCACCATGAAATTAAATTACAGTTAACAAATACCTCATATGGAGATCCCCTTTGCTACCTGAAGACGAGATCATAGAGGAATCTCTATGACCAGTTAGTCATACTCTGGAAGAACCAGCAAATGGCATGTGTAATTACCATGTCGGGTGGGGGGAGTCAGGACGCAAGTAAGCAGTTTTAGGTCATGTTCCCAAGGCCGTGGTGTAGAAGGAATAATCATCTAATGCACACAAATGGTCAATGTAATCTCCAGTACAAGAACTTGGGGTGTGAGAAAGGAAGTTGAGCATGGAATTTGAAAGCTAGAATTGCAAGGTAAGAGATCTGAGAGCTTCTAGTGGGCAGGGCTTCCAGCCTTTCAGAAGAGTCTGTTTTGTTTGTTTTTGGTCTAGACTGAGAATGCAAAGACTTAGGAAATATGACTTAGGCTAGAAGACACCCTGGGGTTGTTTTCTTTCTCTACTTAGAGCCCTGGCTAATAGTGCACATGCCAGTCTCTGCACTCAGAGCTGACTAATGGCTACAAATGTGGCCCCTCTTTCTCTTCACACCCAATCAAAAATCAAGGTGACAGCCACTTTCCTCATGCTTACTAGTTTTTTTCAGTGTTTCTGATGTTTCTCATGTAGATTAGAGCAACCATCTTCTAACTCTTCCCCCTGCTGTCAGCTTGATTCCCACTCTGACTTGCCTTCCAAAGAGCAAGTCTAACCACAGGAATTCCCTGTTTGAACTTTTTCAGTGGCTTCTGATAGCCTTCAGGTTGCAATGCAGATCATTCAAGTACAGGTTCTGATAAAACTTTTACCTTGGTCCAAATCCTGTCTTTGCTACTCAATAATTTTGGAAAGTTGCTTACCTCTTTTATCCTCAAGCTCCTCATCTATTAGAAGAGACGATAATAGCCTTCATAGGTTTTGTTAAGATTCAATGAGATATTCCTTTTAAAACACTGTGCCTAGTTTTTGGTAACTTTTGGCTACTATTGCTATTATTAGTAGCTACAGAAGAGTGCCACAGTTTGCCCTTTTCCCCCTCTCCAGTTGTCTGTCTTGCCACTGGCCCTCCAATAATTGCAGCTCTCATATATGAAATATATACTTTGTGTCAGCCACTTACACCCAGGGATTTACACACATTGTGCAATCCTTAACAACTCTGCAAGATTAGTACTCATATCTTCATTTTATAGATAAGGAAATTGAGACTCAAAAGCAAAGCAACCTGGTCAGTGACTCAGCTAGAAAACTCTAGAACTCAAAATTGAAATCCAAACCTGTAGTACTCCAAATCTGCTTTTTATGACTACACTATGCACCTTTATTCCACTTGATGTCCAAAAAATTGCCACAGCAGTATTTCTGGTCACGCATTTTTTTCAGAACCCTTGCACTTCTCCATTCACAAGTGGAAACTAAGCCCCTCTTGAATCTGGGCAGGACCTTATAACCATCTCGACTGACTCCAGCACAACACTATGGCTTCCAAAACTAGGTCACCAAAGGCAGCGCAGCTTCTGTCTGACTCACTATTTTGAAATATGCACCTTTTGAGGCCTAAACTGCCATGTAGAAATTCTGCTACCAGAAGCTGCCATGCTTGAGAGATCATGTAAAGAGACCACATAAAGATAGACAGGCACAAAAAGGCCCAGGTGCTTACCAGTCTTCCAGCAGCCCCAGTCGGCACTGCGTGAAATAGAGTGACGCTGTCTCAGCCAAGCCCTGCACCAATGGCCAATTTATGAACTAAGGAAAGGATCCTGGTTCTTTAAGCCACTAAACTTTGGGGTGTTCACTTATGCAGTAATAGAAAACCCACAAAAACCTTTAATACTAATTAATCACTTTCATTTCCCCTGATGATATCCCTCCCATGGTGTTTGCATGCGCAGCTGCCTCTACCTGTGAGTTAGCATCAACTTGCAATACCCCAGTTAGTGTACAGACAGCTTCATTGTAGGAGCTATTTTGTTTTCAAGAGTCATTTTAGATGTTGCAGTTTTAAACGTCTTTCCTCAAATCTGCTGGTGGGTGGTTAAGGACTCAAATTTCAAGTCAAAATATATACTTGTTTTCTTGATATTTTTTTTGTTTTTCTTCTTCCCTTCTTCCGAACCGTGGAATTTAACTTCTCTGCACCTTTTTCCTCCCAAAAAAGAATAACAATAAAGCCTTCATCTTTGCAGTAGTATACAATTTATCTACAGCTCCTATTAGGAGTTCTTGGTATTTAATAAGAGGTCAATACATGTCACACTATATATTAGAATACTAGTTATATTATTTCTGAAATAATATCTATTTCTGTTTCCTCCTTTGAACCTTGAGAACAATATATCCTCAATGCTTCATACCTAGAATGTGCAAAATACATAATAAATAAACAAGTGGATGGATAGACGAAAAGACGGTTACAATCTAGTCTTCCATCAACTTTTTATATTCAGCATTTAGGATAGATAATAGAGGTCTCCAAGCCTATGAAAGCAATTTTAGTGCTGGGTGTATGCTTTCCACCATATCCGATCCAGTTTTTCTCTTTTCCTCATGGTGCTACCATACTGCAGACATTATTTATGAGATTCCTCCATCCCCAAACCATCCAGAAAGCCTCTTCACTCAGGCAGTGAATCCTTTTGCTCCAAATGTAAGGACTCTAAGAAAAGTCAGAATCAAAAGCTCATATGGCACCCATCTATAAATGCTCTTTCCACCTCTAACCATTTTACAGCACACCATCTAGATGCCTGACCTTGCCAAGCAAAATCTAGTTAATCTTTATAATGTTACTCCCATTTATGGACTTCATGATACGGCAATACCATATGGTGCCAATGCTATGGAAGGAACTCTGTTCTTCTCTGACAGGCAGGTTTGTGCTGCACAAGGAAAATGATTTGCCTCTTGCCTCATGCATATTTCTCCACTGATTTCTGCTCAAAGGAAAAAAATTGAGGGAAATTACTAAACAGCAATACTAACTTGATTAATAAGATGAAAAGAGATTCTACAGTTAATTTTTATTTCACCGTAGAATTTACTTATATGCATATTTATACATCAAATTTTCATGGTAACAGCTAACAATCTATGGATACACCTGCTAAGTTGCAATAACTATCACTGGAACACACTATTTCAGTATAGGTGTTATTACAGTACCTCCAGACTTCAGTATACACAAAATCCCAGGCACCACTGAATCCTCCAGAATGCCCTCTTGCCTTGTCATAAAGGGAAAAGGGTAGAATATTTTGAAATGAGAAACTGGCTGTCCACAGTCATAAACTGCTTTAAAAGCAAATGTGGAGTTTTTCTCATTA
The DNA here is from genome assembly GCA_004026905.1 of Hystrix cristata. Taxonomy (NCBI): domain Eukaryota; kingdom Metazoa; phylum Chordata; class Mammalia; order Rodentia; family Hystricidae; genus Hystrix; species Hystrix cristata. The sequence continues at coordinate 158,450 of PVJO010000068.1, read as the reverse complement.
TTGTTATTATTATAGTTTCTGTGTTTGTTATAACCATAATCATTTCTACACTCTTTTTCAGAAGGAGCTGTTTGAAGCCTGCAGAATACTGAGGTTTGGAAAGATTTCTGAGGTATGGCCACACATCTTCTGATTGGGTAGCAACTCTCGAACGATATGGGCCTTTTACTGTTGACTCACCAGTGGGTAGCAGTTTGGAAGCTTGATGTCAGCATGCAAGAATGTCAGGCACTTCTCTCTGGCAACCACCCTCCTGCCCCTCTCAACCCCTAGCTATAGTCCAGAGGTAAGCAAAGCTACTTGGGTTTATCCTCTGACTAGCCTCTGCCTAGTGTTTTCTCTTCCCTGGTTATCATGCTCCAGCAAAGAAAATCCAGATCTCAGCAAGTCAAGACTAAACCCTTCCAGGTGTATGCCTCTAGAGATAACAGAGACATACATCCTCATATTATATCTGGGCATATAATTGCTCAGTTGTAGTTGGGATATGTAAGAGACTGGGTATGGCTTTCTCAGTGCCTCTCTTCAACACACATATGCACACACACACGCACATACACACACACACACACACACACTCACACACAACCTTCCCTAGAAGGAAAACACTAGAACACTAGAATGCAGGAAGTACTGAAATCTGTTCATAGGCAGGAGTCATATTCTAGATTCTGAACGGATTATGTGCTGTTTGTACTCCTGATTATTTGATCTGCCTCAATTCCTCCACATTTCTGCCTGTTGCAATTGAAACCTCCCATAAGAGGTAGGACTGTCAGTGATCTTTTATGAACCCATGAACTTAGACAGCCAGGAGCTTTCTGAGAGGATTGGTTTTCTGAGGTTCATGAGGCATGGCAGAATTGACTGCTACAGTTCTAGGCCTAAATCTGTGAGTGCCTACTTTTGTATACTAACTAGTTTCACATCTCCTAACCAAATTTCTGCATCATCTCCTCATTTAGTAAAAAAGAGAATATTTGCTCTAAGTTAATTTAAATGTTCATATTTGCAGGACCTTTTACATGGTTCTTGTAGTTTTAGGCAACTGAAAGCAGTAAGCAGATAAGAGATAGCATATTCAGGCAATAACTATAGCCAAGGTCAAGCAAGCAATTACATAGAACATTGAGCCAAGGTGGAACTGATAATTCATACAAACTAAGTCTTCCCTAATTCAACTTTCTAACATACAGATTTTAAGGATGTTCAATTCCCCTGATAGGCTAAGATTTGAGATAAAATCACTCACTACAATTGCGTCTTCATTCCATTTCTTTATCCTGTGAATGGCACCAACCTCAACTCCCCATTCTGTTTGAATGTACTCCAGGATTCTCCAGTTTGGTTACTGTAGTGGGCTAAGTGTTGCCTGCCTCCCAAAGAAAAAGGTATGTCCACATCATAATTCCCAGAACCCGTGATATGACTTTATTAAGAAGAAAGTTAAAGTCCTGGAGGTGAGATTATCTGGATCATCTGGATGGGCAATAAATCCTTATAAGAAACACACAGAAGAGAGACTATGGGAGAAAAGAAGACTATGTGAAGATGGAGGCAGAGATTACAGTGATGCAGCCACAGACCAAGAAATGCCCAGAGCTGGAAGAGGTGAACCTATTCTTTACTAGATTTTATGTGGGGAAACAAGACCCTGCCAACATCTTGCCTTTAGACTTCCTGTGTCCAGAACCATGAACAGATTTCTGTTGCTTTAAAACCATTAAATTCATAGTAATTGGTTACAATAGACATAAGGGTAACTAATAAACTTACAAATGCAAATGTCTTATAAGGAATCATGCAGGTATGTATATTTAAAATGTTCCAATAAAATCATTTTTTTAAAAAAGGAATCATGCAGATAATGCAATGAACAACCAATCTAGGTGGGAAATTCTGGCTTTGTTATATATAATTGTTGCTTATTAAAACTGATAGTCTCAAAGGCAAGAAAAGAACAAAAAGTACAAATTCTCTGTAGTAAAAGTAAGAACAAATGCCCTATCCAAAAGAAGTGTCCATCATTTCAATTTGTCTCCTGTTATGTCAAAATATGAACCTAATCTGGCCAAATTTTAACACAATTTTATTGACTTTTTGTTTGTTCATTGTGCTGCTAGGGATTAAAACCAGGTCTTCACGCATGCTAGGCAAGTACTTTACCACAAAGCTACATCCCTATACTTTTTTTGAGACAGTATCTTATTAAATTGCCTAGGCTGGTATCAAACTTTCAATCCTCCTGCCTCAGGCTCCCAAAGTAGTTGGATTACGGGCATGTACCACTGTGCCTGGCTGAGTTTTTATTTTAAATCTCCTACATTTTAAGTGTTAATTCAAAACCAAACAGGCAAGTGGCACTCTGCAGGAACAAACAAACACATTTGAGGCTGAATTATGACTGTAAATGGTCAGTTGCAGCCTCTGCGTCCTAGTGACTCTCCTAACAGTATTTAAGAAGATTCCTAACAAAGTCTTCTCGGCCCATTCTGCCATCCCATGCCACTTACATTTACTCTCTTGCCTACCCTCAGTGCAAGCAAAGAGAGATACTGTGTTGAAATAGTGAGATGCTTCTTCCTTCTAGGCCTCTCCTCTTACTTTCTCCGTGATAGGTTAATTTGAACTCACTCCATTTAGAATCTAGAAGTGTGTGCGTGCGTGTGTGTGTGTGTGTGTGTGTGTGTGTGTGTGTGTATGTGTGCCGAAGAGGATTAGGGTAGAGGCTTTGCAATGCATGAGTGATTAATTTAGAAGAAAAAAGAAAAGAAAACAAGTTGTTCATCAAGGACTACTGAAAATCAAATTGGGGGGCTGGGGATTTAGCTCAGTGATTAGAGTGCTTGCCTTGCAAGCACAAGGGCCTGAGTTCGATCCCCGGCACCACAAAAGAAAAAAAAAAAAAAAAAGAAAATCAAATTGGTTTTCTGTCCTTATTTTAGACAAAATTAAAAATTGACGCTGCTTCTATATTTAATTTATTAAAGATTGTTGCTTCTTTATTTATCCTATCTCTAGAGCTACCTACCTCTCAGACCGTAAATTCCTGCAGAACAATAAAGTGAAAGAGCACAACTCATTTGACTTTTCCAGTCTATCAGTAAGGTGGCTAAGATTATTTTGAGCATCAAAAGTACAGTTCTAGAAAATGGAAAGTAATACAAAGAAATAATTCTTGGTTGAGTCAGCGGTGAGGAAGGAAAGTTGTAATCAATTTTCCTAAAGGATTTTTTTGGTCTCATAGAAATACTCTGAAACTAGGGAAGACTAGAAAATTCTCCTTAAAACTTACAGAAATTTAAAATAATTTCAGGAATATAGACAGAAATATGGCTCCATACTGATGGACAACTATCCTCAATCAATTCAAAGTTAAATATACCAAGGATTCTAACTCAATAAGAAGACAACCCAATTTCACATAAACAAAACATTTAAATAGGTATTTTACAAAAGAAGATATGAAATGCTAATACACATTGGAAAATACGATGGACATAATTAAGGAAATTATACATATAATGAGGTCATATTTCACACTAACTAGGCTTAAATCTATCAAAAAGACAGTAACAAGAGTTAGCAAGGATGAGGAAAAGTGGGAAAACTCACACATTGTTGGTTGGAGTATAAAACAACACATTCTTTTGGAAAACATTTTAGTAGTTTCTTAAAAAGTCAAATGTTAATTTTCCATTTAACTTTCTACTCCTAGGTTTCTACCCAAGGAAAAAAAAATACTTCTACATAAAGACTTGAACAAGAGTGTTTATAACAATATTATTCATAATAGCCAAAAAGAGAAAACAGCTAAAATGTTTTTTCAACTGGTGTATGTAAAAACAAAATATGGTATAATTCACACGGTAGAGTATTATTCAGCTATTTAAAAAATATTGAATTACTAATACTTGCAGAAACATTTATAAACCCAAAAAACATACTAAGGGAAAGGAGCTGACACAGAATGCTATGTATTAACAAGATTCCATTTATAGGAAACGTCCAAAAAAGTCAAAGTGTGTACACGCACACACACACACACACAAACACACACACATATATACACATATGGTTGTCTGAGGATTAAATGATTGAAGGATCATATTAAGATAATGAAAATGTTCCAAAACTATTGCGGTGACGATTACTCAAGTACATTTACTAATAATTATTGTATCGTGCACTTAAAATGGATGAAAATCACTGTGCATAAATTATACCTGAATAAAGTTTTTTAAAAAATGCTGTCAATTAAATTTTGACAAATCATTGATTGTAAAACGCTTCCTAATTTCAGAAAAAAACAAAATGCTAAGAAAGTACATGTATGTGCATCTAGGAGCCATACTACGTAATTATAATAGTCACCCAGTCAGTTTTTCAACATCAAACCCATCTCCCTTTTCATTTCCTGGTCTCCTATTCTGCCAGAGTCATTTTTCTAAATTCTAGATTTTCATCCCTTTTCATTCCTCTGTTAAAATGCTTTACGATCTTTCATGGCGAAGTAAAACCCAACTAAGTTTGGCATACAATCCCCTTCCCATTTCTGGCCTCATTTCTCTCCACTACCCTGTTCTCTAGACATGCCCAGCCATTGGCTACTCCTGAAAAATGGAGTGCTCTTTTAAAACTATGCTTTTGTACATGTTGTTCCCACTGCCAGGAATCTCCTTGACCCTTTCCTGCTGACTAAATACCGTTTGCCTTCCAAGACCCATCTCTGGGAAAACTGCCATGAACTTTCCCAGTTCAATGAAATGTTCTTTCTGTACTGCTAACCTCACTGTGCTTAATTATATCAAAAGCATGTCTTGCTGGTATTAGGCCTCTTTGTGTCCTCGACTGTCCTCACTACTCTTTTTTTTTTCTTGCATCACAAAGGATTGTCACAGTGCCCAGAATGTGTGTTTAATGACTGTGTCCTTTGGTCCCTGGATGTAATCAGCACATCTCAGTAGGGTAGGTGTGGTCCATATAGTATAGAGGAAAGTACACAAGGGCTGAAGTCAGAAGATGCCAGTTATGGCTCTGGAACGTCTAACTCTCTGATCTTAGGGTAGCCAGGTAATGTTTCCAAAATCTAGTTTCCTCATCTGAAAACATGGACAGTACTATCTGCCTGGAGTGGCTCCAGAGGGGATGAAATGGGAGAACACATCTGAAGTAACTGGCAGGCAGCTGGTGCTCTAAACATGGCAGCTTTTATTGGAGTGACTGGAGATGGATTTTCTGGACCCAGAAAGTAAATACACCACTGACACATGTTGCAATACCAAGTAAACTTTATTTTCCATTTTTAATTTATTTTTTAAAAACTCACATATATCATGTTTCAAAACTCAGAGTGATTAAAAAACACATTCACCAAAAAAAAACAAAAACAAAAACAAAACACATTCACCCAATTCTTGCCCATACCATGACCCCCAACCCCTGTGGGTAACCACCTTTTATACTTTCTTTTGGATCCCTCTAGTGTTTTATTTTTAAAATAAATACAATCACATATAAAGACATATTACATTGACCTCTTTCCTTACACAAAATGTGCTATGCTACATCTATACTGTTTTAAATGTTGTCTTTTCCTCTAAATATATAAATGGATTCTGTGACCCTCTATGTCCCAAAATTCTGATCAAGGAGACAAATACCAAAGAAAAGGTGATTTTAGGGGCTGGGGATTTAGCTCAGTGGTTAGAGTGCTTGCCTTGCAAGCACAAGGCCCTAAATTCGATCCCCAGCACCAAAAAAAAAAAAAAAAAAAAGAAAGAAAGAAAGAAAGAAAGAAAGAAAGAAAAGGGGATTTTACTTACTGCTTCCCAACTCTGAACTATATGGGGTAAGGAGAGGCGTGAAAGCTTTGACTCAGCCTCAGCTCTTTCTAAAGGGAACCGCAAAGAAGCTGCATGACCAAAACCATGAGAGACAGTCTGCCTGTTATATCAGGCCATGGTCAAAGTAAGCTGTGGCCGGCTGAAAGGCCTGCAAAGATCTTATCTCAGAACATTACCATGAGAACCAAAGACTGCTATAGAGTACAAACACACAGACTACTCAGTCTTCAGCACTACTGTGTCTCACCTGTTTTTCACCACAAAAATGGCATACTCCTCAGTGACCCTTCATCTTCAAAAGAAAAAATTATTTTTAGAATTGCAAACAAGTTCCATTTGGGAGCTGTGACTCGGGTACAAAACAGCATCTGCGGGGCTAGGGATTTAGTTCAGTGGTTAGAGTGCTTGCCTTGCAAGCACAAGGCCCCGAGTTCGATCCCCAGCACCAAAAAAAAAACACAGCGTCTGCATTTTTTAAGGCTGTGTCTGTGCAGAAATCAAGAACTGATATGATAAGGAGGTGATTTTGGTCTTTGTAAATAATTGTTACTTTCCAGTTTTGTTGATCACAGTAAATGATAAAGATACAACTACACGGTTATTAAAGTTTTGGCAAAATGTTGATATTAGAATAACAGACCTTCATTTTGCGGGCAAGTTTAATTATGGACCAAGTTTCTCTTATCCTCTTTTTTTTTCTCTCAGACATCTCTGAGTCAGTGACCTGTAACCCTTAAACTCTCATAAGAATGGCCTCAGTTTATCACTATCCTCTCCACGGCCAAACCTCTGACTGTCAGTGCCTTTACTGATGTTCTCCGAATGGTCAGGGAAACAGAGTAGCTAAGAGAAATCCAATAAATTGGTCAATGAACATAGGCAGTAGACTCACAATCACACACCAAGCAAATAACTGTTACCTTCACTCAGTTGGTCACCTATACTCAGTGCAGAAGATTTAGTAGGAAGAAGAATGGGCTGGGAAAAGGACAGAAACTCCCCATTGGTCTTAGGGATGGAACACAGGACTGTGCCTGACCACACACGCTCAGGAAGGTGCAAACCTGAGTCGGCTTTCTACACGGCACAAGCCACAAACACTGCAAATGCAGCAGGCAAAGAAAAGTAACTGCAGGGACCTATGGATGCCAACAAGTGAAGTCACCAAATCCAGCAATGTGAGGGACCTTGGGAAGGATTAAAAGGGCAAGCAGGTGATGCCTAGGCTGTGTGCTAGAGATGCCCAGTGACAAACAGTAGAGGGAACAAGCGAGGCTAAGATACTAAACCTCTGAGTCTTGAAATAATGCAGGGCACCTTCATAACTCCAGGCAGTTCAGTGTGACTGGAGATGGAATACCAGGAGGACAGAGCCAGGGTCATGGGGAGAGGCTGAAATAGCCACAGTCAGATGACAAAGGACCTTGTGAGGTCATGCTGTGGTCTTAGATCTTCTGAAGCCACTACTCAGAGTCACTTTGGGGTTTATTTAAATTTTAGAAAGGTCACTCCTGTAGGCATGTAAATTGTGAGTTTGAGCACTCTCCATAGTACCTCCCATACTACAGTGTACTAGGCATTTGTCCGTTTCCTCACTAGATTAATCTCAACAAAGGTAGGATCATGTCTACCTCCTCATTCTTGTATGTAATGCCTGGTACATAGTCACGAATGAATGAATGATGGATAATATACAATTTTATTCATCTTTTGTCTCTAATGTTGATGCAGTACTTAGCACAATGGAGATGATGGATAAAAGTTTATAGAATGAATGCTAACTTCTTCCTCACTCTCCATACACATCTCCCAATAAAATCGTACAGTTTTCCAAAATGCACAAAATTGTTTGCCTTTTATACACTGTTCCCTCTGATGGGATTTCCCTGCCCTTATCTCCTCTGGTGATTCCCAATTATACCTCAACATTAAGCTCAGATTTTACTCAGTTGGAGGAAGACTTCTTAATACCAGTCTTATGCTGATCCACATAAGATTCCTCACAGCAGGGCATGGTGGCATACACCTGTAATCCTAGTACTCGGTGAAGCTAAAGCAGGCCAGTTGCATGGCTTAGTGAGATCCTGTTTCAAAATTAAAAAAAAATTAAAAGGGCTGGAGATGTAGCTCAGTGCCAAAAAAAAAAAAAAAAATTCTTCCTGACCCACTTGTTCCATGATTCTGATTATGCACCTTCTCACTTACATGGTTTTTATTCCATCACTGTATTTTATATGATAATTTCTTTGCATATATTTCTAGATTTTGAGTTTCTAGTGGACAGAGATAATCTCGTTTCACGTCCTCAAACTAGATCCTGGCCCAAGCCTAGGCCATAAGATACACTGCAGATAACACCTTTGTAAAATTCATAAAGGTTGTCTATTTCTTGAAGCTCTTGGTATTTTGTCACTTCTGGAATTGATTAGTTTCATGGTTTACTCTAAGCAGTTCTTTTTTACATCCTAAAGTCATCTCAGGCTCCCTGTAGCATGTGCCCCAGGAGTTGGAGGATTATTCTGGGTTCAAGGAACACATGCTTTGATGATTTCCTTTCTGTCCTCTTAACTTTCATGTCTGTACACTGAAGAGCCCTGAGTCTAATGAAGTAGCTCCTAAATCTTTTTTTTAAATTACTCTTCAGATCCTGTCTTCTAGGAACAAATGCATACTTTCTATCCTTGTACAAATAAAGAGTCATGCATTTCTGTCTCATTTCCAGGACTTTTGTGGTGATCGTGTCTTTTTGGCTTTTGAATTAGAAGCAGCAGTTTAAATCATAATCTTTGCAGTGATCTTTTGGTCTCCTTTTCATAAACAGGAGCTCAATGTCCAGTGCAGTGTCTTTATCTCCAAGTATATTTTTCCCTGAGTGTCATCATGATGCTACTCCCCTACCTTCCAGAGTTTCTTCCAGCCCTGGTTACCAGCATCTTGTCCCATAAGATATGGGGTACGGCTCATCCCTTTTGAAAAGAATTTGTGAAGCAACTCGAAATCGATTCTCTTTCATTTTTCCTTAGAATTAATCATTTTACATTTTACATCTAATTTCCATTCTCAAATTTTGATAATTATTATTAATACTTATAAAGTGATATATTTGTGAAGCAATGTTTTAATTGATTTATATTATATACACACAGTCATTTAATACTCACAAATTCCCTCTGGCATCCAAACCACATCCTCCTTATTTTACAAATGAATAAACTGATGCACAGAGAAGTTAAGTCATTGGCCATAAATCACAAATCTAGCATTGACTGAATAGAGATTTTACCCAGTATAGTCCAACCCTCTGCCTAAAACTGGGGTTTGGAAGAGAAGGAGGAAAAGAGAAAAGACAGAAAGACAGACTTATCTGAGGCTTTCCATTATTGACAGTGTGACTTTGGGTGAATATTTAAAGTTGTTAAGCCTCAGGTTTGATATCTGCAATGTATGAAAACTGAAGCTGCATAACAAATGAGTTTTCTTCTTCTCTCCTCAACCCAGTTAGTCCTCTATTTTTAGGTCATCACCACCATGTAAAAGCTATTATTGAAAACCTGAAGTTTGCCTGTCCTGTCCTGTACCAACTGTATGAACTGAAAGTCCTGTTTCCTTTACTGTAATCTAGTAATCATAAGATCCACGGTGAAGATTAAATTAGATCATACTTGAAAGGCAATTAGCACAGTGCCTGACATACGGTAAATGCTTAATAAATGGCAGAGCAATGACAATATTCATGATATGAAAGAACAGAGGATTATGAAGGGTTACAATGACAATATTTTCAGCTCAATTCTGTCTTCTCACCTAAAAAAAAAAAAAAAAAAAAAAACCAAAAAAAAAAACCTCTCATGTGCCCTGCAAGGCTATAGGAAATGGAAAAGCTATTAACTATTACTTCCTCAAAAAGGGCAATGATTTGAATCCCCAGAATCTAAAATCTAACACAATAATTTTAATCTAATGTGTAAAATAATCCAGAACACATTAAAATTTCAGATAGCCAGGAAACATTCAAAAATTCTGCTCTACAGGGAGGTCATGTGGCCTAGAGCCCCAGAGTCACAGAGCCCCTGGGGCTGTGAACTAGCTCTCAGGCGGACTTGTATAGGTAACCCCAGGAACATACTACAAAACACTGTTCTGGAACTAAATTCATCCATTTATTGCCTTGAACCATCATGATTTCTAAGAATATAAATGGAATTTTAGAGAGATTTAGGATTGACTTTTGCTTTAAGGAAATAACTTTTAGGAAATATTTAAACTAACCAACTTAAAGCATTTGTGCAAATATCAAATAGTTTAATCATTGAAAACAAAATCAATAATAAAGTACACACTCCATTGATACTGATACTATATATATATTTTTTAAAGTTTTAAATTTCCTCAAAAGAACTTTCATTCTAATATGCTGACATTAAGTAGAGTGGTCTGCTTGAATTCCCACCTGCTGCCTACATAAAGCACAAAGTCCTGTGGTCTGATTGCTTTTCCCATTTACCAACATGAGCACAGACACAGTTTGGCTTGGATGGTTGCCACAGCCTGGGGTATATGGACAAAGGGGCTACTCGGGGGACAGGACACCCCACAAACCCAAAGGCCATAAAGCTACACTGAGAAAATGGTGACTTGGTGGAGTCCAAGACTGCAGACTCTAGAAAGAAACCACTCATTCAAAAATACAGAAAAAAATTTTTTGGATTTATTTCATTTTTTTATACATTAGTGCTTTAGAGGTTTGGTTTCTTTCTTTTTCCTTTTTTCTTGTTATTCTTTTTGTTTTAATGTTTTCCTTTTTTCTTCTTATTTTTTCTTTTTTTTCTCTTTTATTTCATTTTTCTTCTTTTTCTTGTTGGTTCTTTTCTGTTAATTTCCTTTTACTCCTCCATAGTTGTTTGTTTTTTGTTTTTTGGTTTTTTTTGGTCAGACAGGTTCTCACTATGTAGTTCCAGCTGGCCTTAAACTCACTATGTAGCCCAGCTTGACCTTGAACTCTCAGTGATCTTCCTGCCTCAGCCTCACAAGTGCTGGGATTACAGACATGTGCCACCACACCCTGCTTATAGGATCTTTTATCTCACTCTCCTCTTCACCTTCTACTGCTTAATTTTTCAAATTTTTCTTCTTTAATTTCCCATTCCCCACTCCTATGTCTCTATCAGTATAACCATTAAGCTTTATTAATTTTTAGATAGTTAATTCTATGCTATTACTGTTCCATACTGTTCTATTATCAGAGGAGGTACAGTTGTTGTATTTAGTAGATACTTACTGTGTGTTAATACTTGGTTTGTCTTAGTATTTATACTATAATTATAGCTCTCTTTTGTATGGTTAAGGGTGATACATTATTGCTTCATGGGGTATGTCAACATCCACTTTGTCTTTAATACTATTATTGTTACTAATTTTGTTGCCATTGCAGTTGCTGCTGTTAATTGGTTATCTCTGTATGCCAGTATCTGGATTGCCTCTGTGTCATGAACAATACTGTGGTCCATTCCTGGAGAATCATGATGAGAAAGAAAATTTTACCAGTTATTCCTCTAACAGAGGAGTAATATCTGGGTTATATAAAGAACTCGATAAAACTGGACCACCCAAAATAAAAGGCCCAGTCAAAAACTGAGCAATTGAAATGAACAGACACTTCTAAGAACTACAAATGACCCATAAATACATGAAAAAAAAAATGTTCAACATCCTTGGCCATTAGAGCAATGCAAATTAAAACAACACTGAGATCCCATCTTACTCTAGAAATAATGGCTGTCATCAAGAAATCAAATAATAACAAATGTTGGAGAGGCTGAGAGGAAAAAGAAACACTTCTACATTGTTGGGTGGGAGTGGAGACTAGTACAACCACTATGGAAATCTGTATGGGGACTCTTCAAAAAACTGAAACTAGAAATTCCGTTTGACCCAGGTATTCACCTCCTACGTATCTTTCTGGAAAAGTTAAAGATATCATATTACAGTGATACCCATGCATACCCATGGTTATAGCAGCAAAATTCATAATAGCTAAATCTTGGACATAGCCTATATGTCCACCAACAGATGAACAGATAAAGAAAATGTGGTATTTATACACTCTACCATAAATAAAAATGAACTTGAGTCATTTGTAGGAAAATGGATGCACCTTGAGACCATAATGTTAAGTGAAATAAATCAGACACATGATACTACGTGGTTACTCTGATGAGAAATCCAAAATATAAACAAAGGTTAAAATAAAAGACAGATAATAAGAAATAGGGAAATAGATCTTTTGCAAAAGGAAAGGGTACCAAGAGATGGAGGCTGGGGGTGCAGAGAGGAAGGAATGGAGAACAGAGGAAGGAGATGAAGAAAGAAGTAAGATGTGTTGTGTACATGTACCAATTCCCCAAGAGGTATGTAATCATTATGTACTGTAAACATGTACCAATACAAAATAAAAATTTAATTATAAAATATAATAAATCAAAAAAATTAAAAAGGACATTTTGGCTATTTCCATGATCTCATATAGCCTATTCTTAAATTTCAGTCCCTGTTGGACTCTACATGGTCACAGAAAACACTTACCAATTGTTACATAAAGAAGGGTAATGAATTTGGGTTTTCTGTAACCCAAAAGAGGTTAATTTTGTTTCATTGAAACTACATTCCTCACACACTCATCAGCAATGTTTTAATGTACTTCACAAAGTTCACCCAATGAACATTAGTAAACAGAATTTATATATGGAGAGTGCCACTTCATAGGTGAAGAAGCTGAAGGAAAAGAGTCCACATTTTCACAGGTAACAAAGAAAGGCAACATTGTAATTTAATTGTTGTAAAATTGATTCAGTGCCCAAATCACTCAAACAGATTGCCATCAACTAAATTCGATCAATCTTTGTTTACTTCAATGAAAAAAATTTTTAAGGATAAAAAATGAAACTTTCATATTTCACTTGTGGCTACCACAACATCATGAAATTACTAAGAAATTAAATCTTAAATCTTTCCAGAGACAGCTTTAAGTTCACAACCCAATAAAGCAGGTAGTTTTATCTTCGCTGGTCTTAAAAAGACATTTTTGAGGCATTTGATAATTTTGAGATTTATCTGGCCAAGTCATGAATAAACTAAAAACTAAAGAAAAATGGTAGGTTGTTCTTAAGATAGAAAAGTAACTTCACTTGAAGATGATGAACTTTTGACCTTCTGCATAGTTTTTCTAACATTTGTTTGTCTTAAAATTATATCATATAATCATCACCAATTCAAAGTTTCTTCAACATTATTTTGATCAACTACTTTTAATTCAATCATTTCTTTCAATGTTAGAATTAAAAAGTAACATGCTTACATTTAGCCCTTTACAAACATTTGAAATTAACCATTGGCTCAATGTAATAATGTTTTTTTTAAAAAAAGCATAAGTGTATTAAGTTTATGATTTTCTTAATTTCATAAGCCTATTAAAAATGTTCTGAAAAAATATTCTGGGTCTTCTCACACATTAATGTGTTAACACAGTTGTATCTTAAAATATTATCTTTTGAGATTAGAGATTAAAATGGTCAACTTCATCTTTGTTACTCACCCTATGCCTTTCAAAGGAATAATTATTTGTCTGGAAAAAATATGTGGGGATATTTTTAAGAACAAATGGGCCATCAAAACTTAGAGTCATGTGATACTTTTGCTCAGTTGCCCACATAAGAAACAGCTGCCTATTTGGGTTTTTCTTTGGTTTGACAAGCAGGTGTGTGGTATGCTGCTATTGCTGACCCATCCAGACACTCAAGTTCAGACAAAGGCAACCCAAAGCTACCAGTCACATTTGTTTATTTTAGCTAAAGAACCCATGTGAACTCCACCCAAGCTTGGGAGTCTGCTCACCCAACGACAATTTACTAGGTACATTTAGTAGTGTTTCAAAGTTCACAAGGATGGCTTTATAGAAGTTGTTGATTTCCTTTTTATAGAGCCTGACCTCATCTCTTGATAGTGAAATTTATGCCTGTTCAAACCAGCTGCTGAGAGAAAAGTAGTTCTTCAGTGTAGTTCATTTAAATTACTGTAGCAAACCATTCTCACTCACTGATACATTTAAAAAATAATGTTGTACATCTAACCACAGTTTGTAGTGAAATGAATAATACTGTAGGAAAGAATATGTAAACTATACAAAATACTGGTTCCTATCCTAAGGCCATGGACCTTCTGAGGTTGTGTGTGTGTAGTTGTGCTTTCTCTTGAGCAGACCCATAGCTTTCCAGACATTCTCAATGGAAAAAATGATTCCAGAAAGCTAACCACCACCAACATGAAGAGAATAAAAATGAATCTTTGCCTTAATATCAAGTAAAATAAAACATTGCAACATTTGCTTCTTATGACTTTCCATAATCCCAGCAATGAAGAGCTGACCTTTAGGCCTGCCTCCTCTCCTCAGGCCATTTGAGCTTCACTCCAATAGGTTTTGCTGGGACGTCAGGCCCTCACGAAGGCTGTCTGTGTGAGTCAGTTCCACAGGAAGCAGAGCATTGGGGGCATACCAGATATTTTAGATGGCATGTATACTACATTTAGATAAATTCAGATAATAAAGATCTCCTCCTTGACATTTTATTTAGTTCCTCTGATTATGGCAAAGAAACAGAAGTGGTTGGTGGTAAGATTATTTTACCTCTTCTACAATACCATTCCTCGGGCTCCACTCAACAGAAGGTACAAGCCTCCAGCCCTGAGTCTTTGCAGGCAACTGAATCTGACAAGAATTTAATAATGTTACTTGGTTCATGGTGTTTCTTTTGATGATAATCTTTTCTTTGGAGAAAATTATATTGGTTTTTAATTCATAGTTAGAAGTTTCTTTTTAAAATAAATGAGTTTAATTTTTAAAAGAAAAGGAAATTTTAGCACAGATGATACAAGGATATAACAAAATCATAAAAGTAGTATGTAAATTATAGAAATTCTAGAAATCCAGAATAAATAATTGCTAATCAAGTCATGCTTCTCTTTTTAAAAGAAACTGCCAGATTTTTGAAAAATGTGATTTATTTAGAACAAATATAAGCAACAATAGAAGATCCTACTAAACATTTTTAAAGAGTAAGTATGAACTGTGTGAGATGCACTTAACATTGACTAGTTAAGATGCTTTCAGATGGAGTAACAGACAACAAAGCTGGAAGCATTTTAAACAATAATGACTGTCCCTCCCTAACAATTCAGGGTACATTCATTCAGTAGTTCAAGGCCCTCATCAAGGAACCAGTTCTTGCCATATTTTCTTCTGCTATCTTTAGCATGTCAGTGTTTTTCTCAAACTTGACCCCTCATGGTCTCATAAGTCTTCCATGGCACCAACCCTTTCCCAGTACTTACCAGACTCCAGAAAGCATAAATCAGTATTTTGCCCTTTTTCAAGGACAAAGGAAACCTACTCAAAAGTTTTTTTTTATATTTCCCCTCTCATTTCATATGTGAGGTTAAACCTCATGGCCATATCTAAATTCAGTGCTGTCAAAAAGAAATTACTAAGATTGCCTTCTTAATCCTCACTTACCTACTGAGACTAAGAATAGCCAATGGAGATCAAGGGCTTAATACCTAAACAATATTAGGGTTTTCTTGGCAAGGGATTATGAATGGCTACTGGGTAGGCAATCTGCACTGCCTGCCATAAATGTGCATTACATCAGGTCTTAAAAACTTCAAGGTTCAGAGAGGATTAATGTTGAAGAAAAATATTTCGGCGTCATGGTAAATGATGTAAATTTGGGCCATACTGATCAAATACACATAGAAGATGGAAGTTTAGCAACTTACAGGTTTTTTAAGGTTTCAGGTAGAGTAAAAATCTCACAATAAATTAAGTAATTTCAGAGATTTAAAAATATTGACCAGCTGATAATCCTTCTCCCCATGCTACCTGCCTCAGATTCTGAGCAGAAGAAAGTAGAAGAAAGATACAGTAGGATAAACAAGAGTAATAAAAAAGCGAATTGCTATTGTTTTTAAGAATTTTGTATTTTTTAAAGCCTCAGAGTCATCATTATATGGAAAAATAGGACATTATTAGTCTTTATTAGACATTTTCTTTTTTTTAACTTATATGTGGGATATGTGCAAAGTCATGTTTATCTCATCTGATACATAGATTGTAAATGCTTTAAGCTGGCCTTGACAGGTGAATTTAGCTCCAAAAAAAGAAATTATATGTGATATAAAATTCTAACTCACTCTTGCAAGTTACTTGCACTTTAAATGCTTTCTAAGCATAATTTGTGGCTTCATTCCTCATTACAGATTAAACAGAATCAAACAAATGTTTTAGAAAGATCTGTTCTGAGGCATGAGAGACAGGAATGGCCACTCAACAGAGTACCTACAGGATGTCAAGTTCTTTGTATCTATTCTGATTTTTGCCATAATAATAACCCTATTATATGGAATTTTTGCCAATTTTTTTTTTACCAAGAACATGTATTGGTACATTGTAGATAGACATAATGACCACATTCATCATAGTTAATTTGTACTTGTACCTGATATATTTTGGTTCCCCCCGTTCTCCACCCCTCCTTTCCACTCCCCTCCCCTACTTATTTACAATAGCTTTATTTACATTTTCCCATTTTTTCTTTTTCTTTTCTTTTCTCTTTCCCTTCCTTCTTTTCCCCCCTCTTCCCTCTCTAGTTCTATTCCCCTTCGAACATTGTCTTTCTTTTTTCGCCATACCTATTATACCTTTTTGGCCTATTTACACTTATAGTTTCTCATACTAGAGAAACAATTTGACATGCAGTCATATGTGTCTGATTTATTTCACTTAAGAGTATGTTCTCGAGGTGCATCAATTTACCTATAAATGTTTCAAGTTTATTCTTTTTAGGGTGGAATAGTACTCTAGTGTATGAAAAACCACATCTTCTTTAGCCATTCAGTAGTTGCTGGGCATTTGGGTTGTTTCCAAAACTTAACTAATACAAATTGTGTTGCTATAATCATGGTTGTGCATATCTCACTGTGGTACAATGTTTTTAATTCTTCTGGGAAGATACCAAGAAGAGGTATAGCTGGGTCGAATACAATCTCTGGTTGTAGTTTTTTGAGGAACCTCCACACTGATTTGCCAATTTTAAAAATATAGAATTAATGGCCAAAGAAGACAAGCAATTTGCTAAAGTTTACAAACTAGTAATTGTTGTAATGAAGATTTGAACTCAGGTCTTTCTGAACTCAAGGCTCATAAAATCTAAAGAGGTCTTTTTATATATTCCTTGGTGTGGGGTCATAACACAGTGTACATGTGGCTGGGACTTGAGGCTGAACAGGTGCACTCAAGAAATAAGGAATGTACCATCAGGGTGGGGTCAGGGAAAGCATATTTTATAATAAGGTTGCCTTTTCCCGGTCAGGTGAGATTTCCCTAACCTCACACTCACATACAGTAAGGGACAAACTAGCCACTTAACTCTTAAATAATGATAGACTTTTTTTCTCCTTGATCATAGTCCAAATATTTCCATGTTTTATACACTGACAGAACTTCTTTTTATCATGAATATTAGTAAGCACAATATATTGAGGATTCATTAAAGTTATGATAGTGTTACCATATTTTATATCCCTCTGGAAAATGATCATTCTATTACTATTTCTTTGGTTCTCATACCAAAAATCTGGCTGGGGTAGCCTAAATAGTCATCTGGTGTCAGTATTATCTTAGATATCTGTCACTTACAAAGATTAAGTATCACTATTATGGTTGTTGGTCCAGATGATAACACATAGTTTCAGCTGTATGACTCACAAAAAAGAATACAATTTCTCTTAGTGCACTGATTTAACCTGACAGTTTTCATAATGATCTGCATATTTTTCAGCAGCACCTCTTATTCTTACCAGTGCCGCCCAGAAGACATATCAGATGTCTGTGTTTATCCAAATGTAAAGAAAAACAGTGCTATTGCTGAGAAATATTTTCAGCCTGAGCTTACTAAGAACCCATGTTACTTTCAAAGCAAAATTGGATATGCCTTGTAAAGCACCACTGAGAGGCCAAACCATGCAAGAAAATTTCCAGAGACAAAAATCAATCTCACACCCCTTCCCACCCACTTTCTCTGAGCAAACACAAAATTCGGGCTACCCCACATGTTGTGGACAATGATGGAAAGGTCTTTGATCAACCTAATCCCTCAGATCCATAGGAAGCATACAGAAATTCATTTACTAAATATAATTTACTATTACTAAGCAACTCATTCTTCAAAATCACTGAACTCATTTTCAAAATAGATTAATCAGTACAATATAGTTTGAGTAAATTTTTTAGGATGTGACAGGAACCTGGAAAAAAGCAGGGGTAGCTATTCTATTCTCAGAAAGAGTGGATTTCAAGCCAAGACTGATTATGACAGACAAAGAAGGTAACTACATCCTTGTAAAGGGAACAATCCAAGAGGAAGAGATAATAGTCATGAATATATATGCACCAAATACTGGCACACCCAACTATATATAACAAATATTAACAGACATGAAAAACCAAATAAGCACTAATATAATTGTAATGGGAACAACAACACCCCACTGTCACAAATAGACAGATCAACTAGACAAAAAATCAACAGGGAGCTATCAGAACTAAATGAAACTTTTGAACAAATGGACTTAGTAGATGTATACAGAGTGTTCCACCTCACGGCATCAGAATACACATTCTTCTCAACTGCATATGGGACTTTCTCCAAAACAGACCGCATACTAGCTCATAGAACATGCTTAAGTAAATGGAAAGGAATCTAAATTATCCCATACATATTATCAAACCATAGTGCAATGAAATTGGAAATAAATGGCAAAAGAAACCACAAAAATTTCATAAACACATGGAAATTAAATAGCATCCTCTTGAACTATAAATGGGTCACAGATGAAATTAAAGAAGAAATTAGACAGTTTCCACAATTGAATGATAATGCCGATACAACATACTCAAATTTATAAGATGCAATGAAAGCAGTCCTGCAAGGAAATTTTATGGTGGTGAGCTCCCATATCAGAAAAACAGTAAACTCAAATAAGCAAAATAATGTTGAATCTCAAGCTTCTGCGAAAAGAAGAGCAAGTCAAGCCCAAAGCTCATACAAGAGAGAACATTACAAAGATCGGAGTCAAAATTAAGGCAATTGAGATGAAGAAAACAATACAAAGAATTAATGAATCGAAGAGTTGATTCTTTGAAAGACTAAATAAAATTAGCAAACCCTTAGCCAACCTTATCGAGAAAAGAGAAAAGATTCAAACCCATGCAATTAGGAATAAAAAGGGTGAAATTATAACAAATCTTGCAGAAGTCTAGAAGATCATTAATACCTATTTCAAGAACCTTTATTCTAATAAGAAGGAAAACAGAGGAAATGGACTGATTCCTAGATATATATGAATTACCAAAGCTGGATCAAGAAGATACAAAAATTCTAAATAACTCAGTAAAAATAAAAATTCTAAATAACTTCAGTAGCAGTCACTGAAATTGAAGATGTAATTAAAAACCTACCAACGATGAAAAGCCTAGATTCTGATGGATTCACTGCTGAATTCCACAAGAAATTTAGAGAAGATCTAATGCCTTTACTCCTCAAACTCTTTAATGAAATTAAAGCAATACTGCCAAATTCATTCCTGGAAGCAAGCATTAGCCTGAGACCAAAACCAAAGAATCCAACCAAAAAAGAGAACTACAGGCCAATTTCCTTAATGAAAATAGATGCAAAAATCTTCAATAAGATATTGGCAAACAGGATGCAACAAATCATCAAGATGATACACTATGACCAAGTAGGATTCATCCCAGGGATGCAGGGATGGTTTGACATACACAAATCAATAAATGTGATACACCATATTAACACAGGTAGGGTCAAAAAACATATGATCATCTCGATAGATGCAGAAAAAGAATTTGACAAAGTTCAACACCCATTCGTGATTAAAAAGCTCTGCAGAAAACTGGAATAGATGGTCTTTATCTTAATCTGATAAAAGCCATCTATGACAAACCAAAAGCCAACAACATATTAAATGGACAGAAACTGAAACCTTTCACTCTAAAATCCAAAGCAAGACAAGGATGTCCACTATCACTACTCTTATTCAATATAATTCTAGAAACATTAGCCAGAGCAATTAGACAAGAGACAGAAATAAAAGGAATAAGGATAGGAAAGGAAAAAGTTAAATTATCACTACTTGCAGATGACATGATACTCTACATAGAAGACCCTAAAAAGTTCACCAAAAGACTTATAGATTTAATAACCAAATTCAGCAGCATAGCTGGATACGAAGTCAATGCTCAAAAATCAATAGCATTCCTGCACAAAAATAACAAACTCACTGAGAGAGAAATTAGAGAAACAACATCTTTCACAATAGCATCCAAAGAAATGAAGTACCTAGAAATCAATCTAAAAAAGGAAGTAAGTAACATATACATTGAAAATACAGTACTCTGAAAAAGGAGATCAAAGAGGATATCAGAAAATGAAAAGATAGCCCTTGTTCTTGGGTGAGAAGAACCGATGTAGTGAAAATGGCCATACTCCCTAAAGTGTTACACAGATTCAATGCAATCCCAATCAAAATACCAATAGCATACCTCACGGAATTAGAGAAAACAACCCTAAAATTCACTTTCAACCAGAAGAAGCCTAGAATAGGAAAACCCTATTCTGGGCAACAAAGGGAAAGCAGGGGACATCATAATCCATGACCTGAAATTATACTACAAAGCTACTATAATAAAAACAGTATGGTGCTGGGGGAAAAAACAGATCTGAGGATCAATGAAACAGATTAGAAGATGTGGAAACAAACACTCTCAGCCACCTTATCTTTGACAAAGGAACCAAACACCCTCACTGGAAGAAAGATGGCCTCTTTAAAAAATGGTGCTGGCAAAACTGGCTTTCCACATGCCAAAGATTAAAACTAGACCCATATCTTTCACCATGCACTAAACTAAAATAAAAATGGATTAAAGATATAAGTATTAAAACAGAAACACTAAATCTACTGGAAGATAGAATAGGTAGAACTCTTAAAGACACAGGTGCAGGCAAAGACTTTATGAACAAAACCCTGATTGCCCAGGAAATATCACAAAGAATCAACAACTAGGATCTCATCTTATTAAAAAGCTTTTGCACAGCAAAAGAAACCACCAACAGAGTGAAGAGACAACCCACAGAGTGGGAAAAAAATGTTTGCCAGCTGTTCCTCAAAAAAAGGATTAATATATAAAATATACAAAGAACATAGACATTTCTTGGATGCAGAAGAAGAAATGGCAAATAACTATATGAAAAAATGTTCAACATCACTGGTCATTCAAGAGATGCAAATTAAAATAAACTAAGATTCCATCTCACTCCAGAAAGAATGGCTGTTATCAAGAAATCAGAAAATAACAAATGCTGGAGAGGCCGTGGTGAAAAAGGAACTGTGCTCTACCGCTGGTGAGAATGTAGACTGGTGCAACTATTGTGGAAATCAGTGCAGAGATTTCTCAAAAAACTAAGGCTAGAGGTCCCATTTGACCCAGCTATTCCCCTTCTTGGTATCTGCCCAAAAGAATTAAAAGCATCAAACAGCAATATATGCACACCCATGTTTATAGTGGCACAGTTTGTAATAGCCAAATCTTGGAAACAGTCCAAATGCCCATAAACTGATGAACACATAAAGAAGGTATGGTTTTTCCGTACAATGGAGTGCAACTGTGCCATAAAGAATAATAAGCTTCAGACATTTCTAGGTAAATGGATGCATCTTGAGACCATACTCTTAAGTGAAATAAATTAGACACACATACTGCATTGTTTCTCTGGTATGAAAAACCAAAGGTATAAATAAGGACTAAAATGTATTATATTGGGAAAAGGGAAGAAATTATTCAAATGAAAAGGGGAACAAGGCGGGGAGGAAGGGAGGGACAAGAAAAAAAAAGAATATAAGGAGAAAAAAATGAACACAAAGCTTTTTTAAATAAGGAGGGGAAGGGGGGTTGAAAGGAGGGGAGAGGCACCAGAAAAAAAGAAGCAGCATGATATATCATGTATATGATGAGTATTATCGTTATGTATATCTAAAAGTACCACTAAAATAAAATTTAAAAATAAATAAATAACAAAAAATAAATAAGCTTTAACAAGTTTTTGGCTCTATAAATTGTCAGAAATCCAGACTTCCTCCCAGCAGTCCATTTCCATAGGCTGATGTGAAACACAGGACCACACAGACAAGGGCTGGTTTTAATTGTTAAATATTATCCCTTGTTGTGTTCTGTTTCCTTCTTCTCCCTGATGGGCTCCAAAAGAACTCATCTATAAACCGCTGTTCTTTCAGGACTTCCAATCCAAATAGGACTGCCTCCCACAACACTGAATCTTCAACAGAAGTAGTCAGGTCACAAGTTTGCACCAGCCAATTAGATCTCAGAATCCTTACCTAAGAAGGAAACTGATGCCTGCTTGATCACAGTGAACATGGAAAATATCAAAGGATCATTGTTACTGTCCTCTGGTAGTCAGAACATTTTCAAGTTTCTGTTCCAAAATACTTTGGCAGCCATTTTACTCTAGAGAGCCAGAGAGGGGAAAGTCTGTTCTTGCGACATTACCAACAGTTTGAGGAAAACCCACTTCTTGAGCAAACAGGGCTGACTGCATCTG
The DNA here is from genome assembly GCA_004026905.1 of Hystrix cristata. NCBI lineage: Eukaryota > Metazoa > Chordata > Mammalia > Rodentia > Hystricidae > Hystrix > Hystrix cristata. The sequence continues at coordinate 135,862 of PVJO010000068.1, read as the reverse complement.
ACTGCACAGGACCAATCAAACTGGGATTCTCTAATGTTTCATGACTTCTGTGGTTCTTCATTCAGCATCATCTCTGAGATGTTGTTGAAAGCGCACAACACCCCAAAGCGCTCCTTTCAGAACTACATGTGTGGGGTCCATGGCCTTTCCTACTTGCTTTGGTGAACAGGCAGATTTAGTCAAACTCATTTCCATAAAGCAATGTTGCCCTGTATGACTGTACAGAAACCACATCAAAGGCAATAGATACAAGGTATCTGGATGACTACAAAGACACTTTAACAAACTGTAAGGTTTTCAAAGAAATGTAACAAATGCAACATGAGGCTAGATGAACATAAGAAGAAAAAGCTCTAACAGAGGAGAAGGGATGGGGCATCTACAGGAATGTAGACCTAGGATGGTAAAGAAATCAAAATAATCTTGTTTACTTTGAAGTACAAATTGGATAATCAGACACCCATATTTAAGTGCCCCATTGTTTCTCTGGTGTGAGAAACTGAAAGTGTAAATAAGACTAAAGTGTATTATATTAGGAAAGGGAAGAAAGTGTTCAAATGGGAAAGGGAACAAGGAAGATGGAGGGGAAAAGGAACAGAGGGACAAGATAAATAAGAAATAGAAGGAAAAAATGTAAACAAAGCTTTTGCAAATAAGGAGGGAGGAGGGGGTGAAGGAGGGAGGGGAAGGGAACGGGGAAAAAAAGAAGCAACAAGATATATCATGTACAGGTACAAATTCCCTATGATGAATGTTATCATTATGTACATCTAAAATGTACAATACAATTAAAATACAATTTTTTTCTTTTTTCTTTTTTCTTTTTTCTTTTTTTTTTTTTTTTTTTTTGGTGCTGGGGATCGAACTCTGGGCCTTGTGCTTGCAAGGCAAGCACTCTAACCACTGAGCTAAATCCCCAGCCCAAAATACAATTTTAAAAAAATTGGATTGTATCAAATCAATATAGTTTCAGCATGTTTTGTTGAGTCAATGCTAGACTAGTGTATCTGTTTGTATAATTTTATATTTAATCTATGTCTTTATGTTTGCCTTATATTTGTTAGTATTTTGAAATATTTATATACTTTTAAACTGATAAAAAAAAGCATTTTAAATTTTTAAAAATAAATCAAGAGAAGAGTAAGAAAATCTGGAGTGATTTGCTATTCTGTAAAAGCAAACAACACTTTTTACCTCATTTTGGCTCTGCGCCCCTCTTCCACCTTCTTCCCATAAATGAAATGTTCTCTCACATGAATGTTGTGCATTGATATCTTTTTAATTCTGACTAAATGAACAAATCAGAACTAAAGAAAATGAAATATGATATAAGTCCAATTAGAAGAAATATTTTTCTGGGGCCAGGGATTTAGCTCAGTGATTAGAGTGCTTGCCTTGCAAGCACAAGGGCCTGAGTTCAATCCCCGGCACCACCAAAAAAAAAAAAAAAAAAAGAAGAAATATTTTTCAGAGCTTGTCAGGTGCTTGGTATTAGCAGTCTCTGTTTCCCTGACAAGGCTTCAACAGTTGTCATTTTTTCCTGCTCTTTCAGGGGATCCAAACAAATTCAGTGAAAATTAGCACTGTTTATTAACAGTCTTCATTTTACCAGACCATGGGGAAATCCAAAAGAAGTTTTGTACAGCTCCTTCCTGTAAGGAGATGAGTCTCAGAACTCAGCGTATATAAACCCCCACTAAGATTTTGAGGGACCTCGGAGGTTTACAGAGTAAGAAAATGCATATTCAAAATAATAATGAGGGAAACAATTATAAGGAAATGTTTTGGGTGGCATGAGAATTTATCACTCAATCCACAGATACCTATAATCCAGCTCTCTGGGACACTGAGGCAGGAGGATCACAAGTTCGAACCAAGCATGGGCAACAGCAATTTAGCAAGAACCTGTCTCAAAATAATAATAATAATAAATTTTAAAGGGCCACGGATGTAACTCAGTGGAAAGGTCTTAGGTTTAATTGCCACTACCAAGAGAAAAAATATCCACAGGAGCTTGTTAGAAATGTAAACTCTTGGACCCTCCCCTGGAATTACTGGGTCATTATTTTACATTTTCACATGATATCCAGTGGAGCTGCTGTTTGCTAAAGTGTAAGACACAGTTTGCTAATATTCTTCAAGCACCTTTACTCTTCCTGCTCAAAATGAATGTAATAGGACTTTAAATGTAGGCTACAGTAAGAAAAGGCCTAACTGCCTCAAAAAAATATAGAACCAGGACTAGCTTTTCTTTTCTTTCTTTCTTTTCTTTTTTTTTTTTTAAATTATAGACATTTCAGAAGGTGCAAACTAAAGTTAATCAAGCATATACAGGAAGAGACAAAATAGGCATTTCGGTTACTGATACGTTTGATATGAATCAAGTGACTGTGATTACCAAAAAAAATTTTTAAATTGAAAGCAAGCAAATACAAAGCTAGAGTCTGCATTAACAGAAGCATGGTGTAGGTTGAAGAAGATAACTGCCCCCACTCAACCTTATACTTATGTCAAATCTGAAGCACAATCAGCTCAAGACATCACATTTAAGAAGGGTAGAGGCAAATAAGAACATGTTGAGTAGAATGGAAACAGGAAAGTGAAATTGAAATCATTGGGTGGGGGCTGTTAGTGAAGGACTTGGAGCAGTTAAACCCACTGAAGAAAGGGCTTGGTGAAAAAAGTTTAAATATATGGATGTGTGTCACATGGAAAAAAAATCGGTCTGTGGACAAGCATTTAAAAGCTATTAAGATACTAGAGGACCATTCAAAACCCAGGAATTCATTATTCAAAGATTCGCTGTAGGGTGAATAAATCTAAAGACCTAATGTATGATGATGGAGCTATAGTTAGTATATTGAATTAAGGATTTTTGCTAAATGAATAGATTATAGCTGCTCTTGCCAAAGGGAGAAAAAATGGGCACCTATGTGAAATGATGGATATACTAATTTGTTTCACTATATGAATCATTTTACTACATACATGTATCTCAAAATATCATGGTATATATTTTAAATATACATTAATTTTATCTTGTCTTTTTACTTTTGTAATGTGGCTGTTAAAAATTTTAAATTACATATGTAGTTTACATATTTCTATTAGTCCTGTTCTGTGCTATACTGGGAAAGTATATTATTTTTATTTTGTTATGTTCAAAAAAGAAACTCAAATCTATACAATCTGAGAGTGCCAGAACTTGGCTTTTCTGTCACACATGGCTAACTTTAAAAAAAAAGGACACAAACCGCTGAGAAGGGCAAGATCACCACTGGTCCCTGCCCTCGCCCTTCTAAGTACCACAGGGGTCTAAGCAGAGCCCCCTTCTTTGAAATGCATGGGTTCCCTATGTGCAGGCACTCCCCAACAATAAAATGGAGGCATTTCTGGGATATATTCAATACAAAGAGAAACTCCATCTCATTCCTGCTCCCTCATTTCAGGTGGGTAATAGTCCCTTAGGTCCTTTTTTTTTTTTTCCTTTGCTGGGGCTGTTTGTCCATGAGTGGAGCTTGTCACAGAGGGCATCAGGACTCTACTCCTTCCTTCCTTTGTAGGGGAAACAGCTACATACACTTGCAAACCTGTGACAGGAATGAAGCTACAGATAGGCTGCTTCTTCCCACCCTCGCCCTACTAAATAAGATCCAAAACCTCACAATTTGAGATTATGGTTGTAAGAAATAACCTTTGAACTTGTCATTCCTGACTGCCTCCTTTCAAATCCCATTAAGGATTCTTGATTATAGGAAATCTTCCTAAATCTCAACTGCTGAGTCTCCAAATCCTTTTTTTCTACTCTGGTCACACCCAGTAAAGTCCAAAAGAAACAAAATGATCACAAGACACTCATTCCCCGTCCCACTGTACACCCAGCTTTCAGTTCTCAACAGAAGCATCTACATGAGCAGTATACTGAGATTGTTAGTATGGATCACAATTCTAACCAGGAAGCCAAAGGAAATAAACATGTGATGCCTGACATTCACTTACAGTGTGTTACGCATCTCAGAGAGACCAGATGCAACTCCAAGGGCTTCTCTGCACTCCCACAGCTCCTTCATCAAAAACTTGATTTAGGAAAACTTCATAATCCTCCCTTAAACCAAGCTCTGCAATTAAATACAACTTCACTTTGTCGTCCAAGTCCTCTTTCTTAGTTGGAACTACTATTTTTACAATATAGTTGCTCACTGTCCATGCACACAAAATGAAACAAAACTCCTTGCTTTATATAATCTTAAAATTCCAGAACTTCAAATATTAAAATCCTTTCAGTATGCACAATGATTTTAGATCTAGACTGCATTGTCTTTTTACTTACACGATCATATTTGAACCAACTCTCAAAAAGAAATAGTATTATGAATAAACCTGCTGTAAATAGGGAGGGAGGGAACAGAGGGGAGGGGTGGGGAAGAGGGGGGAGAACCAAGATGCATCATGTACAGGTACAAAATAAATGTGATGAATGTGACCATTACATGTAAAATGTACCAATACATGTTCTTGGTTTAAAATAAAAGATAAATAAATAAATAAAAGAAATAGTAAAAACAGCCAAAGGAACATGGGATTAACACACACACACACACACACACACACACACACACACACACACCCCTCACAAAATATAGATTTTTGCCTAAAACATCCATAGGAATTTAAGCAGTTAGGGTGGGTAGTGGTGGGTTTCTGGTAGTTAAATGAGTCAACAAGTAGTTTTCCTCATACCAGTTAAAACCAAGGGTGTTGCAAGCAGTTTATTTTGGAGGTTTATTTCCACGAACTGTCAATCACTTTCAGTTAGCAGAAAATTACACCCATATATTCTTAGAAATCTCTCTGTTCCGCCCTCACTGCATAGTGCTGGGTGGTAACATTCCTCTTTGAGGTGGTATACATTAAATACACATGACTTAATGTGAAAATGCTAGGGGATTTTTGCTAATTTTTGCATACTTTCTAAGATTAGACACAAAGATTAGACTTAGAACTATTTTGCAGAGTTTAAGTAATGATTTCACACATGCTCAGAGTTTTTTGAAAATATTGCCTTACTAATTAATAGGTCATTATAGGAAGTGATTATTTTCTTGGAAAAATTATTGAAACTAGCTATTTTCAATAGCATAGCCATTTCTTTTTACTCATTTGACACAAATACCGGACAAATATTGCCTAAGTTCCTTTATAAAAGGCAAAAGCAGTATTAGTGTTCCAAAAATCAATAAAAAGATAAAGTTTCAATAAGACATAGGAGCCAATATGGATATAGAAAAATTTATACTATACAAAAATGGAATAGTTTGTAGTGATATTAAATTTCAATGTCAATTGTTCTATAATAGCATGAAATTTCACACTCATTGTCTATTCTCATAAAGATTTTCATATGTATTATCTCCTTTCAATTACTACGAAATAATTTAACAATATCATTCCCAATTTAACAATGACAAAATGGAAGTCTAGAGAGGTTAAATAACTTTCCCAAAGCAATAGAGCAGTTAATCAGGGACAAATCCTACCACTGGTTAACCAAAATTGTAAATCTGTGAGGTATCTGTATACTGTATATCAATCTTACCTACTGGACTATCATATGCTCCTACCATTTTGCCACTTTGGAATTAATACATCACTTGAACACAGTCTAAAGGAAATTTAAATGAGAATACATTCTCTAATAACATTTATGTAAACTACACCATAAATAATCACCATGTGGGACAGTTCTTGGAGAGAGATATTATTACTCCTATTTTATTGATGACAAAAACTAAGATTCAAAGAGCTAAATTTATGTAATATAATTTGAAAGGAAGTGGAATCTGGCTATTATGAACTGCAGAGATAGCATCTTTGCCCCTGCTAAAACGTATCAAGTGAGTTTGTAGAGTGCTAGGTCATTTTCCAGCTAACAAACCACCCAAAAATGGGCAGGCTATGAAGTAAACATCAGAGCTCTTTTGTAGACAGTCTAGAAAATTACTTTATTGAATCAAGTTAATTGTTATGTTTAAAATTATCAAAAAAACTCTCATATGAGAAACGCAAAATATAAATAAAGAGCAATATAAAAGATGAATAATAAGAAGTAAGGAAATAGATTTTCTTAAATGGGAAGAGGATAAGAGATGGAGGAAGCTGAGAAGGAAGAGAGGAAAACAGAATAAAAAGGAATTAAGACGTACATGTACATGTATGAACATGTATGAACTCCTCACCAGAAATGTAATCATGTACTGCAAACATGTACTAATAAACAATAAAAACAGGAAAAAAGATATGAAGCAATCAAATGTTTATAATGTCATGCAGAGAATATTATTAGCAAGTTTTTGTTCTCCGAGGCAACCACTCTGAATGGACAGTGATGCTGCAGATCTTCTGAAGACTAATCCAGAACCCATTCTATTTAATTGCAAGGTGCTTCTGTGCACATATTTGGTTTCCAGAACACCTGCACTGCTTAGAACTGTGCCCTACCCCTTCTCCTGACTGCTGGACACTTACAGTACTTCCTCTCAGACTAATGCAAAGTGACAGTCTAAAACTCTCTTTAGCATTGCTCTCACCTGCAATCCGACATTTTCTGGAATAAAATACATTACTTAATGTATTATCAAACAATACCTAACTGCACTGAAGAATACAAAAGCAGGTAAGTAGTACTGAGTAGAAATAATTATTCACATTTTAACATCTAGCCCAGAATTGGTCTTCGGCAAATACTTATAGAGTTGAACCCAATATAAAAAATCATATTCAAAAGGAAAATTTCCTTTTGAAATTCTTATGCGGTAGTGTATAAAATCCAAAATGATTAACTGAAAATTGAGCATACCTTGTTTAGAATCATAGAAATTGTTGAAGGTTTACAGATACTCACAATTGATGAACAAATTAAGTTCCAGAGAGAATGCCCAAAGACATGAAGATGAGTGGCAAAAGTGGGCCATGAACCTAGAAGGCTGGACACTTGATTCAATGTTCTTTCTACACCATCACTTAGAAGCGCCATTCTTAAACTAATTTCAATCACATTGCCAAACACACGACCACTGCAAAACAGATTTCTAGGTACTTATATGTTTAGGCCTTCACATTCAAATGTTTTAAAAATCCTCAATACTTTTATCCTTTGCGTCTGAGTCAAGAGACAAGTTCTAACCTCCCTCTTTCTTTCCCTTTCTTCCCTCCAACCCCCCACCATGAGAGTTGCTGTTTTCCAGGCTGGTCTCAAACTTCCAGTCCTCCCACCTCGGTTCCCCAAGTAACTAGGATTACAGTTGTGTGTCACCCACACCCTACTTCTAGTCTCAATTAACTAGTTATTTGATGGAAATCATTCTGCTATATTGAGTGTTACTTTTCTAAAGTGTAAAATGAAAAGGCCAAACATATTTGTTAAATTGCAAATGACCAACAAAAAAATATCAAATTGACTTAAGCAAAAAATTCCAACTGACTTATCTCTTGTAACTAAAGAGTCTAGAAATAGACATGTTTCAGATAGGACATAACCCAGTGGCTTGAATCACGTCACCAGGACCTAATCTTCGTCTGTCTGCTCTGCTCACTATATTAGCTCTGATTTCAAGGCCCATATGTCACAGATGACTACCAGCTCCTCTGGGTCTACATCCTCCCAAATTTAATTCCTTTGAGTCAGGCAAAACCAACAACTACATTGGACAAAAATGTCTCTTAGGTCACTTACATATGCAATAATTAATTTTATGCACTCCTGTTAATGTCTCTCTTAGCTTATAAGAATATATGAACTGTTTTGAGGAAATTTAGCACTGTGTTCTGAGCATCAGAGGCACACATTTGTTACACATAACTGCCATGGCTAGAATTTTGTCATGTATCCAACGTTTCAGCTCTGCCTAATTGTAGTTTCCTTCATATACTATGTGGCATCATGTATCATCTTACCTTTACCTGGGAGTGTCTTATCCTTCTTTGCCTCCCTGAAAGATGCTTATTCATTGACTCGAGCATCATATTCCTTAAAAACTCTTCCCTGATTACTGCCTTTCTCTTAAGCAAAATTGACCACTTCATCGTACTTAGACCTTCCTACATATCTCAACTGGACAAATGGTGTTATGTAGTTTCCTTTATTTACATGTCTTCTTCCAAAGACTATTGGCACTGGACAGCAGGACCCCTGTCATCTTTGTGTCCCAGGGTCAAATTCAGTGTCTGAAACAGCAGTCGCTCCATAAATTACTGTAAATGAATCAATCAAGTAATCAACAAAATCTAGTTTCTCTGGCCTGGAACACATTGACTCCCATCCTCAACTATAATACAATTGCAAATAATGGATCTCCCTCCCATAGTCCACTCCAACTACATGGCAGTAATGGTTTTACATTCTTACATTTTCATGAAGTAGAACTGATCTTGATATTGCTTTCTAAGCATTCTTCAAGACAAGAGTGTTTATGTGGTTTTTATAAAATGGGTGAGAATCTATTACCACTGTTTGATGGCACCTAGGCCATCTGAGGCACCTAGGCCTTACACTATGTGCTTCCTGGTACTTACACAACCATGTATAATCAGTGTTCTAGGAGTTCTTTGATAAGATTACTGGAATACTTCTAACAGAAGTATTTTTGAGTGTACAATTTGTGTCTCAAATTAGTGATTCTCAACTCTGGTGGTTAATTTGTGTGTGTGTGTGTACAAGGATCAAACTCAGGGCCTTGTGCTTGCTAGGCAAGCACTCTTACCACTGAGCTAAATCCCCAGCCTCTCTGGTGGTTAATTTGAGAAAAAGAATCCGTGCTTCAGAAATTTGGTAGAGAATCGTAATATTCCTGCTACTCCTTCACTACCGTGGGTTTGTCACGGATTATTATGCCAAAGGAGTACAGAGTGAAAACATTACATAGGAAGTTGCAGGAAAAGGACTGAAGTGGGGTTATAATTTCGTGTGCCACACCTGTCCCCCACCCCATTATTTTTATACAAGGAAAAAAAATTTTAAAGAGGAGTCTAAAAAACCTAGAGAAGGAAATGTAACATGCAACAAGAAGAGGCAAGTCATTGCCCTTGCTTTGTTAACAGGAGTGTATAAATGAACATCTGATGACATATCCAGCTGCCAGCCAGAAAAGGCCCCCAAAGCATGCATCCTTGGTATGACTAACTGTAGCCCGGGGACCCTGACAGACTATATTACTGACTTGGATGTGGCTACTATTTATTAGAGCCTATTTAATAAGTTGGCCACCAGTCCACTGCCAATTTTGCTTAAGACCAATGAATTTAGTGGAAGATATTATCTACCGTAGTTTGGATATAGTTTGAATGTATCCCCAAGAGTTTATGTGTTAACTTCAATCTCCATTATGAGATATTACAAGGGTGAAAACTTAGTCCAACTATGATATCTGAAAATGGGTCTTTGGGAGGTGATTAGCATTAGAGAGGATCATCAAGGTAGACTCTTTGTGATTGAATCCAGGAATCCACCAATTTCCTGGTGGCTATTAAAAACAGGGAGAGAGGGCATAACACACACATGTCCTCACCATGCGATACACTGTACCACCTTGGGACTCTGTCAGCCAGAAGGCCATCACTAGAAGTAGACCCCTAATCTTGGACATTTAGAAGCATGAACTAAACTAAATCTCTTTTTAAGTTATCCAGCTACAGATATTTTGTTGCAGTAACAAAAAACTGACTAATATACTACATAAGCTTGATGATATTTGATTCACTGCTGTTGATTTGGGAAAAAAACGGATACAGAAATCATGTGTCCATGTTTACTGAACGTACTCAGTACTGCAATACTGTGAACAAGGAAGTGAGGGCATGAAGTAGTCTGATTAAACTAGGGAGAACAAAGACAAAGTTTTCCTTATGCTTCTACAATTAGAAAAAGGGACGATATCTGAGAATAAAAGAAGATGTAAGGATAAAGTTAACATTTAAAAATATACTAAGCCCCTGTCATATGTCAGGCACTGGCCTATGATGCTTCGGGGCTGCGAAGACTAATAAGTCATAGTTATCTTACTTGAATCAAAAAAAGCTTGATGAAATAGGAGAATATCTGGATTCCTGAAATAAGAAAAAGTGAATGAGAGAAAGACAAACTGGAGAGAAAGGAGATTTTGAGCAATTTTGCCAATTTCAATGATCTCTTTACCTTCTTCACCTGAACCCTAACATATACTCTGCCTTCACATTTGTGTTTTACAGCTGAATGTGTACAAAAAAGTCTTTCTTAAAACGTATGCAGACATTTTGGGCTCTTTGTACGTAATTATATTCCAAAACAGAGTTCGATCAAGCAACTATGAATACCTGCTTGTGGCCAGCACTGTGCTAACCACTGCAAGCTGCATACTTTAAGGGATGGTTTGTCCTGTCTTCATGTCTCAGCTCTCCACATCCTTCCCAGACATATAGCCGTGTGTGTGTGTGTGTGTGTGTGTGTGTGTGTGTGTGTTCATTCTTTTTCTTTTCCCTTTAAATCAGCACTCTGTAATAACGAGAACACATTTGGGTGCTGAGTTGGGTAAGGCAAACCAAGAAAGTTGCTTATATGACTCATTCCTGTTCGTATTGTATGAAGTTTCATTTATTTAACATCCCACCCTCAGTGTGACCCCAACAATCTTGGCAGCAGCACTGAGGCCTGAGATGACAATGATTACGTCCAGTCTCATGAACAAAAGATAAAACCCTTCCAGCTCTATTTTCTAATGGTAGGAAAAACCACGTGAATCTACATCTGGATATTATGGCCTTGCGATTCCACAATAACACTCATATTTGAAGTTTTCACTGACCAACAAAAAGAAAAAAAGCATGAGTTTTAAGATGTTTATTTTTGGCAACTGGGGATTTTCTAATAGAAGCCGCTAAATGAAGAACTATTTAAAACTATCTAAAAACTCCTTTCATCCTAAATCACTATGCTATTATAAAGATGCCCCATGGAATGTGGAGTGACATGATAAAGGATAAGCACAGGGTTTGTGAAATTCTCAAGAAGAAGCCAGAAAAATAGAAAATAGCATTACAGAGGCAGAAAACATAACTTGAACTAGAATTTTAAACAAGCTAGTGTTTATCCAATAGGTGTCACCTCTTTCATCACCCAAATGGTACCAATTCTAGACAAGTAAAATGCCTTGGGGGTTATTCAGAGGGATAAAATCCAATAGCTAGAGAAATTTTAATATGAGCTAGTACAGGAAGAAGAGGGGATAATCAGCCTTTCAGGGAAGCATTTAAAGCATCAAAGAAAATGAATGATAGTTCAAAAAATGTCTGTGTCCAGGGTATGCTCCTCAGGCAGAGTTTCCACCTAAAGCCAAAAAGAGGGACTTTATACTCAGAATAAAGAGTTATGGAGTGCAAACAGATTCTGAGTAGAAGGAGAATCTATCACAAAATGATGTAAACCAAGTGAGCAATGGGAACATATAGCACAGGCTTTTTTCTTCCAGACTGAAAGTCTCATTGAAAATAATGTGTACATGTTTAATAGCTGAGTAGGTGGACTGTACTGAACTGAACATTAGTGTACACCCAATCAAACCAAGTGATATGGTTTCTGCAGAACAGTCTCCATGTCGCAAACCATGAAAAGAAAAGACATCGCTGCCAACAAAAAAGCGATAGAACAAAGTTAATTCTACTCCATCACAGAAGCCTCCTTTCCCCTCCCAAGAAAATCTAACATCTAAAAGCTCGATCAGAGTCTCAGTTAAATTGCAAAGGGGTATTAATAAAGGAATTCCTCTTTCTTGATTAGACTCCTATCTGCCTCTCTTCAGGAAACTCAAAAAGACTGCAATTCTCAGAGTCCAGTGGATTCCTTCCTGCTGAATCATCAAGGGAAGCTGAAAAACTAGACCACACTGGCGTGCTTCTCAAGGCACAGGCAGTCAGCTCATTCTACAAACAAGTCAGCAGCTGGAAGCATCCTTAGAACTGGAAAGAGAAACCTGGTGGGTGGCCTGAACTAGAGTCTGGGCTTTGTAATAGAAAGACAGAATTCGTTTCTGGCCTAGGAAGCTGCTGAGGGAGGTGCTCAAAACCCAGGGAAAGGTGCCAGTCCACATCAAGACTACACAATCATGAAGGAAAATCTGCCCAGGTGCCAACACTGTCTGTGCTAAAAGGAAGCCCTAATCACTCTACGGAATGTGTTAAAGGTACACTGACAAACACAAAGAGAAACACATCAAAGGTATGGGCAACAATAAGATTTAGCATTACAGTGTTAAAGTGCTTTCCCACAAATGATTGTGTTGAATCTTCACAATTTCATGGATGGAAGAAAAGCAGATATTTTACCATTATTGGTGGGTCCACCTTTCAGGTTTATTGTAAGGCAAGAGATAAGATATTAAATGAATACTATCCTTTGGTGGCCACTCAAGACACCATGGGACCACCCAAGGAGAGCAGGTTTGACTCTTCCACTCTGCACCCAGAACAAGCCCACAATTCTTCAATTTCTTCATGGCCCTAGTTCTCACACAACAAGCCCACCCACGCGCCCTGGGACAAGATCCCCATTCAGACCCTCAGACATCCTTGTCACCAAATGATTCCATCTTTGGAATATCTGTGGTCAATTAATTCCAATTAGGGCTTCCATTCCTGTAATATTCATTTGGAAAAAGAAAGTCAGTTAATCTCCCCTGTTCTAACCTCTTAATCATTTGTCTTTCTTCTTTCTTGTTACTTGTGTCCTTAAACTACTATACTATATACTTAGATACCTTATTCCTTTATGTAAGAGAAATACCTCCCATAAGCTCAATAACTTCTCCCCGACATGATGCTGCACAATTCACCTATCGTGGAACTAGGGTAGGGATGATGATGATGATACACTGACTCATTAATGCCACCTTGAAGCCACCACACTTCCACACTGGTTCTCATGCCACCTGCCTATACCACTGTATACACATCTGTGTTTCTAAACCTATTGATCACCTGGTCACAGCCTTCCAGACATAACAGTCCTCTTCACACTGCCAACCTCTGCCACCATACTAGAAAACGTCAGTGTCTTTACATGCAGTCCACTCAACCTACTGTTCCTTGACTTAAATACACAATAATGAAACTTACTTTCATTCAACTGATACTGCCCCACACTATCAGGAATATATCTTGAAGTTTTTCATCACCAAGAATAGTTCAGTACCCAAAATCATAATTTTACTTTCTGATCCAGTTTTCTTTCCTTTGATGTTCTCAAGACGCTTACATATACCTACTCTTCAAATTCATGGCGTCCTCCAACTCCTAGGCCTTCACTGCCTCACAGTCCATCTGTGTTTCCCAAAATAAAACCTCTCTCTCTCTCTCTCTCTCTCTCTTTCTGATTTATCTCTGCTTCACTCTCTCTCTTACAAACACACACACACAAACACACACACACAAATCACTTCTCTTATCTCCCCCTCAGTAAAATGTATCACCACCCAGGTGCTTGAGATAGAAACCTGGTAGTCATCGGTGCCCCTCCCTCTGCCTCACCCAATTCATCAACAGTATCGACCAATATTATCTCTTAATCTTCTCTCAAGTCCAGTCTCTATTCCCTGTTCAAATAATGAACAACAATGCTGTTCAAATAAGGAAACTAAGTCTGAGAGAGGCCAAGAAGTTGTGCAATGTCACACAACTGGTAGATGGCAGAGCTAACTCAGACTCCCATCTGCTTCCAAAATCCAAACTTGAAATTAGAGAATATCTCCTCACTTAACAGAAACTTTGTAGCCAAAGACATTCCCAAGAAGCACAAAGGAGACTGTCTCAACTGTAGGATGTCCCTCACACCGAGGGAAGAATCCCTAGAGTCACATAGCAAGTGTATTCCTCGTCTAACTCTACTAAGGGCTGCAAATCATGAGAGACAGCCCCACAGCCCAACTCTAAAAAGGGACACAACGAGCCTCACAACAGAGCCAGACCCAACATGATGCCAACCTAAACTTACTTCACTTGGGTGACAAACTAAACCTCCAAGTCAAGCTGTGCCCAGAAAGGTTTTGGGATCAGTGATCTATATGCAATCTAGACAACTTTTTTCCAGAAGGTGGGGTCTTTAATTGCACAACTAAAGATCCTTTTGAAAACTTCTTTTTGTCAGCGTGTACTAGGGTACACTAAAAGAAAAGAATCAATAAAAATGTATTGATTAGGTAAGCTTACAGCATCAAAGGTGGAAGAGTCACAATAGCCATCTGCAAGATCAGAGGCCAAAGAATCCAATCCATCTGTGTGCTGAAGAGCCACACAATTCAGCCACAGTTGGAGGTCTAAGGCCTAGAAGCTCACTACTGAGTCACAAGTGCGAGTCTGCAGTGGAAGGCTGAAGAGTCGTCTGTGTTGGAAGGTTAAAGAAACTGGAGATCAGTGTCCAAAGGCAACGGCAAACCCTGGAGTTCTTCCAACATAGAGGAACACTTCCTCTTTCTTTCCCTTTTCTGTTCTGTACAAGCTATGACCCTAGCAGTTGGTGCCACCCAATTCTTGGGGTGGGTCTTCCCCCTCAGTTTGCTGGCCTACTCATCAGTCATCCACAGACACATCCAGAATTCACTAATCTGCTAGGTGGTTCTTACTCAAATCAAGGTGACATATCATAATTAATGATCACACAGATGAACAAAGGAAAAATTTACTCACTACACTACTAGGGATCCAGTGTATTTTTATTATCTGGAGATGATAGTAGTGTTGGCTGAACTAGCTTTAAAACTGAGAAAAAGAAACAATATAGAAGTATGGGAGCCCACTGGAGACATCCCTTCATGGGCCTGCTTCACTCCTAACGTCCCTGGCAAGTGTCTAGAGAGTTTGTAAGAACTCTCATAAAATGCATTCTCTAGTAAAGAAATCATCTTCATTTAATTCATGAGTACTTGGTGGATCTTTAAACAATGAGTGTGTCATACAGGATCACAATGATGAAGATAATAATAACAAATAGTTCTGAGCACTTAATAAAGGTCAGCACAAGGCCAAATATTTTACATATATAAATAAATTCTATCTCCCTAACAACAATAAAAGTAGGTGCTATTATCGCACCTCTTTAACAGAGAAAACTGAGGTATACAGAGTGGAAATAACTATGATCACACACCTTGTAAGGGCTGAAAGAGTCAACCAAAATCTAATTTCTATATACAATACAAAATAGTCATTATACAATTCTTAATTTTTGTTTCCAAATGCAGTACTCCTTTAAACACAGAAGTGCTCCTTATTTAATGATAGATGATACATACAGATAAATCTTTGTAGCTAATGGGGCTAATAATGCATTTTAAACATACTTTCAGATATGTATTAATAAATACCCCAAGTTTGTGGCCAACAGACTTGATGATAAACTTTTTCTTTGTTGGATTGAACCCAGGACCTTCATGGTGCACTACATCTCTCTCTGTTTTTTTTTTTTTTTTTTTTAGAAAGAGAGAGAGGGTCACTAAGTTGCCCAGACTGGGCTTTGATTTGGAATCTTCCTACCCAAGCCTCCCTAAGTGCTGAGATTCCAAGTGTGCACCACCACATTTGGCCTGATTATGTATTTTTTAAAGTACTTTTTCACTCATGGTACTTGGGCCTCATTCCTTATAAACACAAAAGTCGTTTCTAGATTTAAAGTATAAATCTAGAGCTAATTTACTTGTTGTTCTTTCTTTGAGATAGTAGAGAAAAAGATGTCTTTAGATATCTGAGTTGTTCCCTGTGTTCCAGAAATGGGAGGCCTGGGAAGGAGTTCCAGACCAAGAGCCTACGCCCATAATTGGTGCTGTTCATCAAACAGAACTTCTCCAACTCTAGTCTGGTGGGGCCATGTGCCTACTTCTGACCAGTCAGTTGTAAGAAAAAGGATTGTGTTTATTTCCAGACCAGATATAAATTATATACAACATTCTTCAAAGCTTATTGTCTTTTAAACTTATGGTATAGTGATCAAAAGGTGGCTGTTCGAGCAGCTTGAGTTTTTAAGTGACTTCAGGGAGTGGGTCCCTGCAGACCACAGACAGACATGAACCATTAGTGAGAAGTATCATTTGTGTCTTAAGTCACCGAGATTTTGAGATTGTTCATTACCCTGGTTTATCCTGGTTGATCAAACCTCTTCTTGTTTATATTTGGGCTTATATGGTACCTTTATTGTCAAATCCAGAAGCCAATAAAGAGTCAAGTGACCACAGGGTGGTGTCCTGGAAAATGTTTCTAATAATTTCATTTTTTTCTCTTATGGAGTTCATACTTCTGTCTGGCTTCTCTCTTTACATTTTTTATATCAGTGAAGGTGCTTATTAGGGGTACTAAGAAGAAATACTTGAATGTAAGGGTAAAAAAATAAATAAATGGCAATTTGACAACATCTCCAAAATGAAGTTACCTTGAAACTTACATAAGAATATACCAAGAAGCCTATGGAAAGGTAATGCAAACAGGACTTATTTTGAACATTATATCATCTTTTTAGATCTATTATGTTTTTATCTTCCTAAATGTGGCCAGTCACAATGAGTTAACTAGAGATTGAATTTACCTTTACTCAGTCACAGGACTTTAAATTAATTTTAATTAAAAGCATGGGCTTTCCAAGATAATAATCGTGTTTGCTATTTTCACTATGTAGCAGACACACAGAGACACATATTTGTGAATCTAATTTATTGCACCTGGCTCTGCAAGGCAAGAGTATATGAAGGCCCTTTCGGAAGATGAGAGAAATAACTCTAACATATGTACAAACTGAAGCATATATGGTTCTTCTGAACAATTTATAAGTTAATTTCTGGAAAGGACTCAAAAAACTCTCTCTGTAAAATTAATTTTTTTCATTTAATATCTATTTTTATCAAAGTAATTCAAGTGCTTTTGAACAAAAATATTGCTACCTCATAATGAGAAGAGCAGTCACATGTCTGAGGTGGACTCAAAATACTTTATGGCAAAGGTGAGAGAAACAGCTAAATCTAGAATAACTCCTATTTTGGGGAACCTAAGTAGAGAAAATGGGTGGCAAGCTTTTAATTCAGATGGTAAGAACTGGTGGAAGAACAAGATTTCCAACAAAAGGTAGAACCACAGAATCAAGAGTTCCAATTCAAACACAGAAATTTAAACAACAAAGGGAAGAAGTTGAGTGGTCACTTTGATATGCAGTCTGGAATTTAGAACGTGGATCCTGAGCAAAGTTATTCCAAAATTTGGAGGTCACTGGCATGTACATAATATTAGAAGGTATTTAAATACAAGAAGAGAGAGCTAAAAAAAAATTAAGAGGAAAAAGAAACTTATGCTGATGTCATTAAACATGCAGTGTTGAGGTCAAGAAACAGCATCCAGGAAAAAAAAAGACTCAGAAAATGTTGCCAGTAATATTTGCAAAGAGCCAGGAGGGAGCGGTGACTCTGGAGTGAACAATGGTTCAAGAGGGAAGGAGCAGCCCAGCATGATGGGGCATGCCTATAATCCCAGCACCCTGGCTGAGTCAGAAGGATCCCAAGTTCAAGCTCAGTCTGGACAACTCAACAAACTTGGTGAAACCCTGTCTCAAAAATAAAAAGGGTGGGAACAGAGCTCAGAGTGAAGACCCTGAGTTCAGTCCCTACCCTCACATGAAAAAAAAATCGAACAGTCAACTTTGTCTGTGCAGCTCACTAGTGACCATATAAACTCAGCTCTCCTTTATTTATTTCCTCACCTCCACCCTACATGGTAATATTCACAGTTCCCCTCCACTTTCTCACCATTTTGCTTTTTTCTTTTTCTTTTTCCTTGGAATGTCTTTTTATCTCCAAAACTCTATCTTTCAGTATCCATCAATTTTGCAATGCATTTCTTGACTTCTGTAATAAAATATGTTCTCTGCCTCCACAATATCTGACAGCTCATTGGATACTACATTTTATTCTGCTTTGTACTGTAATTGTATGCATTCTTTCTTCAGCCTTCATGTATGCCAACTGCACTGCATTATACGCCCCAAACCTGCATAAAGTATCTGAGTATCTGGTATACCATAGATGCTGATAAAGATTTTCACAGAATTGAATCCAAAAATATAACTCTTGAGGCTAGAAAATCATCTTCAATGAAGAACCTCTTTTATCATTTAAGAGTTCCTTTTTCCAGCACATGGAAAGGAACTGCATCCCAGCCCAGGAATTATTTATCTATTTGCCTGGCCCTTTGTAGAAATTTAGTAAGAGTGTTTATTCCCAGAAACAAACTGTTTAAAAAGTTGTCCTTTTTAAAGACTATTGGAGCGGGAGGGGAGAGGCAGGGGCAATGTGGGCAAAGTTCCTGGCACATGCCTTGGACGAATATGTCCTGAGTTAATCACTATTTTAAAAACCACTTAAACTAATCTTTCCCCCAGATCTCAGGTACGAAAACAGCAAGTTACAAAAGCCCCATGAAACAACTTTTGTGATCCATAAGCTTCAAACTATAAAACTACAAAGACTGTTCTAATCTAAGCCTTAGTTAAAAGTTAGGCAACAGAATTTGTGAAAATTGCTAAGAGAGTTTATTATAAATGTTCTTGCCAGATACATTAACCAGCTTGCTTTAAAACACACACACACATATATATATGCTTTAATATATATGTATCTCATATTGAGCACCATAACTATATACAATTTTTATTTGCAACTATATCTTAATAAAAATAAATTTTAACAAATTAAAAATGGCAAAGGCACCTGACAAATAAAAAATATGACTTTAATCATAAAAAAGAAGCCAGGCAACAGAGCAGAAAGAGAGTGGACTTACAAGTAGGACAGACATGGGTCTGACTCTTGGCTCCAACTCTGTTATTTACACAATCTTAAGCAAACTTTTTAGCCTTTCTGAGCCTTTATTTCCTCACTGGAAAAATAAAGCTAAGAATAATTGACTTTAATAATGACTCAATTAATTACTATAAAAAGAAATCCCTAGAAAGAAGTAGGGTTTAATTGGATGCAACTGCTAGTACCGTGACACGTCTGAAGACATCATTTGTGACCATTTAAGCAACGCCTATCATTCATTTTTGAAGTCTGATTCAGTAAGAGGTACCACTTACCAACCACTTCCTGTGTGCCTTGTGTGCTCTAGATTTGTAGACACATATCACAGTGACTAAGAGTATCCACTCTGGCATCAAGCTACAGAGTTTACATTGCAGTCCCATTACACAGCAGCTATGTTACCTTGGAGAAGTTGTGTAATATCTCCTTAAATCTAATTTTTAATCTATTAAAAATGAAGTTATAATAAGACCTATTTCATAAAATTGTTATGAGCATTAAAGGAGACAGTGCATATAAATTCTCACTACCATATAGTCTGTGCACAACAAATAATTAGTTAATGTCATCATTACTATTTCTAACATACATGTTAGGAACCAAACCTTAAAGGAGGTAAATAATTTATCCCAGGTCACACAGTTAGTGAGGGCTTCAATTTCTTTTCAAATCCAGGGCTCCCTGATTCCAAACCTGTGCCTTTTCATTAAATCATATCTCCTCTTCTGTTAAGTATATATGGCATTAAGTAAAAATCCTTATTTGTTTCCCTTTGGTGGTTGGAACAATTAAAAAATGACAGTCTACAAGACATCAGGAAAGTCCTAAAGAATTTGACAGCAATCAAGTCTAAAGTGATCAAGTGTTGGTCTGTTTCTCCTTTGTATCCTCCAGATTAGTATATTTCCATTAGAAGTTGAACTAATATATTTCAAAAATAACAGGGCCTTATGTCAAAAAAGTTAAACTTTATGGTCTATATGCCACAATTGCCTTCCAAAACTAATCTCTCTTTCATAGTTAATGGAAATTTAGAAACACAGATCTTAAATGCCTGCTAAAATTTCCAGATTTTTATAGATATTTGTACATAGATAAACAGCCTGTGATAAAGAGTATACATCCTGTTTTACTTCATATTCCAGATCTACCATATATTACCAGTGTGATAATCTCAATTGGTTGTTTTGTGTTAAGATTCCTGCTCTTACCCTTTCAGATCCACATATTCATAACTAGAAAACTTTGTCAAGAGCAAGGTGAAAACTACTACAAATAAATATGTAGTAGAAGATTTCAAAAATATAGTCGACCTCATCTCCCTTTACCACTAACACTTTCTCGCAATATCAAAAACTCCAATAGCCTCCCTTTCTTAGTGGTGGCATCAGCTCAGTCACACTCTGGAAGGTACTGGTTTCATTAAGGACAATGTGTAAGCATCAGAATAAAAGGGTGTAGCCGGGCATGGTGGCACCCCCTGCAATCCCAGCACTTGGGAGGCTGACACAGGAAGATTGCAATGAGTTTGAGAGGCCAGCCTGGGCTACATAGTGAGTTCAAGGCCAGCCTGAACTACACAGCAAGACCCTGTCTCAAAAAAAAAAAAAAAAAGAAGGTCAGTATGAAGGAAAATGAGAGGCTGGAGTCTTGTGGTCTAGAGATTTGGTTGCTCATACAAGAACCTGAGAGGAGAAAACCCCAAATGACTAGTCACTTCATTTTTGCGTTGCAGAAATTCAGGTTAACAGAGGATTTTCCTATAAAGGGGATGGGAGAATGGCAGCATTCACTTACTCTGGACTGAATAAGCCAATGTAGAATTTCTGGGCTGACTGATATCCTGGGACAAACCAGGCAGTCAGCCAAATTCTAGAAGTTCTAATGAAAAGACAAGACCACACTTTTCTTCGTGGAAAGTGCTCTGTGGAAATACTGATGTCCACAAGACCAGCCTGGGCCTTCAGCTTGCCTTAAAGATTCACACATATCCAGTCATAGGGATTTCTCAATGCTTCTACAATCAAAAAACTACACCTAGTGATAGAAACTGAATTCATTCTTGAGAAGTGTTTAGCATATTTGTCATCCATCTCCTTTTACAATGTGTTCCCACTGTCACTTTTTAACATTATCCTAAAAATACCACAGTTAATGTATTAAATGTATTAATGTATTAAAAATACCACTAAAATGTATCTGTGCATTCATGTATTCATTCATTCTTTTCATAAAGTGCCTACTCTGCTTTAGGGACTATGAGGGCCCCAGGGATAAAAGAGTTATTGAATCAGATAGTCAGGCGTAGTTCATGCCCTCAGGAAGCCCCCAGGCCAGCCTAATAATTTCAAGAGCACTGGGAGTAGTAAAAAGTAATAAAATAATTATGTTTATTTCTTGGTTGGGAGAAGGTATTAAAATTTGCAATTTTTACTCAGAATGGCAATAAGTCTTTCAATTAAAGTCATAGTGTAAGTTTATAAGAAAGTCAGAAATAAGAACAAGGTATTTCCTTTTTCTGGCCAACAGGGTCCCCTGCCATGATGTGACAACCTAAGTTATCATTTAACCCCAGATCAAAGTAGATTTTATTACAGACTGTGGCCAGTGAAATGTCAAAGGATGTTTTATAGGATCTTAACTAAGTCATCAGACACTGCTGATGTGATCTTCTTTAAATGTAACATGGCGGCTTATATAAATGAAAAATATATTATGATACATGCAGGCTGAAAATAAAATACTTGTGTTGTTTCAATGTGACTACAATACAATCCAGCGGGAGAAACTTCACTTTGGTAACTAATAAAAAGGAAGCATTTTATAGATCTATACAAAAATTCTCAGACTTCTCTGAAATGTAGGGTCTCCTTGAGCAGTATTTACCTAGACTCAATGACAGCGAACCTTTTAGAGCTTTCAGTGACAATGAGCAGCCCATTGGGCACGCGTGCCACAGGCTCGCCACCATTGAAAATGGAGTCCTTGTACTTGGCAAATGAAGAACTAATCCCCATGACTTATTAGCCCTCCAGAGTCTGAGTAGGAGGCTGCCAACTGCAAATTCAGAGAATTAGCTTTAAGGGGCATTGTATGTAACTGCTTTCAGAGGCAATTCAGGCAGATTTACAGAGGTTTCAAGTAAGCCCTTTTACAAAGACCTACAAACTATCAAGTACCTAGAGTTTGTGAACTCTTCAAATCAATACTAAGTTTAACATATTTATATGTATCTTATAAACATAAGACTATAGGAATAAAATTATTACAAAATCAAGTCTTGGAAAAAGAGCCTAACTCTTACTTAGCTGGGTGAATTGAAAGAGAAAGGTACAGACATATTGGAAAAGAGTTACTTCAGGCTTAAATCACAGAGAAAGAAACCCTGAGACTGAAATTGGACAATAAGTAGGTAGCAGAAGCCACAGAAAGTCTTCTTCACCCTCAGATCAGTGCGCCCCCTCAAAGGAAGAAGTTGAAGTGCACAGCTCACAAACCAGAGGAAGGCCTGCACAGGAAGTGGAGAGGGAAATACAGTGGTATGAACTCTGAAACAGGATGAAGCCAGTCCTTGTGAGGTTCAAGAAAGCCAAATAGACAGTACGTGCATCCAAGTGTTTCCTGGAGTCATTAGCTCAGTACCACATCCTGATATTGAGCACCATTGAGCCACAGGGAGAAAAGTTGCAAAAACGGGGATACAATTTAAAATCTCACTTTGCTGTTAGCTTGTGACAGCTGATCAGACCCTTCCTTGAGCGCTTTGCTGCGTACACACTGGATCCCAGGACTGTGAGTGATTTTACAGTACAAGATTTCCCAGCAAAATTAGAGAAGCAAATTGATTTGACAAGTAATATGAAGTAGCTTCCCTAGACAGTGCCAGGGAATTAGGTGCCAAAAGCCTGAGGTAGTTACTAGAAAATGATTACTGCCTCCAACTGTCTGACTACAGGCTCTTCACCGCCAGAAAACTGCTGCAGAAGAATCCAGCCAAAGCAATCACAGCTCCCTCTAGAAACATCCACTGGGAGCAGTTGCTAGCATCCCCACTGTTTGCAAAGTGGCTAGACAAGCAGTGACAATTTCTATTGTCAGTTAAGGAGAAATCGTCCAATAGGATTTTGATTTTTAACTGGATTTCAGCCACGCTGCTTTCAACCAATTTTCTCCTTTGATTCTCTTTCAGCTGGAACTTCTTTGGCAGCCAAATTCTAGGGTATGTCACTTCCACAATCATCAAGCAAATACAGAGGATAAAAAACTGAGAGGGGGTCAGAAAACCCCAGCTCTATCCCAAATCACCTGCAAGGCCTTAACCAAGCCAAGTTGCTTTTCTCAGATTCCTTTCTTTTCAATCATAACATACTACAAAACGTACCACACAGAGTTATAGAGAAAATCATAGGAGAGAACAGATAAGCAAAATGCTATAAAGGGGTGTGTGTGCGTGCGTGTGTGTGTGTGTGTGTGTCTATTATGTATGTCTACATGTGCACAATTTTTAAAAGGTTTCCTGATGCATAAAAGTGAAGTGTAGATTTAGCAATTATCTGGTTAAGTGATGCATGCAATCTGGATATTTCAGAACAAAGATTGCTCCCTTGGTTGGGGAGAAAAGAAAGTAGGTTTGAATTTTCAGATTACCTTCTTCTTCAAGTCCTAGCCATAGAGTCTAGGTAAGACTGAGTTTCATGACTGCCGAAAGGCTAAGAGAAAATATTTTGAGAAAAAAGTAATAATAACTACTGGTTATTCAGTGTTCATATGCTGGTTAGTGTATAAAGCACTTTACAGACATTATTTTGCTTCTTCTTCATTACAGTCCTGTAAAGTATGTATTACCTTACAAAAAGGAGGCCATGTTTCTCTATCCTTACTCCGGGCTTTAGCATTCTGTCTTGTTACTAAAACTTAGCCTGTGTGCTTCAGCTGATATATGGGCCAGTCTGTGTGTGGCCCTGTGTCAGAGCAGATAGTCACTGGGAGGGTGACATGTAGCAGTGTAAGGGAGGATTTCTAAAGGCATAGAATGCACCTGTGCAACATACACTCAGATTGAAGGGCTGCATTTCTTTGGTTAATGGCATGGAGGTTCATATTAAGACAGACCAGGAAGGAACTTTTCCTAAAGTCTCTGGCCATTTCACTTAGACTACAACTATTTTTCAGATGTGGCAATGCATTGTTTGGGAACTTTTATTAAATTAGGGTTCGTGTCTAAAAGGTTGCTATTTTCTAACCCCCACATGTTAGTTAGTGTGGTTTCTTTGGAGTTAGATACATTCCAAATAGATGTTATCAGTTTTGTCCTAGAGAGAAGTACTGATTTAGAAAAGCTTTCTAATACTATGTTTGAATCCTAGAAGAACCACAAAGCATATGTGTTTAATCATTAGCTATTATTTGGAAATACCAAGGAAAGATTTAACAGAATTTTAGAACTGAAATTAACATTAATAGTAAATAGCCAATATTAGTTAAATTCTTACAGAATGGCAAGTATGGTTTTATAGCCCTTACATGTGACTCTTACTATAGATGAGATAAGTATTATTATGGCTTCTGTTTTCCAATTAAAAGAGTAAGTTTGCCATCAGGCATTTCTCATTGTCAAAATGGCCACAAAGTGACAAAAAAGGGTAGCCTTGAGGTGAGAATAATGGAACATTTTCAAGGGTCCACTCCTCCCGGACTCCTCCCTTCTTTATGTTCTCCTAAGTATTTTATTCCATCACCCAAGGTAGTTCCAAAATCCGTTCATTCATCCTTCTGCTCCCTAACACAAATTGGTGACTGGCCATTTCCTATGAAATTATCCAGGAAAAGGTATGTTCTTAAAAGAAGCAATGAAGGACATTAATTTATTTTTTGAAGGACATTAATTTAAAAGGGCCTGAGACTGAACCATAACCCCAAGAAAAGTGTATACTGAAATGTACTAAATTGATTGCAAAATCTAGAACTCCAATAGAGAGACATAGCTGCCAAACCAGTCTCATAAACAGATTCGTGCAATTCAGTAGGAATTATTCCACTTGAGCTATGCGAAAAGAGGAGAAAGTAAGATTGTGTGAAGAAATGCAGGGTCAAAAGAGGTAGATCAGCATGACAAGGAGCTCTGGTTGGTATGAACACTGTGTCCAGCTCTCTGTCCCTCCTGGAGCCCGGCCCACTTGACAGACTTCACACCACATCAGTCCAAGAGGCACACACTGCTGCTGACTGCCCAGGCAATGGGAGACATTTACAGAATGACAGCGACAAGCTAGTTGTTGATGAAATCCAGCAATTACTTACATCATCCTTAGGGTTTCTTTATTAGTCACTTTCCTGTTGCTGAGACAAAATATTCAACATCTGCAAGGAAAGAAAGAGAGGTTTATTTTGGTTCATGGTTTCAGAAGGTCCAGTTCATCCTTGGCTAGCTCTAGGGAAAAGCAAGATGTTGGAAAGTGAGGGCTGGAACAAGACGTTGAAGAGGTGTGCCAGCCCAAGGAGAGAGAGGAAGAGAAGAAGCCAAGGACAAGAAGTCATCCTTCCTGGTTACTCCCCAGTGGCCCACTGCTACTGACCAGGTTCCACCTCTGAAGAACATATTCAGCTACGAAATCATCAGTGGATTAATTCACTAATGGGTATAGTGCTCCTATGATACAATTACCTCCAAAAAGCTCCACCTCTAAACACATGAGACATTGGGGAGACATTTTAGATCTAAACCATAACAGTCTTCAAATCAATGTTTTCTCATACATAGTGTCTCCTCAAAGTAAATCTCCTTAAAGCAAAAATATTTAGGAAAGGGGCCAGGCATGATGGTGCACGCCTATAAACCAAGACTTGAGAGCCTGAGGCAGGAGGATCCCTGTGAGTTTGAGGCCAGTCTCAGCTACATAGTGAGCTCAAGGTCAGCCTGTACTGCATAGTGAGACTCTGTCTCAAAAAAAAATGAAAATAAAATAAAATATTTAGGAAGGAGTTACAGTAGGTTCTTGAATCTGTTTTAATCAGTTACACACACACACACACACACACACACACACACACACACACATGCACACATACCCAGACACATACACAAAACACATCATCGTAAAATGAGGAGTTTTGTACAATATAAACTTGAGCTATAAGAATAGTAATAAGTTATAATGCATCTAAATATTTGTAATGTAGTGCAGTATTAAAGATTATTCACTTTGTACTTTTCACTTGATTAATCCATCACAAGTTCTAAATTCTTCCACTTGCCAGTGCTTGGCAGTATGAAACAGCCAACAGTGAAAGAGGACATTTTCAACACCTGCGTCTCTATTAAATCTTGGAACTAAATGCTTATTTCTGACTAATTCACCAACATCCAGCTTTTCCTTCTAAAATTTCTAAAGATGAAATGGATATATCACCACATAAGTGAATCAGTGTCACCTTTATATATTGATGCTGCAACAATCTACATATGCAGAGCCTGGGGGAAACTATTAAGTGCAGAAAAAAATAAATACAAAAGAAAAAGAAAAGGAAAAAGAGTGGGCAAACTTAACAAAACAGAGCTGAGACAAAGATGAGATGAAAGACTCTCCTCATTTGTTTTGTGT
Source organism: Hystrix cristata (assembly GCA_004026905.1). Classification (NCBI taxonomy): domain Eukaryota; kingdom Metazoa; phylum Chordata; class Mammalia; order Rodentia; family Hystricidae; genus Hystrix; species Hystrix cristata. The sequence continues at coordinate 109,407 of PVJO010000068.1, read as the reverse complement.
CTATTAGTGCCATGAATTTACCTGTATTCGATTTTTTTACCACTCTAGAGGTATTTTGGATCATCTTCATTTTTCAGAAAAATAAACTGGGTCTCAAAGAAGTGAAATAAACTATACTACTAAAAAAATGTCAATCCTAGGTTTGATCCTAGTCTCCATGATTTTAAAAATCCCCATTCTCTTTCATCATATTCATTACCTCTCTTTCCAAGGTAATGCTCCTTTGATGTGTGCTCTTTGATTCTTTAAATACAGATAATGTATAACTGGTGGCAAGAAGACAGAGTCTTTTTTTTATCTCTGCTGCTAAATCAGAATGAGGTTAATTCTTCTCATCATAAGGGAGACTACATATAGGAGAAAGAAGAAGCTGATGTGAATCTATGATTTGACTACCACCTTGATAGAGCAGATGGGTCCAAATTCCCCTTCAGAGACACTTTCATCACCTTGTATAATGCATATGATAGAGAAATACATTGAATATAGTATGCCTCCACTCAATAAATAGAATAGAGTAGTTCAACTTTTCAACTTTGGAAGAGATGACTAGTTTTTAAACCATTGCACAAGGTCCTCTCTTGAAGCAACTATTTATACTCAGTCAAATCTCTATGATATCCTTAAGTAGGTCCGTGAGAGGGAATGCCATCAGTTCAGTGGTTAAGTACATGGGTTCAAATCCTGCTTTCATTAATGATGTGACCTTAGAAGAGCAAGGTATTTTATATCTCTACTTTTCTGTGGTTTCTTAACCTCTAAAATGGTGACTTACTTCATGGAGTTGCTATTAAAATCAAACAAAATGATATGCATGAAGTTCTTAGCATACTGTCTAAAACGATGGGAATCTGCATTTTTCTTATGTCATTGCTATGATTTAACTAAATAAACTCTCAAGGAGACAAATTGCAGTAATTTGAGGGGGCTTTAAGGTCTAGGGAGTCACATTGATGACTTTCTTTGCTACAGGGAAATTTATTTGGAGGAAAAGATGCTGACAGTTTTATCAAAGGACCTGAGCTATTCAGATCGTTGCAAATATTGGTCCTATATTCTAAAGCCAGTGCAAATAAAATCACAGCCTATTTAACGTTTACTATTTAAAGAAGCAAGTGAACCCATTTTAGGTCCAATTTGTGGTGCTGTAGAGTGGTACTGAATTATTGTAACACATACAAAACATTGCTTAATAAATGTGCATGCTAGTTGATGAACGTTTCAAACAGCTTGGACCACAATTTTTGAACAGTTTACATTATGGGTATAGTTTTATAGTGTTATATCTCCACTTGTATGGCATATTGCTAAGTTATATGGTTTATTTAACACCAAGTTCTTGGTGAAGACACAGCCCCCAGGGGTAACTCAGACTGAATGATCTGCTTTTTGACCTGTACTGTGGCTAAGAGCATGAACAGCCTATCTCACCACTTCCTCTGATGGCACCACAGCTACCGCTGGGGACCAGCAATTGCTGCACCCCCGACCAATTCTGCTTCCTAAGCACTGGCAGTTGAAAAATATAATTAATTGAGTGAAGCTAAGCTATTCGTACAATTGCTAAGGCAGTACTGTGCATCCCCATCAATAACAAATACCTATGCCAAAAAACAAGCTGTAGGGAGGCTGGGGATTTAGCTCAGCGGTTAGAGTGCCTGCCTTGCAAGCATAAGGCCCTGAGTTCAATCCCCAGCTCAAAAAAAAAAAAAAAAAAAAAAAAAAAACAAGCTGTAGGGACTACAGTGATGAAACTCTGATGAGACTACCAGGGGATTCAAGTTCCCTTTCGCCACTAATTAGCAGTGAATAACTGAATGAACTAACATCTCTAAGCCTTGGTCTCTAGAGCTATAAAATCTAACAGATCCAAACAGTGACTGTATCACTACATGAGATATTTTTATTAGTGTTAAATGTTGATGTATGATAAATGTTAAATAGCAGCTATTCTCTACCACCAAACAATTCATTTTCACTGTATAATTCTACTCACATTTTCCCTTCTTAAAAAAAAACTACTTATTTTTTCCTATTCACTCTTAATCCTACTCATATTATTTATGTTTGTAAAATGAAATCCATCATGGAAAGAGACTAGATATTAATAAAATAACACACATACATACATACATGCATACACACACTAAATGTTTTTCTTTTGGAAAAATTTCTAAAATAAGTACTGTCTTGTGAAATATGTTCACAGTAAAAGCAATCATTTCACACTCTTTAACTTGAATGCAGAATAAGGAAGGTTGTAACATGGTTCTAGTGAAATATATTCAGTCACCATTTTCTTTCAAATCTCTTTTCCTAGCCAAGATGAAAAATGTGGGCTAAACATTTCCTCTGTATCTGACTCATTTGGCAGAAAAAGAAGTCCAGATGCCAAAAGGAATAGAAAAAACTGGTAGGGAAAGAGGCACAGGAAGGAGGGGGAGGCAGAAGAAGCATGTCATATTTCACCAAGCTATAAAAAAAATCCAGAGGACTAAAAAGGAGAATGCATTGTGCATTGACCTTCACAGGTAAAAATCAGGCTCCATAAATACAATGCTTCTTAAAGTGAAGTTTAGACCAAATAATATTAAAAAACTAGAGTGCAGTTTTACAAAATTACTCTGTAATGATTCAGTTATTTGTAGAACAACAATAAAACATATTTAAAAAACTTACACAGGAAAGCCGAGTTTAAAAATCTTCAAAAACATCACTCTCAAATATACTAACAAACCAAAACCTACACTTTACCCAGACCATGTGAAAAAGAAGCAGACCAATAGTTTGATAACTTAATTGTAGAAACACCTAGAATGTTCTCATTTTTTCCAAGCAATCTTGAGCTAATTTGTTTTATAATAATTGCTAAGATAAATTCATTATATCCTACAGCTCCTGTCATTTATGTAAATGTGTAATGAAAATATTTAATCAACATAGTCTATACACCTGTATATTATTCATCTTTCTTATTTAGACCATTCCAAAATATATCGTCTATGCCCAGAATACATAAAAATTACAATGGACAGCACACCACTTCAGATCTCTAAATCTCTATTATTCACCAAGGTATTTCTCAAATACACCATCTTTAACACTTTTATGGGAAAAGTAAATAATGAAATGCTAAATGAGATTTAGAAATTCATGACAAAGAAGAATTAAAAGACAGGTTTATAGGGTGTGTTCTACCATTTAGTCAGTTAAAACGCAATTACTCAACACCAACTAAGAACAAGACACTCTGCTAAAAAAAGAATGCAAGATGAGAAATAGAGAAGGTATAGTTACTACTTGGAATTCATCATATGCTAGAAGCAAAACTTGGAAACATATAAAAAAACAAGTCCATATTGTAAATCTTATTGTGGTACTATAAATTATATAAACACAGAAAATATTTTTCTTAATTTCTTCTGAATTTCAATTTTCCCCTGTAAAGTGAAAAGGTTTAATAGTAATAACTCTAATATTTTATAATACATTTATAAAATACATTTGTTTCACTATTTTCTCACCAGAGAGATGAAAGATTATAATAAATTGAGTACTGGCATCAAAACAAAACAAAGGCTTTTACACAAATGCCTTGGTTCAGCATAACAAACATAACTAACATCAAACATGTGATGAAAAATGTTTACTCTGCCACCATCACATTCCAGTTTTCCATGTAACAATCTGGTGTGAAATCTCAGCTGACTAAAGAAAAAGAACAAATAGACATTTCAGGTGTTAGCTACAGATACCTTTGGCGAAATGAATTTTCACTTCTACCATCCCTTCTTTTCTGCCCTTTGTCTATATTTCTGTAATATACATGCTTGTAAGAATTGTGAAAATAAAATAAAATAAAATAAAGCTACAGGCGTGGTAGCTCATGCCTGTAATCTCAACACTCTGGGAGGCTGAGAGAGGACAGCAAGTTTGAGCCCATCCTGAACAATTTAGCAACTTAGCTAGACCCTGCTTCAAAATAAAAATAAATAGATAAAATTAATAAAAGGCTGAGATACAGCTCAGTCCAAAGGTCCTGGGTTCAATCTCCAGTACTGAGAGGGGAAAAAAGGTAAAGCTAAATGCATGCGTAAGGTCCTCCAAAAATAATGGCTCTTATTACCATTGCTATGGTTATCCTTATTTTTGCATTTTCAGTCTCAAAGAAGGATCTCACAGGTATAGCTTCCCAAAATACGATCCTTGTAGTACTGATTACAAGATTTGGGGATGAATCTAGACAAAAATATTGAATTTAGTCATATATTTATGCTAAAGTATATTTTATAGACTTTAGTATATTTATGCTTTAGTATATTTATGCTATATTTATGCTAAAGTCTATTTTATAGACTTTAGTATAAAGTCTATAAAATTTTATAACTAGCACATCAACTAGGTGAATTAACAGCACTGTTTCTAGTTAAAAAAATTTAATTTATTCTGTATTTCAGAACCATAAGAGGTGGTATTCAAATACAGGAAAATCATGAAGATGGTACTTGAATGACTGAAGTTTAGGAAATAATAAAATAAAGCATAAACAACTACTTTCCCATCCTAAGGAGTGAGGAAATAGTGTCACATTTTGAAAGCAGTAAATCTCTCACTTACAAGATTATGAACACCTTAAAAGCAAACACAGTCTTCATTTATTTCAGTAAATTAATATAAGACCGATAACTGAACACTGTAAAGACATGAACTAACTCAAAATAGTGTACTCTGTGTGTGTGTGTGTGTGTGTGTGTGTGCATGCATGTGTGTAATTCTTCAATCCTCTTCCCCAAACATTTCTGAGGGGTGCTGGGGGTCGAACTCAGGGCCTTGCGCTTGCCAGGCAAGCACTCTACCACTTTATCCAAATCCTCCACTCCGTCCCCAAACATTTCCTGATGGTGAAAATGATAGCAAATGTAACCAAAATCACATTTTAGTGCTTAAACTACAGCATTTAAACTATAATTCATATCTTATTCAGCACTGATAATTTCTTATTGTAGAGGGGAAAAAAGGAAGAGACAGCTTGCACCAGTGTTTAAAATTCATGGAGGAAAAAGGTTCTCAAATCACTAATAAATGTGAGAAAACTAGCTAATCACCCTTTACAACACTGGAAAAATCCAAGCATATACTAGCACTCAGAAATGTTTGTAAAATGAATGGTTGATACAGGTATTATAGCTATATATACCCATGAAGTAATTTATAGCTTAATAAGCAAGTAAAATACAAACCTGATAGCCCCTGATGATTCTACAGGAGAAAAGGAATTTAAAAATTAAAGCAAACAGGTGGAATCATAAGTCCTATATAAACAGCGTTTTATTACTGTTATAGTTTAATAGGAATATCATAAAACTCTAGTGTGAATAATTTTTCAAAGCATGTTTACATTTCAAAGTCATGGCAAGGCACTACCCAATCATGTATATTATGGCCACAATTGATTTGGAGAGTTTAAACATGGACACTCTTACATGATTGTGTGAAAAAAAAAAAGTCAGAATTCAGGCTACTTTCCAGAAATGAGAGGAATTTTTGAGAAGTAAATTCAATGATATATTTTAATATAAGGCCAAGGTTAATTTTATAGTCATATTTTTCTCATACTAGTAAACCCGTGGACTTATGAGACGACATCCTGAAGAGATCCAAAGATGATTTGGATTAAGGCCCTTAGAATGGTGCCCCCACAGTGGGGAAGCGATTCATGAGGCAAGGTAAAATCTGGGTGCAGCAAGGAGGGTGAGTTTCACTATGACTTCACAATGGAAAGATGAGCCAGTCTTCATATATTTGTTAACTGTGTAGGCTGAAATGCATAAATCTACCCTATACTATCCCTTTCCAAAGAGCATTTGTATACCTTCTGTTTTTTAAAGACAGAAACAATAAAGATTTAGCAGGGCGTGGTGGCACACGCCTGTAGTCTCAACACTTGGGAGGCTAAGGCAGGAGGATTGCCACACATTGGAGGCCAGCCTAAATTACAGAGCAAGATCCTGTCTCAAAAAAAAAAAAAAAGAGGGGCTGGGGATTAGCTCAGTGATTAGAGTGCTTGCCTTGCAAGCACAAGGGCCTGAGTTCAATCCCCGGCACCACAAAAAAAAAAAAAGAAAGAAAGAAAGAAAGAGAAGAAAAAAATAAGGATTTGAATTACTGACCCCAGTGAATAATAACATTTTTCACTGAGTATTTTAATTATTTGTTCGCAGACTCTTGCAGTTAGGAATTGTCTAGTTCAATGTTATATGTCTAGTGCTGTGGTCACTGTTGGTATTCAGTAAACACTTGTTGAATGCATTGATGAATGAATGTTTCATCCCCTGAAGAGCTGAAGAAGAAAAGGGCTTAGGAGAGGAAACTGAAAAGAAAATTTTTGATACCCAAAGTTGGGCCATTTATTTAGTGACTGCTCTGCCACCAGGCCCAGCAATGATCTCACCCGTAGAACCTGCTGGGCTAGTTCTGTCAGTAAGCAAGGTGAGTCTGATGTCTCATGTGAAATACAACAAACCTGGCAAACAGATCCCAAGAACAAATCTGCCTGGTAAGCCAGATCTCATTATCCACCGTGGAGCTTGGCCAGTTACACTGCGATTATGGTTGGTCAAGAAATTTGAACTTTAGCCACCCATAAATAAAAGCATAAGAGTCAGGCCACTCCCTATTGCTTCTGTACAATTTTTAATTATTCCAAAGCAACTGAAAATAGTTGCTTTGGAATCTGTGAATTTTCTTCTCAATTACAGGGAAATATAAGTTGAATTGATTCAGTTTTTCTTAATGTTAACAGTCTGCAAATGTCTTTATTCAAATAATTTAAATTTATTGAACAATCACATCTGGAATCTAAATAAAATATAGTACTCTTCATTAATCATCAAAAAATTACGTTAGGTGCAGAAAAAGACACAACATAAATAAGACACAGTCTCTAGGGGTGCCTTTTTCAATCAGATTTTAACTGAAAAGGTTCAAGCCCCCAGGAAACGTCATCTTCTGTCCTTGATCTGTAGATTCAGAAAGGTAAACTCACATTTACAACAATATCCTATATTCATGTAGTAGAACTAAGCAAATTTTCTGGTTCCTTTTTAAGCCAATTTTCCTAGTAAACAAACATTTTCTCAGGATTACAGTGCTTGTGGGAAAATGCTAAGAAGCTTTCTGTGTATAGTCTTCTGGGGCACAGTCCTCTCCAACAGATGAACCAGGAACGGTTAATTGGGATTTTCTTCATCTTGAAAAATGGTTCACAGTAGGATCTCAACAGCTAGACAACCTCCTCGCAAGTTACACACCGCTCACCTTCCACACATCTCTTCAGGGTCACATCTGCGGAGGAGGTTCCAGGATATATGTGGCATTTACTCCCTTCACCATCTCAAATTGTCTCGAAGTTCCTCTTTTGTCTTTCCTGCCCAAAAAATCTCTTTTGCACTGAAGAACACTATTTTTCTCTCTTCTACCATCAACCTCTCTGGTCCATTTGTTTTCTGTTTTAATGTGAGTTTTTCCTTTGGTGGACAATTGTTTAATGAGAAAGAGGGAGTAGAAGTCAGAGAAAGCAAAGCTGCTTCTACAGGCAGCTAGAAATTATAGAAAGAATGATGGCTTGAAATCAGATAACCTGGGGATCCAAGGCCTACCTTGTGTCCTGGGAAGTGAGGGAATCAGCTGAATATTTTGGCTTCCTCATCAATGTAATTAGAGCCCTGTCTACCTAACAAAAATATCAATAAAAATCAAATCAGACTGCATGATAGTATTACATCACATTAATTTATAGAATGTGCATCTCAGTATTCATGTGAATCTGGGTGCTGAAGATGTTAGATACCCAGATACAAAAGAGGCACTCAAATATGTACTCTATCTACAGCCTTCTGTTTCCTCTTGCCTGAACTGTACTAACTTAGGTGTATGTAGGAGTTCCTGCCTCGGGATACAGGGAATTCACACATATGAAGGTTCCTACCATCTTTAGTGTATTCTGTATATTTGCTTAGCTTCATAAGGTTTTTCCCTGCCTGCCTTATTAACAATCTGATGTTGGTCATGACTTCTTTCTCAATGACCATTTGTACTACCCATGCTTCCAGTTGTAGTCAGATTGTTTATGACCCCCTGGACTGGGTTAGAAGTGAATAAGTGATGACATTTTGGTGTAAGAGGGACTTGGCCTCAAACATGGCACTATAATAAAATAGGCACAATGCCCTGAACTTGTCATTTGATTTCTCTGAGGCTCCATTTTCTAATTTGTATACAGAAGACACTAATGTCTACAATACAGGATGCCGATAAGTAACAAAAGAGTTAACTACATAGTTACAGGATTTGCCTCGCTCCTCACAGTTAAAATGATGTATTAGTTTGCTAGGGATGTTATAACAAAGTACCACAAACTGAGTGACTCAGAAAGAGAAATTTGTTGTCTCACAGTACCAAAGACTGGAAGCCTAAGCTCAAGGAGTCAGCATGGCCGTGTTCCCTCTCAATGCACCAGACAAGGATCTGTTTTAGACCTCTCTCCTAGCTTCTGCTAATTTCTTGGCTCGTAGCAAAATAACTACAGTCTTCAGATTGCATTCTCCATGTGCATTTCTCTCTGAACAAAATTCTCCTTTTGATGAGGACACCAGTCACATTGGATTAATAGTTCGTCCTACTCCAAGATGGCCTCATCTTAACCAATTATAGCTGCAATGATCCACTTTCCAAATAAAGTCATAGTTAGAAAGGGCTTCAACACATCAATTTAGGGTGAGAGGGACACAACTACACACTTAACAAGTGGAGTGAGAAACTTTCGAGGGCCAAAGGTTTGGCAAATTTCATGCAGAAGCTAAGAACTCAAAGAAGCCATGCAGTGTGTCATACCTAATTGCTTGCCATCTATTTCTGTAAGCATTGATTTTTAAAGACTAAAAATTTCTCAAGTATCTACCATAATCTGATATTCCACATTATGGTGACCTATATTTCCCAAAAAAACAGAGAAAATAATACTGACCTCTACCTTCTAGAAGCTTACAATCAAAAGATTAAAATGAAAACACTACCCTCACATATGTTAAAATACAAATTAAACAGATGACATACAATTAAAATACAACCAAAACAATGATAGAATATTTTATATGCAGAGTTTAATCTTAATACCACATGAATGTGAGCTGAAAGAAAAATCATAAAAAGAAGGCTAATGGAAGTATTTGAGGTGGTCCTTGCAGAGAGAGAACATGGGAAGCTCAAAAGCAATTCCACTGGTAACACAACATGGCCTCCTCTTGGGGAGGTATCAATGATTCTATTTCCATTGACCAACAATGTGCAAAGTTTAGATCCCCCTTCAAAACTCTTAGCCTTAATAAATTACATAGATGCACAGTTATAAGTTTTTTTGTTTTTTGGTTGTTTTTTTTTTTTTGATATTTGCAACAGGGAAAGGGACCTTTTGCAAAATGGAAAGGAACCAAGAAATGGAGGACAGTGGGAAGGAGAGGAGAGGAAGGGAATGAAAAAAGAATTAAAATGTATTATGTACATGCACCACCTCCCAAGGTAAATGTAATCATTATGTAATGCAAACATGTACTAATAAAAATATTTTTCATGTATTGTTTCCTAGAATTTTTTGGCAAAGAAATTTCTAAATTGCATTGAGAATACTGAAAAGAAAAAAACTTGTGTGTGCTTGTTAGAAATTTTCTCAGTTTAATATATGTCTGAAAGTCTTCTAAAGCAAGTTTAACTCTAAAATAATCAAGTCAACAATGAAGTCATTATTTCTTCAATACTTATTGTGCATATATACTATGCCAGATATTGTTCATAATATAAAAGGAGGGAAATAATCGGTTTTTTAAGATAATTTTATTGGTACATTTTAGATATACATAATGATCTTCAGAAATAATTGAAATACAGATAAATGGTATATACATATATATACACACTGGTGTATATATATATATGGTATATATACAATGGTATATATAGTACATATATATACTATATACACAATGGCATATATATACTTATATAATGGTACACACACACACACACACACACACACACACACACACACACATATAGTCTTTACCAAATTACACAATGGTGGTTGTTAGACATTATCTCTGTCATTTGAAACATATCAGAACTGTTACCTTCCATCACTGATTTATACTGTGAGTAGCTTGATAGAAGAAATTACATCTTGTTCATACCAAACATGAATAAATTACACTTGTCTGTACCAAATTTCTCAAAGATGAAATAAGAAAAAGCAAATAAGATAAATAAAAATGAATCTAATTTAATTATAGCCCCAAAACTGAAAGTAATATCCTTCCCAAACATAGATATCTAGAACTGTCCAGATGGTTGGGTTATACACGCTTTAAAATTTAAGATTTTTTAGCTGGAGATATAGCTTAGGCACTTGCCTACCACAAGCAAGGCCCTGGGTTCAATCCCAGTACTACAAAGAAATAAGATTATATAATAAATAATTTTTTAAAGATTTTAAACACAGGCAGTCCAATTAAAACAAGATACATTTTCTTGTTTCTTTGACTCCATAGATCTTGAATATATTTATCAGATCTGCATTGGCACAATAATTAAGCTTTCTACTTTTTGATAATGAAGGAATGAATTAATCCTAATAAAGAAAAGTTGATTCTACTGGAGAAAAGTTGAATTTTACATCTCTCCTCTAGGTGGCAAACTCATACCTCCTACAGTTTGTTCCATTTCCTGTCTCCTCTAAAATCCACATAAAAACTGTGCTGAAAAACTCCATAGATATACACATATTGTAGCATAGCATATATTGTAGCACAGATTTACATATATTGTAGCTGAAAAACTCCATAGATTTACATATATTGTAGCATAGCATATGAACGTATTTTGTCCTAAAGTTCATTTTTGTGTCTTTAAGATTCTTGTAAAAAAGAATTTACAGAAAGTAATTAAGAAATGTGATTGTACAAGTACCATAAGGAAATAGAATTGTGCAAGACTTTTGTGCAAGACTGCCTTCAGTACTTTCAATTCCCACGGTCTACTCTTAGGAAAGAATTGTTTTCCCCAAAGTTTATCATTATTCTCCTAAGGCATTCATCTCTCTGCTAAATATGAAAAAAATATAATTCTCTTAAGCCCTGATTTTTTAAAGTAAGCCAGAAACATAATTTTTTTCAGATTCACTGTGACAACAACAAATAAAATTGAATAAGGGCTGGGTGTTGTATCCTGTAAATTGAATTAAGAATAATCAAATAGATAAATTAATCCAAGTACCTTGCTTTAATTCCCTTCCAAACCAGGATATGAGATCTCTGAATGATTTAAGAAATGTCCCCCATTCTCCACTTCCCTTTGTGGTTAACATAGTCTATATTTTTCTTATACAGGAAATACGGCTGGAAAATATCTTACAAGTCATGAAAGCTGAAGAGCAAGCTAAAATTAATCTAAGAGCACACCAAACAGGAACAGCAAGAATTGAAGATGCCTGTCCTGTTTCCAAAAGTAAGAAGAGGAGATAAGTACAAAAAACAATGACATGTTATAGCCCAAGAGCTAAAATTAAATGCATGTAAACAATTCTTGTTGAAACTAGAAGCCAATGTAGATTATGCAAACCAAGTAGAGTCCTGCCAAGACATGCCAGGGTAAGAGTCACCCAACATGGAGGCATAGCTAGTGATAGAAATAAGGTTAATACTGGAAAGCCACAGAAGATTCTGCATTTATGTGGCAGCTATTACATTCAAAGTTAATGTGTAGTATATGCCTAAAACCTGTATTTTTTCTTGATCCCACCTGAAAAGTTGAAAGTGAATTGCTCGATACAGGAATGCAAATGAGCACTTCTAGCATATGTATAATTATTTCTCCAACATACATCTCTTGAGTAACCACTCTGACCGAGGCTCCGTAGTAGAAGCCATGAGTAATAGAAGATGAATAAGGCATGGTCCCTGTCCTCAGAGGAGTGAGGAGGCCAAACTTGCATACAAATAATTAAATAAAAACAATAAAAGGGAAGGGAGAAGAAAAAAAGAAGTTAAACCCAATCTGATGTATTGATGTTAGTGTGGAAGAGTCAAGTAGACCCTAAGTAGAAATAATTTCCATGATGCCTCTTCAGAGACATTTTAGGCTTGCTTTAAATGACCATTCCCAAAGGGTATGCATGAAGCCAGGGTAGTTATGGAAGTGAATATTATCTGTTAAATAGATGAATGACTTCTAACTGTAATGAAGAAGCAACTATAAACCCTTTTAAGAAAACTAAAAGGCAAGCTAAGTACACATTAATAAATATAAATAAATTATATAATATCTCATTATTTTAAAAGAATGAGGTCCCTTTAGCCTGGAAAATTTTCATATCTTCAGAAGTGAAAGAAAACAGACCAGAGGAAAACTTTAGACTATAAACTAACTTTCTTACTTGTCGCAATTTAAACACTGTTTCATTATAATTTCACAATTATATTTACTTAAATTGTTTGATAATGTTTCTTTTGTTGGTCCTTCTGTTACCTATTTTTATGTACCAAAAAAAAAAATGTTGTCTTGTATCCAAGTGCACAGTGCATGAAGATTTTTAGTCCCGTTCTACATGTTATTGGTTGTTTTGGACCCTTTCTCAGTAGCCACTTTTGTAAGTCTTATTTTTGCATTTAAAGCCTACACTCTAACTAATTCATGCATACTATAATTTCAACTGAAAAACAGAGAGTGTATTTTGACCATCTTTTGTTATTAAATGAATTGCTTGTCCTACACTATTCCAAGACAGATCTGCTATTATTTTTCTTTACTCTTCATTATAAGAAAAGACAGGGAAAGGCAAAGATAGAAAAGGCACTCAAGAAAGGAGGACAGGGGTTGGGGATTTAGCTCAGTGGTTAGAGTGCTTGCCTTGCAAGCACAAAGCCCTGAGTTTGATCCCCAGCACCAAAAAAAAAAAAAAAAAAGAAAGAAAGAAAGGAGGACAGGATTAACCATTTTTTCATTACCTGGAATTGACAATTGTGTGGTAACTGTAGCACTTGTATTTACAGTTAAATTTACAACCTATGCCCTGTTCTGTGGTTTCTTTTTCATCATGATTGATACAATTTCCTCTTTTAGTCAAAAAATTATCTTTGAAGGACTGGGGATGTAGCTCAGTAGTAGAACATCAGACCTTGGGTTTGATCTCCAGTACTGCAAACACACATGCACACACACACACGCACACGTGCGCACACACACACACACACACACACACAAACATTCTCTTTGAGTAAGTTCATGTCTATATTGATTCAGAATCCTCAGATGTGATCGGGACATTCTGTCCTATGAAAATTTATAAAGATAAAAATCTAGAGTACCACTTCGATCAGCCAAATTAATCTCTAGAAATGAGGCAGAATGCCATAAAAAGAAAGCCAGTGTGGCACATACAGGATGTGGGGCTCGGCCCAGCAACTTATATCAGCCAGTGACCTTTCATAAAGAAGACAAAAACAAATACCCAGAGAAGTCGTCACTACATCAGTGCCAGCATTCCACAAGCAAAACAGGTGTATCCACCACTCCCAGTGCCACAGATCGAGCTTGACACACCCAGACTTCCCACTCACGGGACTACAAGGGCTGGTCCGAATCCATGTCAACAGACACTTACTGTCATGGGGACAGTGAGAACCATTTTTGCGGCCAATCAGCATATGCATGATTACCCAACAAAGAAAATAAAGTGAGCATAGGCTCCCATATCTACACAATTCTTTTGAAAAAGAATTTGAAGTAGAGAAACTAGAACTAAAAGAAAGTGATATTCACTCAATAGTATGAAATAAGCACCAGAAATCTCTAAAGCAATTTCCAGTTCCAGTAGAAAATATTTCGAGTCAGTACTAGTGGTGCACACCTGTAATCCCAGCTACTACAGAGGCTGAGGCAAGAGGATTGCTAAGTGTGAGGCCAGCCTGGACAATTTTGTGAGACCTTATCCCAAAAAAATTTTTTAAAAGTTTGAGCCAGGCACAGTGGCCCACACCTGCAATCCCAGCACTTGGGAGGCTGAGGCAGGTGGACCATGGCAAGTTCAGGGCAGCTTGGGCTACATAGGAAGTTCAAAGCCCACCTGAACTACATATCAAGACCCTGTCTCAAAAAAAAAACAAAAAAAAAAACAAAAAAATGTTTTTTAAGTTTCAGATGTAGCTCAGTGGTAGAGTGCCCCTGGATACAACCCTAATTATGGTGAAGAAGGAGGAAGAGGAAGAAGAGAAGGAGGAAGGAGAAGAAGCAGGAAGTGGAGGGGGAGGAGGAAGAGGAAGGACAGGAAGTAGGAAAAGGAGAAAAGGAGGATGTGGGGAAGGAGGGGGAGAGAGAGGGAGGAGAAGGGGGAGGAGGAGAGAAGGAGGAGAAGTAGGGGGAGAAGGAGGAAGAGGGGAAAGAAGAATAGAAGAGGAGAGAAGAAGAAAGAGGAAGAAGAGGAGAAAGAGGAGGAGGAGGAGGAGGAAGAAGAGGCACCTTCAATGATGAAGCAGCAAAACAGCTCCACTTGCCCTCAACAGCATCCATTATTTTGCTGTAAATACATTAGACAACAACAAGCAACCAGAAAAACTAAGATAAATTAAAACAATGTACAATAATAATAATAATTAGACACTAATATGTGCCAGATAGTTAGCTATATTTTTACTACAGAGGTTAATATTCATAACAGCCTCATGAAATAGGTTTGATAATTCCCATTTCAAAGATAGGAAACTACATCAGATCTAAATTAAATATTTTCCCAAGGATGCCCAGCTAGACTAGCAGAGCCAAAATCAATCTCTAAATGAGCTGTCTTCACTATACCACCAATCGGCAAGTTATTACCCTTGTGTTTAATCTGTCCTGCTGCCTGGGTTTGCAAATAAAGTATTACTGTGACACAGACACTCTCACTTATTTGTTGTATTGTCTATCACTGTTTTGGTGGCCACAACAGCATAGTTGAGTCATTTTGACAGAAACCACATGGCCTGCAAAACTCCCTGTCTCTCTACCGAAACTGTCTGCCTTTGTGCTGTGGTATGCCATTACAGATTTTTTTTAAAGGCTGAGTATAATAAGTTTCAGAGACTTATGAAATTTGAAGAAAAGAGTGTGCACTACAATCAACGAATTTGTTATGGCTACCTTAGGACATTCTGCCTATGCATATATTCCCCTCTCTAACACTGAATTGAAGGGGAAGGCTGGAAGATATGACTCAGTGGCAGATCACTTGCCAAGCATAGGCCCTGGGGTCAATCACCAGCATCACAAATAATAATAATAATTGAATTGTAGAGAGACTGTTTTAGAATTTGAATTCTAAATTTGAATTCTAAATTTGAATTGAAATTTTAGAATTTCACTAAGTCTTTCATCTCCTCACCAGTCCTACCTCCAGCTTCTCCTCATCTCAATTTATCACAGGAAAGGGAAAGTCAGGGAAGAACACACTGGAAATGTAGTGCTATAGCTTCACAGGATTTCCATTTCATTTTCAAATTCTGACCACCTGCCAAAGGGGCATCTGAAGGCCCACCATTTCATTAGTGTGTATCAGAGTGATGCAAATCTGGATAGATTTGTAGGCTAAAATAATAGAATTTTAATATGGAATGTATAACAAGTATAACCAATTGAAAATAGGTAGTAGCAGATAACCATCTCTTATACCTTCTACATGTTCAACAGGATCTGGCTTACTGCCACAACTGTATCCTATGCACTGGCTTCTGTACATTCATCCATTTAATGTGCTGTATCTTTGACAAAAAGAGCATAATTTGGGGAACCAAGGGATTTGTGTTCAGGTGACTTGCTATGGCCACTTACTATTTACTACTACAAATGATCCTACTACTATGACTACATATTAAACCACTTATTTAAGCCTCAGTTTAATACAGATAAAATATAGTTGATTGATTGCTGAGTCTAAAAGGCATGACAGCACATTCAATGCCTAGCAAAGTATCTGGCACACAGTAGACATTCTCTCCATATATAGCAAATACTAAAGTTGTTCTCACAAGATCAGTAAAAACTGCATGGCCTCAGTCTCCTACTAGACCAAAGTCAGCAGGTACTAATCATTGGACCAGTAGTCTTTCACAGCTCAAGTACAGATGATAATCTGCTGGCTGCACACTGTGAAGGTAAAGAATTTTTGCCTGAAAAAGCTTACTTTTGACTTTCTAATCAGATCTTGTACCAGTTTCAAATAATTGCTATTATATGTTATGCTTTATAGACACCCTTGTTTTTAATTATGAGGTTTTTATTGGAGAGGCAGGTTTCAGGGTAAGTCTGACACCTGACTTGCCAGCACATGTTAGAAGTTTTTATAGGCTGACTCATTTACATATGTGTGTGTTTTAGAGTGCTATTATTAAATTTTGCTGTCATACAGTGAGGGATTTACTATTCAGATTTGTCTAAATATATACTTTCTCTATCCACCACTTACTCTATCCTTCCATTTATTAAAAGGTCAGTTTTAGTTACTTTTGCATGTGAAATAAAAGCAAATACATCATAAAACTGAAAATCTTAGGTAGTGCAATGGTTAGAAAAACTAGGAGAAATCAGTAAGAGAATGTGAAGCATAGATGTTATGTCCTCATGACTAATGTTTTTTTAATTTTGTAGCAGGAATACCTGCAGGAAAAAATCATTTCACATCTTACTCAGCAAGTGGTACCAAACAACCAGTGCTACTAACTGCTTACATAGGAAAAGAAAGAAAACATGAGTACACAAATTCTTTAAAAGAATAAAAACACTCCTATAAACAAAAAAATAAAAACTCAAAATGGCATGGTGTGACAGCATGATTATCAACTGGACTGACGTGAGGAAATAGTAAAGCACACTTCTACATGGGTCTAGGTGGGTTCTGGAGGCATGACTTTGGGACTATATCTGGTATCTGGTCCTTTGCCTCTTCCTTTCTGGTGTTCGTCCTCTGTACTTTGTTTCTGACTGCCATGAACTGAGCAGCTTCGCTCTACCAAGCCCTTCCTCCATGATGTTCCCACTTCAGATTCAGCCAACCATGAACTAAGCCTCTTAAATCACAAGCCAAGTTAAAATTCTCCTACTGTAAGTGCTGAGTGTCAGGTATTTTGAACCAATATTGGGAAAGCTGATCAATACATATGGGCAGCAATGAAACAACTTCACCATAATTCAGTAACACCAATGGCCAAAACTTTTCTGAGCACCTCCTACATGTGATAATAATTACAGTGTGGATTTGAACAAGAAACACTTAGCAGATTAGTGACGCACAGTTCTGGATGTGTCTAGATGACTGGACTGACTTACTGAAAGACCCACCCTTAATGCGGGTGGCACAACCAATAGGCTTGTAGCCTGGATGAAATAAATGGGAAAAGAAAAAAGAAGTCTGTCATTTTGCTTCTTTCGAAGAGCTTCAGTCTTTGCCATCACATATAGACATTGGTTCAGGGTTTCAGCATAGAATCTTCAGCCTTCCAATGTGAAAACTGTTAGCTTTCCTATACAGACTTGCACTGGACTCTGAAGTGAGCTCCAGGCCTTCAGCTTGTGGACTGGATCTTCCACCTCTCCAGCACACAGCCTTTTTTGCATTCTTCCACCACTGACCCTGCAGGTGGCCACCGTAAGCCCATTTTGTAAATCCTTCATATATCATAGTTTATATTAAATCTGTTCCTCTACTGAACCCTAACTGATACACTACATATGCACCCGTCACACATGAAGCCCTGGGCAGGGCATCATAGATACAAAATATAAATTAAAACATTTTGTAGATACTTGAGTTTTCTTTTGCACTGTTATTGCCTTTAAATATCTAACCACTCTATCAGTTAAAACTACAGGAAGGAATAGAAGGAATAAAAGGCAAGAGGGGAAAAGAAAAAGAGAATAAGAGAAAGAAAAGGTGTC
Source organism: Hystrix cristata (assembly GCA_004026905.1). NCBI lineage: Eukaryota > Metazoa > Chordata > Mammalia > Rodentia > Hystricidae > Hystrix > Hystrix cristata. The sequence goes on along the minus strand of PVJO010000068.1, from coordinate 91,395 downwards.
CAGTGTTAGATGTCACCATCCAGTAGAACTGCAAGTGCCTGGGGCCCGTGGCCAGCAGTGTTGCCTTGCTTCCACCTCTACTGAATTATCTCTGGAGATGACTCTGTACACTTGAGCTACATATTGCTGAATAACAAGTTATCCCACAACTCCAAAAATAAAACTAATGGCTAAAACACCTGTGAACCAGCTTTTCTCATATGGCAGCTTGCTTCATCAAAGTCAGCAAGAGAGAGTCTTCTAGCATAGTGGAAATCACAATCTTTTGCAATTGACCAAAAAGCTGGTATCTTCTTGAGATTGCCATATTCTGTCTGTAGAAGCAAGTTATTCAAATGTAGGGGATTATACCAGGCCATGAATACTAGCAGGCTGAGATAATCAGGAACAGTCAAGCTGCCAACCACAACTTGGTGATCCATTCTTCCTTTGTTTGCTTGCTAATGTCTTTTTTGTTTGATCTATCTTCCAATTACCACAAAATTCCAAAAAGGTCTAAATATAAAAAAATCGTACTTTTAGTTCTCAATTTGCCTTCCCTAGAGGAACTAGTGTTACAGTAGGAACACTGGACTGATAGAAAGAAAGCATGATAGCAGGATCAATTCTGGTCATTTACTAATGATAAAATTTTATCTGGTCTGGAGGCTGTAGGTCAGTGGTAGAGTGCTCACTTAGAATGTGTGGGTTCAATCTCTAGTATCAATTTTTTTTTGACACATGAACCTAGTTTTCTTACCTTTGCAATGGGACAGTTATGCATTCTCTGTTTACCCCATATAACTATTATAAGAACTAAGAAGGAAAATGTATTTTCCAAAGCATAGTTATATAGCACTGGAAGGACTTGAGGTGATTACAGTTGATACATAGGCTACAGTACAACTTTTTAAAGATACTTGTTCTAGAGTACAGATATACAGATATATATATATAGATAGATATATAGACATATAGATATATAGCTTACATAGCAAACCCATGAGTTTACAGATGTTGTTTAAATGAGATGTCAATGAGGTTTTTTAAAGGTAAGTCAACTTGAAGAAAAATACTAAGAACACAATACAGGTGGTCTGAGAAAATGGCAAACATTATGAAGGTGATATCTGATTATATAAAACATAAAATATTCCACAAATGCACTGAATCTTGCTTACCTATTTATGCTTCATGAAGGTGGCTCAAGAAGGTAACTAAATATATGTTTTTGTTACCAAGAGAGTAAACCCAACCACACTTGTTAAAAGAAATGACCATTTAAAAATCCAATCCTAGGGGCTGGGGATTTAGCTCAGTGGTTAGAGTGTTTGCCTTGCAAGCACAAGGCCCTGAGTTCGATACCCAGCACCAAAAACAAAACAAACAAAAAAATCCAATCCTAAATTCTATGTCCACAAAGAATCCTCCCCGTAGTATTAATAAAACATTTGTATCATTTGTTTCCTGATGTATTTTCTTTTCCTAAAACTTTACTAAAAATAATTTCCATTTATTAAGTGCTTACTATATGCTAGAATGTGTGTATATATATAATTTCTATATATCCACATAGTTATACATATTATACATAATATGTATATATAATTTCAATTAATACTTAACCAATTAAGATTGTATTGTATCTTAAAATGAGAAAATTGAATCTTAAAGAGGTTAAATTACTTAGGTAAAGTCATTCAGCTGGTAAGCAGTTTATAGGTGTATGGTAATATTCCCACTTATGTTTAGCATCCTCATGACTATTTTAGCAATTTCTTGTATCATGACAAGGAGGAAATAGATAATGACTGATTCAAATTTATTATTAAAAAGATACTAAAGTCATGCCACTTGTGATTACAAATTGTTCAATAAACCATGCATCAAAATCGGTCACTATTTTGATGAAATTGATTGATCAAATATCAATCATTATTATATAAATAAATCTAATACTTCTTTAATTGCTAAATTCCAAGTGTCAACTTAGAACTAGAGTTGAATAAAAAGAAGCTTAAAATTGCCTCACATTATGTTTTCATTAACTCTTAATTCTGTTTTGAAACTTGCCTCACTATTGTCTAGGTTTATAATCACATCAAAGGTTTTGATACTGGGTGTGAAAATCAAAATTCTAAAACTGCCATCATAATGATACTGAATTTTGGTTTATGATACATTTTTGAGACTTTCATTTCAACTGTTTCTTAATCTATAACCATGCCTAGTTTGTCACTACCAAATTTTGAGTATTCAAATACTGAATTTTGAGTATGATAATAGTAAAATTTAAAAAGTAACACTACCTTAGGGGCTGGGGATTTAGCTCAGTGATTAGAGTGCTTGCCTTGCAAGCACAAGGTCCTGAGTTCAATCCCTGGCACCACAAAAATAAATAAATAAATAAAAAATAAAAAGTAACACTACCTTAATTTTGGTATCAATTTCTGCTTTTTGGAGCTTTTATATGAACTCTGCCAAGGTTTTCTGAGATGAACAACCAGTTTGAAATCATATATTTATTATTGAGATAAAGGTTTATTATTGACTTGTTCATATAACAGAAAGAGTTTAGTGTCTTTATATATTATAGATATTTATTTCTCATAAACTAAGTCTTGTATGTTTCTGATGTACAAAACATACAAGCATGCTCAATTCAAAAAACTCTTAAGTGTGATTTTTTTTAATTTTTTTATTATTTTTACCAAGAACATGTATTGGTACATTGTATACATAATGTTCATAATCAACATGGTTATTTTGTACCTGTACATGCTACATCTTGGTTCTAAGTGTGATTTTACATACCTATAATAGTATTAACTTTACAATGGAAGTTGCTGTCCCTGCTAAAATGGAGGAGCCATGAAGACAAAATTACTCATGTAATTCAAGGACCCAGAAAAGCATCTGGGATATAATGGACATTCAATACAGTCAGTAAATACCTGTTGAATGCTTAGTAGATGAATTGAATGAATCAACACAGACCTATACTCAATAAAAGGGCAATTGTGAAAGAAAGAAAAAAAAACACTTCCCATCAAGCACAGGTATTATTTTAGGTGATTTTCTAATAAAATTGTTTTTCTTTCTTTTTTCCTTTGGTAAGAATGAACAGAGAGTTTGGTTTTTATTTCTTATTTTAAAAAAATGGAGACTGAACCCCGACTTGCACACGCTAAGTAAGAGCTCTACCACTGAGCTTTGCCATCAGCACTGAGGAGTTTTAGAAGAGACCGTTTCAGCGATACTGTGCAATAAGTGCCTTCCCCTGGCATTGGTTCCGAATGTTCTTATCCAGTGTTTTGAATTTTATTTCAATAGATTCCTATAAGTTCAAATTTTAATGGTAATAATTTCTTGGGGACTGACTCTCATATGTAAGTAATCCAAGAATAAGGTGAAACTAAAATTTAAAATAGGGTAAACAATCCAAGCAATATGGAGAATATTTTCAGAGTGGTTTCAAGCAAGAGAAGAGGTAGCCTCAATATATATTACCAAGTGTTTTGCTAGAAAGATCTTAGAATTAATTCTTACATTTTTTTATTAACAATAAATATTATTGTTTATACTATTCTTTCTCTGAAGCACTACACTAATCTTCTATACTCACATTTCTGCCATAAAACAGCATTGCTGGATTTGTTAATGTAAAATTATCTAAATTAGGAATAAATACACTTCTCTGAGTTCTAGAACCCTCTAACTTTCATTGGACGTCTCTACCAGGATATTTCATCATGTACTAAGTTCAATCTCACCGAACCTGAATTCATGATATTCACCTCAAACTGCACCCTCATCCAGTTTTCTGTATCTTCAGCACCTTCCATTGGACAAACCTGCCCAACACTTCTCACTCACTTCCAGGTCCAGTTCATTGCTCAGCTCTACTATTACATTATTCTTGAAGCAACCCATGTCTCTCAATCTTGGTGCAAACCCTTTAGTCTCTGCTACACTAATCTATCATCTGAACTACTAGCCCACCAGTATTTAGTCTTGCCTTTCTACCAAACAATTCTCCAGGAGGCATATGAAGGGATTTTACTACATTTTATTGAAAATCTGATCACATCACTTCTCTCTACAAACATATCAGTAGCTTCCTCTTTTCTTTAAACAAAGGTGTAAATCCTTAACATGATTTATGTAGCCCTACAAGATTTTGCCATATTTATTTCTCTAATCTCAGCTATCACACTCTTTCTCCAGGGCTATGCTCCAGGCACAGTTCCTTCAATAAGTCCATACTTCCTCCCACCTCAGATCTTGCCAAATGCAATTTCACCTAGAATATTCTTCTTTGCAACTACTCTTACTACTTTGATTAGTTAATACTTCTATAATCCTGTAGACCTCAATTCAAAAATCTTTTTATTTCCTTGACCCACCCTTTCCCCTCCCTTAGGGGATAGTATCCAGGACTTTGATTTCTTGACACTTACTTTGTTTTGTAATTAATAGTCAGGTTCAATCATTACCTATACGCAGCATGTTTGTCTGATAGTGTGGGCTCGGTATTCTTAATAGATAAGAAAATATGTTTCAGATAGCCTATAAATTCAGGATTTTACGTTAGCACAGTTGCTAGCAATACAGGTGCAGTAAAGTAGACTGAAATACCTTTGTAGGATGATATGAACATGTTGGTATTATTTACATCACATGTATGACTTATATTATCAGTAATATATAAGAATATGACTTTGTGAGAAAGACTTGACAGAAATAAGGAGAAAAAGATCATAGGATCAAAGCTGCAGAAAAGAAACTGCTTGTGAGAAAAACAGATTATCAGATCCAGTAACAAGAAAATCATTGCTTACCATGGAAATTGGTTACCCAGATTCTGAGTGAATCACAGAAGGTTGGAGAGTGAATAGATATGGAGATAATAAATACTTACTACTCTTCAGCAAACTCACATCCTAACTATGTCATTTATTTAGCAATGCAAAAGTTAACTATTTAATCTCATCTATGCTAAGCAGTTGGATCCAAACAACACGACAATTTCAGGGGATTCAGTCCATGACCCATAGGCTCCAAGACTGGAATATCATAGCAGAAGAATATGGTAAAGCAAAGCTGCATAGTTCACAGTAGCCAGGAAGTAGAGCAGAGGAATAGCACCAAAGAGGGAGGGATGAGGAACCAGAAATAGTACCCACGGTCACACCACTATAATCCACCAAGACACATCTAGAAGTGTGCTCCACCAATTCCCTGGGTGGCTTCCAAACCCATCAAGTTGACACAGTCGAACTTAACTGTCACATGTAACTTTTTCTAAACAATGATCTTCAAAAGAAAATTAAGAAAAATTAAAATTACCAATTCTGTGATTTCTTAAGCTTATTCCTTGAGCACTTAAACTCCCAGAAACCATGTCAACTTTGGGAAAACATTTAAACCTAACTCAACCACTCACTTCCCCCTCCTAATAGTCCACCTATAATAGTAAAGGCACTTGATCCTAGCCTAACATTAATATTAGGGGGAAGGGGAAGTCTGGATACACAACTTAATCTCACAAATAATTATTGACTCCCACATTACTGTTTTAATCAACATGTCTAAACTTGAGCACAAAGTCATTTCAGCAGTACTTTGAGATTGGTTACAAATGCAACACCTCTTTGCATGCAGTGGCTTGTTAAATTTTCTTTAATTTTAGAAGATTCTTTTGTTTTAAAGTGCCTGTAAGCTAACAAATAAATATATAACAATATCTCAGCAGAATTTATTAACTTAATAACTAGGTTCATTAAATATCTCTGATGGAGGTTGGAGAATTAGCTCAGTGGTAGAGCGCTTGCCTAGTAAACATAAGGCCCTGGGTTCAATCCCCAGCACCCCAAAAAAAAATCTTTGGCATACAAGAACTGTGCACTACCAATACTATACAGTACACAAACTAATATTGCTCTGATTTTTAAAGATGGGACCTCTGCTATAATTGAACTGTGTATGACAACTTTAAACAATGAGCTGCAATGGTAGGAAATTTTTTGACGAAATGAGGAAATAAATTATTATATTATCTAAATGAAATATAGCCTGCATGGACGCCTGGAAAAGTTCAAACTATCTAGAGTATAAAGTCTGAATTGAGTTGAGTTGTGTGGAAGAGGTAGCCTGAGTGCTAAAATGGAAAGCTGATGGCTTATACAGAAGTATAATTAAATCACCCTTTCATCCCATCTCTATCCATTTAAATATGTCTTTCTTTCAAAGAAGTTATCCTATAGGGGTCTTGGGGTACTTTTCAGGTGCATTTTTATTTGTAACAATCTTTTGGAGCTTTCCCAGCTTACAGATGGGCCAAAGGCCCACACCACTGAATTTTTAACAACCCCCTGGACATTCATGTAGATAAAAATATGTATAATAATTACTCTGGGTTATGCAACTAATTATGCTTTGCATATAAAGGCCTAGAAATATGACCAATCAGGTAACAAAAAACTCCATTGTCACTCAGATTGTGGTTTCTAAACACTATTTCCCAATAAAAAGAATGAGTGCTCCCTTGAGAAATAATAATATGTATAGGAGAAACAATGTACAGGATAAAAATGGAATATACTGTCACACCAGAAAACAAAGCTTCTGAAAAAGATCACTGGGGTCATTCAAAAAGATGCACAAGTTTCCACTAGCCAAAGGTAAGGCTTAAGCATGAATAGAAATAGTAACTACGGTGGACTAAAATACACCAATTATGTTTAAATTCATAAGTTTATAATAATAAATCTTCAGAAAAAATCTTTGGAAGTGGCCAGAGACTCAATCCATTATCTTAAAAATTCTAAATAAGTTTGAAAATAACATATTTTTCTTGTCTTTCTTGTATGTACCAGCAACCAAGTAGATAATGAAGAAATTTTTCCCTCTGTAGAAATATTTCAGCTAGCCAATGAAGAAAAGATGGTAAAATTAAAATATCACCATTTTACAACCCCTAAAGAAATAACAGATCTAAGAAATAATTATGGGCTGGGGATTTAGCTCAGTGGTTTGAGTGCTTGCTTAGCAAGCACAAGGCCCTGAGTTCGATCCCCAGCACCAAAAAAAAAAGAAAGAAAGAGAGAAAGAAAGAAAGAAAGAAAGAAAGAAAGAAAGAAAGAAAGAATTATCACTGATTTCTAGAACCATAGAAAGAAAGGCAAGCAGATTATGTGTCTCTTGGTAAAAGTACACTACTGCTTATGGAGTATTTTAGCCAAAATGTCAGACCAGAATCAAATCCAGTCTCTAGCTCTGAATATTAAATTACAGGAAACACAAGTGACAGAGAAAGATGTTAAATGTCATCACAAAGAAGCATTCAGGAAAACCCAGACTTCAGAAAACTACATAATAACCCAGTTTCCAAAAATATAAGTAAATAAACTGAAAGGAAAAAAGAAAGAGAGAGCAAGGGGGAAAGAGAAACTTGATTGAGACATTACAGTCTGCTATGGTATGAACTTCAACTAATCTCAATGCACTAACCTGATTTTCAAACTTACTCAAATAAATAAACTAGAACTACCAGCTTAAAAAGGAATAAAAACATGTATTTCTAAAAATTAAAAGAGATTTGTGTCTCCACCAAATTGATGCTAAAATTCTGACTCTCAGGATATCAGAATGTGATTATATTTGGAGATAGCTTCTTTAAGGAGGTGATTAAGTTAAAATGAGGTTAAAAAAAAAAGTTAAAGTGAGGTCATTAGAATGAGCCCACCCCCACCTGACTGGTGTCCTTAAAAGAGGGAAAATTTGGATACACAAAAGAGGCACCAAAGGCATAGGTTCACAGAAAGATAATCATCTGAAGAGGCAGTGAGAGGGTGGCCAACTGCAAGAGAAGTCATGGGAGAAACTAAAACTGCAAGACAATAAATTTATGCTGTTTAAGCTACCAAGTCTGTAGTATTTTGTTACAGCGGCCCTAGTAGACAGATACAGATGTTAGAACGCTGAATATGGCTATCATTTGATTAAATTTAAGAAACACAAATAGAGATAAATGTATTAGCTTTCCCGCCCTGGGAAACAAAATCCAACATCCACAATTTAAATGAGGAGAGGTCTAATTTGTCTCATGGTTTCAGGGGATTCAGTCCGTAGCTAGTTGGCTCCAAAGTAGAAATACGGTGGAAGGTGGTGGAAAAGCAAAGATGCTTAGTTCATGGTGGCCAGGAAGCAGAGCTGGAGGACAATGACAGAGAGGAAGGGGCCAGGGACCAGACATAGATCTCAAGGTCATGTCTCCGTGATCCATCCAGATACACCCAAAAGTGTGATTTTCTAATTCCCTAGGTGCCTCTCAAGCCAATCAGGTAGATATTTAAATCTAACAGTTACAATATACATGAGTATATACTGTAAATCCTGGAACAATCACTTTCAACTAATGAAACAAGAAGAACAAGCCTCCAGAAGAAAAGGTGGGGCATATATAATTTTTTTTTTTGTGGTGCCGGGGATCGAACTCGGGGCCTTATGCTTGCAAGGCAAGCACTCTAATCACTGAGCTAAATCCCCAGCCCTCGTATATAATTTTTAAAGCTCCAAAAGTGATTTTAAATTTCCTTCTCTCCCCATCTGGAAATGTCTTTGACCCAGTCATATGTAAAAGAACACAAAAATGAGGTCATGATTATGTCACTACTTGTCTTGCCCACTTAATTAATTCCATTCATACTACTATAGAGAGTTTATCTCTAGTGTCACTTACAAAAACATGAACCTTGTAACTAGTTATATTCACCATGTAAAATATTGGAACTGAATCTACTCATTCCTTTCTATTTATCTCCAAAATTCAAATCTAGTTCACTATTTACTTTCCCTTTCTTCCAATGTATAAATTCTTCCAATTTATAAATTTCTAAATAAAGACACAGTTCTTGTAATTCCGAGTTTCGACTGAGTTTACATCTACTTCTTCTTTTGTATGTGTTTATAGCACTAACAACAGGTTCTGTTTCATCCCAGAGACAGCTAGGTTTCATAAAGAAGTAAAATGTTTCACTATCTCACTCTATCATCCAAGACAAATGTGCTATTGTATTATGTGTGAAATTTCATCTTTTAAGTACATTAAAGGTGTGATATGAAGACAGCCATCTGGAAAACACAATGTAGAAAATAATTATGAGCCATTTTATTGCTTTTGTTTCCAGTTAATCCTTCTATGACTGTTGCTATATATTATTTAGTGTGACGAACAGAGGCTCTGAAGTCACACAAGTTAGATCCCACTTCCAGCCATCATTAGCTAGTATATAAATTACTTAACTTCTCTGATCCTTTAGTCTTACCTGTTAAACCGAGATTTTAATGCATGCTACCCAAAACTTTTATGAGAGTTAAGTAAAGTAATATTTGGAGCAGGATATACAATAAGGGAGCAGGATATACAATAAGGGTGCCTATAAATATACAAAACACTACTTTTTATAGAGAGAACACTAAATAACCCAGTAATATTTAGAGACTAGGTTGAACTGGTTGGTTTTGCCAAAAAGTCAACTAAGCTTCCGTGTAACTGCCTTTGTATTTCAAAGGCAAAAAAAAAAAAAAAAAAAAAAAACGCATTAGAAGACCAACTTTGAAGCTTCTAGATTCTCAGTTTGGAGCGGTTTTGGACCACCCATCCCAGCGGAACAGGGAGGCGCTGTCCGTGGTGCTAGTAACCGGGAGTACCTCGGCAACATTTCTCTACATAAAATACTTTTCAGTCACCTTACTTAGCGAAGTCTACATATTTGCCTCGCAGAAAATTCTCAGTCATTCTGTTCATTTTTCCCCCTTTCTTACTACATTTATTCCATGTCTCCCTCAAAGAAAAACGATTATTTTCCACTTCCTTATCAACTCCAATTTTTTTTAATGAATTAATTAGTGTGTGGGCTTTTGTGATAATGGGGGCTGGTCCCAAGGCCTTCACAATGAGCCACATCCTCAACCCCTTTGGTATGTTTTTACTTTGAGATAGGGTCTCACTAAGTTACCCAGGCTGAGCTCAAACTTGAAATCCTCCTGCTTTGGCCTCCCCAAGTGCTGGGGTTATATGTATGCACTACCACACCCAGGAACAACTTTTTCCAAACACACTGGCCATGCCTACCACGTAAGAAGGTGAGAGACACTCAAAGTTCAAAGTGAGAGCACAGGAAGCAGATCATTTCTGATTTTATCCTTTAAAGAGATTCTTCAGTGAACTATTCCTGTAGAAGATTCCCTGCACCTTAACCCTAAGATTCCTTCTTCTTTATTTTTTTAATTTTATTTTTAAATTTTCACCTCTTCTTTAACTCCAAAGATCTTGTAAATATATCTGTCAATAGAGGTATTGTATTAAACTGAAATTCTCTATCGGTTTTGAGTGGCACTGTGGAGACGTTCTTAAAAGCTAAGACCTGTATCTTACTCAACTGTGAACTCCTAGAATATAGGACATGTGAAGATAGGTTCTGTTGAACTAAATTTAATTACTGGATCTGTTAGAAAGACGGTCCCAGAAACACTTCTTAAGAGTCAGTGTTACATTCTGTGTGACATTTGACTGTGCCCTAAATTTCCAAGTAGTTAGGCTTTTCTGATAAAAATATCCATCTGCCACCACACCCATTAACATCAGTCTGATGACTCAGCCACTCCCGTACTGGCAAAATACCAGTGCCATTTATTTCAAAGGCTCTGGCTTCCCACTATCCATCTTTCTTCTTCCTCCGCTCATTCTACCTGAACACCTGTAATCCCCACTACAGTGTGTCTGATGATTAATTCCCAAGACAGACAAAAACAACTTGCCCGTGTTTTTCTCCCAAAAAGAGACTTCTATTACTCTCTCCAAATTTAAGAATGAAGTGGTCATCCACAAATAAAAGGACATTTTCTCCAGATAAATGTGGAAGTTCAAAGAGTAAAAGAGAATTAAGAAATTGAAAACTAAAATATAGAGGTAGGATGGGAACAAGAGAGAAATTGGGATTAATACTGCCTCTTTCCCTTCTGCGTCCAGTTAGATTTCAGCCCTGTTGAGGTTCAAGGAGCAGACCTTCCTCACCAACCACCACTCCCATGACAAGTGAGCCTTCCCTAACTCTGCAGGGGAAGTCTGAGCTAAGGTCTACTGAAAAAAATGAATCGCCTCAGTTTTGAATAAAAAAGCGACTGGTCTCCTTGTCAAGCTCAGCACTCAAGTGACCTTGTAAATAAGAACTGTTCAGTGTGGGGAGAGGTCTGCTCTCATGCATTTTTTAGGCAACAGATAATTTGTGGTTCTCTTCTGATTTCAATGTCGTATCAATTGTAGTATTTTAAATAAATATGTTGGTTCAAACTCACTGAGGAAGATCAGGGGGAAAAGAAACTCTTAATCTTCATTTCTTCAGAAGAAGATTTAATGACAGGTTCAGCCTGTTTAATGACAGGCCCAGTACCACACCTGTGTTTTATGTTTCATTAATACTGCATAAATGTTTTTTATTACTCATGATAAATAAAAACCAAATAGTTGTCTATGTGTGTTTAAATAGGTAAAAGTGCGAAGATACACTGTACAAATATTACCAAGCTGTGATCTTAGTTTTTTTTATTTTGTTTTGTTTGTGGTATTTATTTATTTTTTGAGACAAGATGTCATTATGTTGGTCAGGCTGATATCAAATTCCTGGATTCACGCGATCCTGTATCTTTATTATTTATTTATGGAATGTATCTATAATTCAACGTTACAAAGAATTTTAAAGTACATGCAAAACAAGATTTGGGGGATTTTTTTCACTAGTTTTCTGGTAGGCCAATTCTAATGTGAAGACATACCCAAAGGAAGATCGCTAAGGCTGATGCAAGACGTGAAGCTTGAAAAGTTCCAGCACTGCCTGGGGAGTGAGCTTACTTTCGTGACAGACGCGGAGTTGTCAGTTTTGGATATTTTAAGAAAGTAGGAGTTATTTTCAAAGGTTTTCTTTCAGCCTCTCCATTACAGGGGGAACAACCAACTTCTCCAGAATAAAACTGGCTGGCCTTGGGCTAAAGGAACAGAAGTCCTCTGCTCCGCCTGCTGGGGATTAGGAGCTGAGCGCAGCAAGCACAGCCTCCGTGCACTGGACGCGCCGCCCGCCGCGTCGTTGGCTTTCCTGGCGGCTTGCGCGCCCCGTGTGGCGCATGCGTCCCAGAACACTCCGGGCGGACTCCCCCCGCCGCCCTGCACTGCGCTCCCACCCCCACGCTCTGCACTGCGGGCCCCCCCTCGCCGTTGTGAGGTCACTTGCCACCCGCCCGGCCTCCTGGCGAGCCCAGTGGGAGGTGCAGCCCGGGCCCCGACAGGGGGCGGGGCTTCGGGGCGGGGCGGGGCGGGGCGAGCCGGGCCGCCCGGCCCAGCTGGAGCCCGAGCTCAGTCCGGGCCGGCTCCCCAGGCCACCGGAGCGGGGCTGCGCGCCCGGCGCGCCTTCCCGGGAAGAGCAGGGAGCGTCGGCCGGTTCTCGGGCACCAGGAAGAGCCCAAGCTAAGCACGGGCCACTGGGCCCTGCAAGGCCCCGGGCCGCAGAAAGACTGCGACTGGGACCGAGGCTGACTGGGCTCTCCCGTCAGGGCAGCGCGCCGGGTGGCGAGGCAGGAGTGTCGTGAACTTACCCTCGGCGGTGGGCCGTCCGGGCCGCTCCGGGTCCGAAGGCTGCGGAATGCGAGAAGAGGACAAGGGCGTGCCCGGTGGTGGCGGTGGCGATGCGGACTTGGCCAACGCCGCGGCGAGAGGGCAGGTGGGGAAGGCGCAGCAGCTCCTGGAAGCCGGCGCCGATCCCAACGCAGTCAACCGCTTCGGGAGGCGTCCGATCCAGGTAGCCGGGGCCCCGGCGCCTCGCCGGCAGGGGGCGCGTGAGCGCGCAGCGCGCCCTAAGCGGGTCGCGGCGCCCAGACGTCCACCGACGCAGCCCTGGGCAGCAGTCTCTTGCTGGCGGTGCGGAGCTCAGGCGTAAGGCAGGTTTTTACCCACCAAAAGTCCCAAAGGAAGGAATTGGCAAGGGGGAAAAAATATGCTTCCGTTTGTTTTTGTTTGTTGCAGTGCTGAGGGATCGAACTCAGACCGGGAGCATGCTAGGAAAGTGCTTTACTTAAACACTCACCTACACTCCGAGCTTTCTTTTTAGTTACGGGGAAAAAAATCAGTATTTGTTCTGCCATCTTATCAGAGATGCAAGGAAGAGATTCAGTGGGGAGGAAAGGGGAAAAGGTAAGGTCGGTTAGGAAGACTGTTTTGTCCATCTATTTTCCCTCATAAAGATAAATAAATTACAAGTTGCACAATCTGGATTGGATTTAAGGGATTCTGCAAAATCATATTACATGAAAAAAATTACCATGAATTTAATTTTAAGCAGCAGTATGAAATATTTTTTCCTCATAGAGGCTCGTTTAATTCAAAGTAATTAAACAGGATTCCCCAACCACAGCACTTAATTCCTTTTATTTTATGTTAGCACTGTCTCTTAAGTGATAGAGACTAGAAAAAAAAAATACTCTCCTATAGTTTTTGATTGTTTACCACACTTAGTACATGAAATACAAAAACATTCCTACAGCAACTGTTTAGGTCTGTTTTGAATGGCAAAGGGTTTTCATAAAGTATCAGTCTTTCCGTTGTTAAAACATATATTCAAATTTTCAACTAATAATTCTGCTTTTATGTTTTTAATTCCTTTAAAATATGAGATAATGACTTCGTACATTACTTTTGACTATTATGGTCATATTTGGTACTCTCCCATCATCACTCTCCAGAACTAAATAAGGGATCTTGTTAATAAGGTTCATTTTAAAGAAAGTATGTGTCCATTCCTTTTAAACTCTTAGAAAACTGTTATAACAAGGGATATCTTAAAGCAACAAAAATATTGTGATTCTTAAAAACTTAAAATGTTATTAATTATAAAAACAAGTTTCCTTATTTACAAGTTAAGTTCACCATATTCTGAGATACCACTTTTTTCCCTTTTCTCTATGTATAAAATAGCCTTTACATTACTACTAAAAATGATAACTTACAGTTCTTATAATCTGTAAGAGAGGAAATGAGTTTTTGTTATGTTCATGAGACTAAAAAAAGAAGAAGGAAAAAAAGAAACCACTAGCTTACTGCCTTTGAACTACATGGTATGTTTACATATAAACTTGCAAAACAAATGACTGATCTGGACATTTAGTTATCAAAAAATGTTTTTATTATTAATTGAAAACAAATGCTTGCAGAAGGTACATGTACACAAATAGATATTATAAACATTATTTTTTATAAATTATACATCCTTCTGATTTGACTGCTAACTTCCAAGATCTTTCTATGGAGAAAAATATTTGCTCTTTAACATCATAAAATCCTGGTAATTATTAAATCCTGTACAATGTAAATGTAGTGGCAATTTTACTTGTCACATTAAATATATTACACTCCAAATTTAGCCCAAACATATAATACTAATTTAAATCATTTGTTTTCATCATCTTACAAGATGTTGGACATGACTTGATTTGCCTTTTTCCCCTCTAATCTCCACTTTGGCTGAAATTATTAGACCATAATCCATTTATAAACACAGACACATTTGACAATGCAAAAGCAAACCTTCCACAGGGATTATTATATAAGAACTAAACAAAGTAAACCTTTAAAAAAAAAAGAAAACCTAGTTGTGGGGTTGGGGATTTAGCTCAAGTGGTAGAGCACTTGCCTATCAAGTGCAAGGCCCGGAGTTCAATCCCTAGCAACCCCCCAAAAAAACTTAGTCGTTATTTTCTCCCTTGATGTATTAACCTAACACCTAAAAACATGCCAGTTGACTAATAAATATTTTTGCATCTACGTTAATGGGGGGGCAGGAAAAACAGCAAGCAATACAATTTCCGACTTTTAAAGCTACTTAAAGCCAGACTAGGTGACAAAAAGCCTGTAATCCCAGACCTCTGGAAGGCTGAAGCAGGATTGCCTGGAATTCGCGGCCAGCCTGGAACATAGCGAGACCCTGCCTCAAAAAAACAAAAACAGAACAAAATATAAAAGCCATTTAAACTTAACTGTGACCATAAATCATTGTTAACAAAACGAATTCCCATGTTCCAATGAAAATCAAGAATTTTTTTCCACAATGACGATCGCTTTACCATTAGTTTTTTTTTTCCTTCTTCCATTAATTCTTCCTTGTTTCTGCACATTTGGAGAACAAAATAGAATTCAATTTGGAGAATAAAATAGAACTTAAAGAGTATGGGGGGGTTGTATCAGCAAATGAAGAGAAACCAGATACCCAGGTGCTCAAGGTTTTTGCACCTCTGCTTTGGCTGGATACCTCACAGTAAGTACGCACTTCTTTTAAATGGCTCTCCCCCTACACACACACACTTCGCGCCCCACCCCAGGCTTGCCAGCTTCTCTTTGACTCACACCCTGGAGCTGACCATTCTGCTGTTTGACCCGCAGGTCATGATGATGGGCAGTGCCCGCATGGCGGAGCTTCTGCTGCTCCACGGCGCGGAACCCAACTGCGCCGACCCGGCCACGCTCACCCGACCCGTACACGACGCGGCGCGGGAGGGCTTCTTGGACACGCTGGTGGCCCTGCACCGAGCCGGGGCGCGGCTGGACGTGCGCGACGCTTGGGGCCGCTTGCCGGTGGACCTGGCTGAGGAGCAGGGCCACCGCGACATCGCTCGGTACCTGCGTGCGGCCTTTGGGGACTGATAGCAGGTTCCCCGACCCGCCCACGATGACTTCTTTCCTCCCCTCCCGACCCCAACCTGGTTACTGTCAGCTGCAAAAGTGGAGCGGCGCAGAATCTGCAAGCCTTCATATCTCAGCTGGGCTCCTGGGAGCTAGAAGGGGCCAAAGGAGAGTATGTTCATATATCTTTCTGTGAATGTGTAGCCTGCCCTCCACACTCACCATGAAGCCAAACGCTGAGAGGTGGGGCAAATTATCGCCAAGAAGTTTTAGGTGTAAATGAAGTTCCAGGTGTTAATTACCATTCAGGATTTTCTCTTGGAAAGTGCGTGTGAAGTCCTTGGATCACCCTGGCTGCCCACGAATCTTCACACGGATGATCCTAGGGCCTGAAGTTGGAGGCGACAGTGCTTAGCATTTGAGTGGGGATAATCAGTATGTTTGCCCCACTAATCACTGAGGAGCATGATCAAGAAGGGGCCTTAATCCCTGGAAGCTGGAGGGAAACCTAAGGACTACTGAGTAGCTGGGAGGCTTCAGGTGGGCTTCAGCAGAGGCCCAAGGCTTTCCAAAACGTGCAGCGCACAGAAAGTCACAGGCAAAACGGTATTGTCTGGAAGCACTGGAGACTCGCCCAGCTCCACCAGATAACAAAGCTGGAAAGGCGTGTGGGGGCGACAACAGATCTGTCCCTATACTCTAAAATCCCAGATCTCTCCATGAGATCGTAGAGCAGCTCGCTGAAAGGTGGTTTTTCTCTTACTCCATTAAGGCGTGGTCGACAGTTTTCTAGATGTAGTCAAATCAAACAGTGCAAGAAATAAAGTGGTGTATTATAATCAGAGCAATTGTAGCATTTAACTTTAATAATTTGCTTTATCTATTTAAGATAGGATACAGAAATCCCCCTTGTAAACTGCCACTTGAAAAGAGTTCATGATTCTTTGTACTCTTGAGTTGTCTTTAGTAACAATGCCTTAACAAGAAGACTGTAACGAAAAAATTTTGTGGCCCTCCCTAAAGAGGGAGGCAAAATTACTACTTTTTAATGAAGCTCTGGCCCTATGGCAAGCTCTTAGTGCTATTATCTAGATTGCTTTTGTCCTGAGCAATATTTATTTGTTAAATTTATCTGATTGTTTCATTGCTAGAGTGTCTCCAGGAAATATTCCAAATATCTTTTAGAAGATGGATGCCCTTGCCCAGTAAATTTTCTTGGGATAGTTTCAAAAGGTTGCTAAAAAGGTAGCTGGAACATAAAACTTGAAAATGATGGCTTGTGGAATGTCTGTCTGCTGACCAAACTAATGGTGCACTGCTTTGAGGTTTAGTTTCCATTGTTGCTTAATTAATTATAGCATTGGAACAACGGATACTTAACTGTTTTAATAAAGAAGAAACCATATAATGCTTGAACTCCAAGTTGTGCATACTTTGGTTTAAAAATGTATTTCCATCAGCTTACCACTAACTCCTGAGAAATGCTGAAAGTTCAAAAGGATTAACTTCTTTCATCCTTCATAATAATTGTTGATAAATGATTCCAACAATTTGTAAAAACTGCTTACATATAGCATAGAAAGCTAAACATAAAATGTATACATTTGTTATATTTCTAAGTATCCAGTCTACTCACTATACATTTAAAAGAGAGAAGATGAAACATGAAAAAAATTAAGAGGACAGACTTAAAAGAAAGGGTGCATACAAGATAATCATACAGATTTTCTCAACTCCCTGTTCCTCAAATTAATGGACAAGGATAACTGGACAAGGTTGGTTGAGAACCTGACCATATCTTATTGGGAAGAAGTAAGTGTTTACTGACACATAATTTATACCAAGCACACTCTAAAGTACTCTAACCCTTAAATCTGAGAAAGAGTATTGGGTTTTAGTTTGTTTTTGTTTTCTTTTTGTAGTGCTGGGGATTGAACCCAGGGCCTTGAGCATGCTAGGCAAGCCCTCTGCCACTGAGCAGGGCTTTTGGACCCCAGACCAAAAGAGGTGCTGTTTTCTTGAATAACACACTAACTGTCAGAAGATACTCTTTCCATGATGTGCAAAGTAAGGGCATCCGGCTCCAAAGCTTTTTTTTTTTTTAAATTTATGAACGGCGGAGCTTGATTTGGCTCATGGAACTGGAGGTCGTGGTAAGTCTATCCAGGGGCCTGGGGCCACATCCAGTGACAGCCTTCTTGTTGCAGAACACAGCAGAAACCTCACATGGCTGGGAGATAGGGAGGGAGGGAGAGGGAGAGCAAGAAGAGAAGAGAGAGAAGTATCAAGCTTCAAACACTTTAAGACTCTAAATCCACTAATGAAGGTAGAGTCTTCAAGATCTAAACACTTCCCATTAGACCCCACTTCCCAAAACTCTTGCATTGGGGATTACATTTCCAATGCATGCCTTTTTTTTTTTTTGAAGGGGTACACATTTAAACAATAGTAATGACTCTTTATCATGTACCACTTTATCATCCAGCCATGCTAATCTTCTTGGAGTTTAACAGGCTACATCCTCTCCTCATGCCACTGCATACGGTTTTCTCTCCATGTCTTATATTATCAGTCTTATCGGTCTGCTTAAGGAAAAGGTTTTCAAGGAACCCTCTCAATAACTGCTGAATGACTGTTGACTAAATAACTGACCTGAACAATCCTTATTTCATTCTGAGGTTGAACCTAGTGCCCCTCTTCTATGATGCCCGACATACTGCTCTAGCATAGAACTTTTTTGTCTCTCTTCTGCGATACAATTAACTCACCAAAGGCGTAAAGCAGAGCTTACTTTTTTATCCTCCCCACCCCAACCCCTGGGGACTGGGGACTGAATCTTGGGCGTTCTCATTTTTGTAGCTCCTATGCATCACAGTGTCTGGGACACAGTAATCTCAGTGGAAACAAAGATAATTATGAAAAAAAATTCACATTACTACTATGTTTCAAAGAAAAAGGTAAAATATCAATGTAAATATCAATGTTTACTAATAGAAAAGCAAGCCTAAAGAAAGAATAATGAATTATTTGCTTTCTACTCAAAAATTAATCTGCCCATTTGAGATACAGTTTTTAACACATCAAAAATATTTTTTACAAATAAAAGTTACTTTAGAAATCTAAAAGTAGCTTATTTTCTGAGAGTCATATAAAATTTTATTTTGATTAAATAATGTTTGAGAGAATAGAATACAGGATGCCAGAAAGAAGTATTTTATTTACACGAATCCAAAACATTTCTTCCATGGTCTTTCATAGTTTTCTTAGAAGTTGGTTTGACAGGCATGTTGTATTTATAGAACGTAAGGAGATAAAATTAGGGCAAAATTCAGACAATGAACTGCATATTTTCTAAAGCTGCAGTCCTAAAGATCTTATGGAATTCCCTCCATTTTGTGGAATTTTCAAATATACTGACTTTATATTGGAAAAAAGGAAAAAAGGATTCCATACCATTATCAGAAACCACTACTAACAACTAATTTGTAGATAAACTACAAATAAACTGTAGAGAACCATTCATCAGCCCTGAATAAATTGCTAGGTCAATTGACACTTGAAGGATTTAGTCCCTTGAATAAAATTTTAATTCACAAAAACTTGTTTGTAAGCCTGTGAAGTGGTGTGGGGTTTCAGAACAGGTAGAACACATATACAAAAAGTATTCTACCTATCTTTTTCATTGTATATTGACAATTTATAATATAGATTTATAGGATACAAATGTTATTATGATCTATGAATACAATGTAGAACAACTAAATCAAGCCAGTTAACATGTCCATCACTTCGAATAACGTGATAAATGACATGTCAGCCACAGAAAGCGACGTTCTCACTTGTATGTGGAATCTAAAACAACCAAACTCTAGAAACAATAGTAGTTACAGAGGCTCAGGGATAAGAAGAATGGAAATGATGGTTGTAAGAGCACAAAGGTAGACAGGAGGAATGTTTCCCCTTTTTTTCCTATTGAACATTATGGCAAATATAATACTGTACATTGTGGAATTGTTAAGATAGAAAATGTCAAATGTTCTCACAACAAAGCTTATAGTTCTGTTTTGTTTCCACTGCACCATCCTGTCCTCCAAAATTATTAATACATATGAAAATAACTAATTTTTAAAACCAGAAATACACAGTGATATTACTCCTCTTTGATTTCCTGGCGTGACTTTTCTTTCTGTAAAATACAGTGGATAAAAAAAGATTGTTTTAAATGTTTTAAATGGACTTGCAGAATAGCCCCCACAAAAATATTTTAAAAACTCAAAAATTTTGGAACAAAGATAATGGAACCTTCATTTTCAAATTAAGCCACAACAAAAGAAAATAAAATTCTACTTATTACTTAAGCACTCAATCATTACTGGCTAAAATAAAAATATTTTTTAATTTATATTTTAGAGGCTGGGGATGTAGTTGAGTGGTAGAGAACATGACCTGCCCTGGGTTCAATTCCCAGCACTGCAAAAATTAACTAAATTGATATTGTTTGGCAATTACTAAGAAATATCCTGAAAAAAGTCAAGTAATAATCTAAGTCCTCCATTTACTTATAAAATCCCTTAATTTGTCCTTTATTAAATTTCAAGATGTTTGAAATTGCTAGTTGCAAGAGACGGTCATGAAAAAGGATGTCTTGAAATACGTGTACATGAGAAGATATGTTACTCCATTCCTAATTTAAAGAAACTGTGGTATCTTTTCTAATGACAACTTGATATTGAGGGGATATTAAACAAGAAAATGTGATTGTAGATTTCACAGTACTATATTACACAGGGTGGCGGGGTTTTTTTTTGTTGTTGTTGTTTTGCTTCATTTTATTAGGTTCTTTTTTTACATAAGGCAAAATCAAAACAATATTGGAAATCAATTACCACCTGAAGCAGTACAGTAATTTATTAGTACTGTGTAAAAGTTACTTCAGTTTAAAACCAATTGGCAGACAGGTTTAATTGATGCATTTCATCAGAAACAACAGGAGACAAATCCTATTAAATTAGTTATGGATTTCACCTCAAAGGATATATACAGACAAAGGTAATTACTATAGTCCTGCTTCTGCCTCCATTCTGGAATCATAGAAAATTAACTTGCAATTTGTTTATCTAACTCTAAAATATTACCAAGGCTTTTTTTTTAAACAAGTCCTATTACCTGACAGACCTGTACTGTAAGATCTGGGAGTTAAATTTAAAAATTCAAGAGTTTATCCATTTGACTTCATTTTTATATTTCCTTTTTTACCTAGATGGCTGGATGGGGGAAAGGGTGACTTACTATGAACAAAAAATCTATTTGAAATTTTCCATGTTCTAGTAGTTAAAATTAGTAATTTCAGGGCTAAAGATATAACTGCAGTGGTATAGGAAGGCCCTGGGTTCCATCATCAGCACTGAAAAAAATTTGTTTAGCAATTTCATAACAAAGAATGAAACAGAATCAAAAAGAGAGCCTATGACTCATAAAACCCCAAGCATATTTGGGACAGTGTGTACTTAAGAATGCTATTCTGATATTTTATTTCCATATACAACAAACACAATACAGTGTCTAGAACCACTAATTTAGCTTAAGGTAGGCAACTGACCTTCAGCAAATATATACAATAAATTATAACAATTAAAATGAATTGCTAACTACCTCACAGCTAGGTTTTCACATTATGCTAGAACTTTACTAAGGACCTCTTCCCAGAACACTAGTATTAGGGTTCTGATAGATGTATAGTCAGTCCTAGTACAGAAAATATCTTCCAACCGAGTTCAAGACAAAACTTTAAGACCAATTACAGTAATGAAACGATGCTTCATTTCCCTTTTATATTTGGACTTATTCTCAGGTGCAATCATTAACCTAATACTATTTTTATGTGATTAGAGCTACGTCCTCTGAACTCTGGGTCTCCCTTTTAAACAAACTCTCCTCTACTTTCTGTCTGTTCACATTGTCTTGGTTAACAACTGGTGCTTCCTGAGAAACTCACTTTCTTCACATTAAATAAATACATGGCACTGAACAAACGCTAACAGAGCAGGAATGAGGACTGGCAACGAGATTGAGCCTGGTGTTTAAGTGACTTTCGGTTTAGTCCCAAAACAAATATATAAGAATTACCCAGGTTTCTATCTTAATATGATTAAGATCATTACATTTTGTTTTCTTTATCTAATTAAGTTGCAAATAATTTCACTGTATGTTACTGCACATTTTATGATATGTTTATGGGAGATAAATGTAAGTAATCAATTTGCTCTGTTCACAAACCTATGGACATGTCAGCCAATTATTGTCAACACATGGAATATTTATTCTTTTAAAGAGTGGCTATTCAAAAAAATTCACATAAAATGGCTCTTTGTTGCATCTATGTTATGAGGGCCTAAGCTCTACCACTCCTCTAGGACACAGAAGTGCCCCTCACATCCTCTGTGCCCTCTGCCAACAGGCCACCTTGGAATTACAACCTATAACCTTGCCTAAAAGCCATATGACCATCATCTATTATGCTCTAATCTCTGCCTTTGCTATTTAGAGTTATCGAAATAAGCCTATTCCAGGATTTCACGGTGGCTTCTGATCTGTTTAAATCTTACTATTGATAGAAAAATTTAATGTTATCTGCTTTCTAGGGAAAAATTAAATGACACTTCACTTTACATCTACCCCCAAGTATTTATTATACAAAAAAGTGCTGACCCCAGCAGTCACTTGAGGACAAGTTTAAAAGCACATCCATCTGTGGGAACTGGTTGTCAACACTCACTACATGATTTGCTGACCAGCTCCAGGTCTACAGAATTAGAATATCTAGATTTGAGCCCCCAGATTTCTGGGGTTGTTACTTTCTCATAGTAAATTCTCAAACAGTCCAGAAAGCAAAAACTATTAAGCGAAAATCTCCTCAAACTTCCACCTCCCCCATCTTTACTATCCAAGGTTAAGTACCATTTAAAAATTTTTAACTATCTTTCCAAAAATGTAGATATAAATAATTGTAAATATCCCTCCCCAACACACATATTTAGAAAACACATTTGGGATCATGCACAACTGCTTCACTTGCTTTCTTTGATTCAAAATACATCTTTGACAATTTGCACTGTCAGCATGTATAGATGCACTTCATTTTTTCACAACTGCCTATTTTCAGATTTTATGAATGAGTCTTAATTTTTTAAAAACTATTACAAATGTGTTAAGTATTTCCTTTTCACTTTCTTTCATTTTTGATACAATATACCATTATAAAGAATCTTTTTCTTTTTTTATGCAATACTTGCTATTGAATCCAGGGCCTTTGCACTGAGCTACATCCCCACCCATTTTTATTTTTAATTTTATTTTTGTGGTGCTGGAGGTCGAACTCAGGGCCTTGTGCTTGCAAGGCAAGCACCCTAATCACTGAGCTAAATCCCCAGCCCCTATTTTTAATTTTAAAACAAGGTTTTGCTAAGTCATCAATTTGCCTCCTGCCTCAGTCTCTCAGAGTGCTGGGGTTACAGGCCTGTGCCACCACACCCAACATACTTTTCTGTTTATATGAATTATTGTAGCAATAAAAGTAAAATTGTTTCAGCTAATGGGACAATTAAACTGTATATAAACTGTACATATGAATGAGGGTTTACATTCTTTGCATACTTATGTGTATATATGTTTGTATGTGTAGCTTTTTGTACTTACAGATGTATGTATGCACATACATATATTTTTCATACATGAATTATGAGTGGAATTGCTGAGCCAAAGGGATATGTATGTATTTATACATGTATATATGAACATACATACAAATATATCTCTTTCCATACTTATATAAATTATACAAATATAATGCATAGTTATGGTGTATTTATGTGTGCACGTTTCCATACATTATTTTGTGTCTTTGCAAACTTATATGAACTATAAGAGTGAAACATCTGAGTTTAAGAGCACATATATGACATATATGTACAATATGGATAGATACTGTAAAGTTAGCTTTCAAAGTAATGACGTGAAATTATAAGTGTGCAGGAGTGACTATTCCTGACAGCTTCGCCACTCTTCTTTTTGCCATACATGTAGTATTATATAACATCATTCTGTTTGCATTCCTTTACTAATGAATAATATTCAACATCTGCTCACTTATTTTTTGATCACTTGTATATACCAAAAACTGCCCATTATATTCTTTGCCCATTTTTCTGCTGGGTTATCTTTTTACTAGCTTATGTATTTATTTATGTATTCTAGAAATCAATCTTTTGGGCCATCCTTTTACTGGCTTATGTAGTTATTGATATATTCTAGAAATCAATCTTTTGTCATTCATTCAAATAATTCTTTTTAAGTCTTATTTATGGTGTCTTTTGTCGTATGCCTTGGGTTTTTGAGTTTGAAAATGTGCAATGTTATGAAAGTTTCTCACAAATGTTTGATAATCAAGAGTCACCTAAGGAGCCGGGCATGGTGGCACATGCCTGTAATCCCAGAACTCAGGAGGCAGAGGCAGGAGGTTTGCCTTGAGTTCAAGGCCAGCCTAGACTACATACTGAGTTCAGGGCCAGCCTGCACTACAAAGCAAGACCCTCTCTAGAATTAATTAATTAATTAATTTAAAAAAACAGTTACCTAGGGGATAAATTTAGTGTTCTATGTGGGAGAGAGGCGACGATCAGTGAGGTTTCCCCCTCTACCTCTCCCAACGGGATGAATTTGATCTAAATCTAAAACTGAACATTGTTTTCCTTTACTAAAAGACTCAGAAACCTAGCAGCCAGTTTTGTTAGGCCAATGGAAGAGACCAAAGAAAAGCTCCAATATTCAGTGAGTCTTGACTACATAAGAGATCCACAGATAACACGCTCCCTATTGGGACAACAGAAAGAGTACAAGGCTTTTAGTCCAAAGACCTGACTGATGATTCCAACCCCTGGAGTACCTGCTGGCCATGTAGTATCCAAGATTTAAGTCTTTCTGGGCCTCAGTCTTCTCACCTGCAAAATAAGAGAAATGATCCCAAATTGAAAGGACCACTATGAGGATAAAATAAGTGATCAAAGTGAAAGTACATATACATAGTACATCTCAGTTCTCTATTACTAATTTTTTAAAGAGCACATAGGTATAAGTCACTTGGAATTCCAACAGTCTCTTTGGGATGCTACATATTAGTTGTTTTGCTAGAGAATCACCTTCTTAATCACCTCTTAGACTAATATTAAAATTAGAATTTCCCTGTATACCACAACTGACAGCAGGTACTAGGCAGAAGGGAAAATCAAGATAGAATTTAAAGGTTCAATTTTTTAAAATTACATATTTTGAGCAAAGGTTGCTCTATAATCATCTTCTTACTCAAATGACATTCCACTGAAGGGGCAACTACCTGTATCCTCAGGACAAATTGCCACAGGGAGAAAATGGTTATAGTTTAGGCTATACAGGGTCCAATAAATACATATAGATCTCTGAATTAAAATTTGGCTGGGAAATTAAGATTCAGCAAATCCCACAAATGTGATGGGATAATATAATGGTTAATTTTATGTGTCAACTTGGCTAGGCTATGGTGCTGAGTTTTTTGGTAAAACAATCTAAAAGATGCTGTAAAGGTACCTCTTAGATGTAATTAATATTTAGCAGCAGATTACCCTTTGTAAAGAGAATGGGCCTCATCCAATCAGCTGAAAGGTTTAAAAGACTTAAGTCCCTCAAGGAAGCATGAGTCTTGCCTCCAGAACACTTTCAGACACCAAACTGCAACACATATTCTCCTCTGTCTCCGCCCTGTGGGGCTGCCCTGCAGACTACCAACTTGCCTCTCCCACCATGTCCTGAGCCAATTTATTAATGTAATTCACATTCTCTCTTCATATGTACATGGAGATAGATAGATAGACAGAGGGAGAGAGAGAGAGAGAGAGGGAAAGAGAACAAGAGAGAGAAATCCTATTGGTTGTGTTTCCCTGCAGAACTCTGGCTACCATAAATAACTGTAAAAAATGAATAAGGACCTTCTCTCTCTTCCCACCATGGTTTATTGCCACAGTTTATTACCCTGTCTGGGCCCAGGAAACTAGAATTCTTAAATTTTCTGCTGAATCCAGCAGCAGTTCTTCCTCCAGTGTTCTTTCTCCAAACTACCCTTCTCTAAAGTGTCGCTTCTCTGCGCCACACAAAACCAAATGGCCTCATTGTACTGTAGTTTTGTACGAGTCCCTCTCTACCTTGAGGTTCTTTGGGGAGAGGGATGTCATAGATGCAGAGCAAGACAGCAGGATCTGGTTCTCATGGAGCTTACATTCTATTGTGGGAGACAGACACCATGAACAAGGAAACAAATATATAATTTAAGGTCGTTTCTGCAGGCTAAGCGCTACAAGGAAAACGAGGCCCTGGTATGTTGGTACCTGCGTGGAGAAACCTCAAGAAGAAGCCAGCCTTGTAGGAAACAAAACAAAACAAAACAACTGAGAAAGAATGTTCTTCCCAGAGGGGGTGGCGATGACGAGCACAGTGTTCGGTAAATTCTGAGTGAATCCTACCCGACAGGTGCACTCGTAAAATCTAGACAGATATTTAGACAAAGTGGCAATTTAAAAATGAATGCTAAATCTCACTTGATCCAACCGATCCGTTCTTCTGCTCTGGGTTTGGACCGGGGTGGCAGCAATGTCACGTGACGCGGCGGGGGATGGTGAAGGAAAAGCTGCCTGCTGCTCCGCCTGGCCTCTCAGTTACTGCACGGCCTTGCGTGGGTGGCCCGGCCGATCCAGACCTCACTTTCCTCCTCCGTGAAAGGGTCAGGGGGCTGGCTGATGGCTGATAAATAAGGCCCTGCCAGCTCTCACCCTGAAGTGGAAGTGGTTCCACTTCTGCAACCAGGCCACTAGGCCCGAGCACACGAACGGGAAGCCAGTGTGAGGAGGGGCACATTTCCAGGCTCCGAAAGCTCGGCCTAGTCCCACATATCTTCTTGTGCACGGCCGCAGCTCTCGCTGGCCGGATTCTGGACAGGTCCAGACCCACCGCAGGCCCGGAGGTCCGCGCGCCCGGCCAGCGCCGCGCGCCTGAAAGCGGCGCCGGAGCTCGACCTGCAGCTTTCGGAGCGTCCCCGAGCCGCGTCGGAGCCCTAGACCCCGGGCAGACTGGCCACGCGCGCTCCGGCTCCTTGCGTCCCCAGGCCGTCTCCGTGTCCTCGACTCACCCCCTCCTTTCTGCTGCTCCTTCCTTTCCTTCCCCCGCTTTTCCTGTTCCGAGTGGACCACGGCGGGGGAGGAGAGAGGGAGAGTCTCTAGAAAGAAAGGATCAGTGATGTGGAAGAAAAGCGAAGGCCGAGGGAGGCGGAGGGGAGCGCGCGCGCCGAGGAGCCGGGCGGCGAGGGGGAAGGGTGCGGGGTGCGGGGCGCGGGGCGGAGAGGAGGCGGCGGCCGCGGACCGCTGCGCTCCGCGCCTGGAGCCCGGGAGAGGCGGGGAGCAGCCGAGGGGGAGGGGAGCGCAGGGAGGAGGAAAGAGGAAGAAGCGCTCAGATGCTCAGCTGTGTCTTGCAATTAAAACCGAAAATAAAAAAAAAAAACTGCCTAGATGAAGCGGACTCGATTCTCGACCCAGCCCGGCAACTTCGGCGCCCGGCAGCTGGCAGGGGAAGGGACGCCAGACCTAGCCGGGACCCCCAGCCTCGGGCGGGTCAGTCTCCACCTACCTGGTTCGGCGCCCGGCCTGCGGCGGAGCCGCGCCAGCGCCATGCAGTGTCCAGATGTCGCGTCGGTTGCGGACAGCGGTTTCTTTTCGTATCGCTTGTTTCCCAAATCTAGAAGCAAAGCGGAGAGGCATTTTCATTCAAAACTGACGTCCAGCTCCTGATTGGCGGATAGAGCCAAGAGATGGCCTCGCTCTTCTTTCTTTCTTTTTCTCTTTTAATAATCTTACTTGGAGACCAGGAAGACCCTTGTCAAGGGGCGCGAAGAATAAAGGCCGGGGACGAGCGCAGGGACACGAGAAGTGCCTGGACAGGCGGGCGGAGCGCGGTTCCCGGTAGTGCCGAGTCAGGTGACGGATGTTGCCAGGGGGCGGGCGGCCAGAGATGCGTTCCGGCGCAGGCCCCGGGGCTGCCACATGTGGGGCGCCCGCGCTCGGGGGGAGGGGGCGGGGTGCGAATAAGGCGGGAAGGTCGTGGTAGGCCGGAGCGAGAGGCGCCCGGGACGCCAACCGTGCCGGCGCCCGCGTCCCTCCGCGCGCCTCCAGCAGCCTCCCCGCAGGCGAGGGCACTGACGCTCCTGACATCCTGGGCGGTGAGGGTCGGGGAGCGCCGCGCGCGCGGGGAGCGCGTGTGCGCGCCTGCGGGGCGGAGGGGGCGAGGGGCGGCGCGCGGTCCCGGTCTGCGCGGGGGGACAGGGGCGGCGCTGCTCACCTCCGGTGCCAAAGGGCGGCGCGGCGGCGCAGCTCGGCGCAGCTCCGCGGCACGGTGGCCGAAACAGCATGGTGCGCAGGTTCCGCAGGTTCTTGGTGACCGTCCGGATTAGACGCGCGGGCGGCCCCTCGCGAGTGTTGGCTTTCGTAGTGCAGATCCCACGGCGAGCAGGAGAGTGTGCGGCTCCGGGCGCTCGGGCTGTGGAGGCCCTTTTGCTGATGCTAGTGTGGAGACACCGCAGAGGGCAGCAACCGTATCCTGGAAGACCAGGTAGGCACAGGCCCTCAAAAAGTCCCGGGCGCAAGGACACTTGGATGGTTTTGTGTGGTTTGATTTAATACACATATAAATCATGTTCTGTACGAGGCTAGGAGAAGGTTACAAGGGGTGTGGTTGAAGGGGTACACTTTTCCCCCATCGGATTACAGTTACTTGGAGAGATGTGAATCTTCCAATATATTGAGTCCTGAGTCCCCTTCACAAACCTTTTTAATTCTGTGAAACTCTAAGTGGATCCCAGATCTTCTAAACCCACCTTAGAAGTTTAGGAGCAGTGGCTGTAGAATGTTCCGCGGGAGTCGGCTAGTAGACCCTACATACATACACACACACACACACACACACACACACACGATGAGGTATCTTTTTAGAGCACTTTCTTTCACTCTGGGGGAAATTACTAAAATTACTACTAGTAACCGTCTTAGTTTTCTGAAGCCCCAGTTTTTAATTCCTCCTCAGCCTCTGGGGCGGGTAGAGGACCGGAGAGAGCGCAGAGCATGGGCACGCATTAGTTTGACTTCCTGGAATACTGACACTGATCGAGGGATCAGTAATGGCTACAAGCAAATTTTGCAGCCAGCAAAGAGATAGGTTTTAGTGAAGCGTTGAAGTTTCTTACTTTGCGGCCTCAGCAATTGAAAATGATCAAAATAATACTCCTATGTTTAGCATACCAGGGAACTACAGTGATGTCCCTGAGGGATCACAACGGATCACATTTTAGTCACCTCAGACCACAATTGACATAATTTATAAATGAGGCCTACTTCTTGAAAACTGCAATCTGTGGTAGTTTCGTCCTCTTAGGGGGCAAATCTTCACTCCATCAGTGTACTGTCCTATGACCAGGAAAATTGAAAAAATATAATGCTATAATTTGCAGAATCTTAATTAGAACTTGGATGGTAAGTCTAAAAATGATTTAGTGAGGCTTCATTGTTGTGACCTTCCTTGAGGCATCACAGCTCTCATAATACATAACTCCAAAAAGCAAAGGCCAGGGGAGGGTGGATTTTTTTTTTATTGCAGATTTAATCTTTTTGACAAGGAAATGTAGATGTCCGCCAGACACACACACACACACACAAACACACACACACGGTGGGGGGTGTTGTACCCTGGATCTTCGAGCTGGGCTACATCCCCAGCCCTTTTGAAACTTTTTTTTAATTTTGAGACAGGGATCTCACCAAGTCCCTCAATTACCAAGGCTGGCCTTGAGCTTGCACTCCTCTTGCCTCAGGGTCCCAGAGAGTGGGAATAAGAAACTCTAGGTGCTACACCCAGGTTAGGTTTCAGTTTTCCTATTAGTAAAAATGTACAATTTGTAGGATAAATGCACATTTTATTTTTCTTTTTTCATATATTATGAAAGTTTTAATAAGTAGGAGTTTACAGGGATCTCATGGCTTGTTGCTAGATATGATTTTTAAATATTCACAAATGTAGTGGTGAATGCCTGTAATCCCAGCACTTGAGAAACTAAGGCGAGGTAATCATGAGTTCCAGGCCTGCCTGGGCTATGTGGTAAATTGGAGGCCAGCCTGGACTACATAGTGAGACCCTGCTTCCAAGAAAGTTCAAGGTCTTTTCCTTACCCGTATCAGCGAAGTTTAGCAACTGTGATATCTAAGTTTGAATGCACGTGTTAATATTATTCTCTATACATATGGTTGTTTTATTACTGTAGTTTAAATTACTCTATCTAAAATTATTACATTCCATCTGGAAATCTGTATTTAGTAAGTAGAAACTTTTAATATATGTAAATGCTATGTATTTTCTGTTTTAGAAATACAAAATATTGTGGCTACTTTAAGTTAGAGAAAATATTCATTTTATAGTGTATTTGTAGTATAGAATGAAAAATATAAAAATAGGTTTGTTGAAAGTAACTATGCATTTCTTGTTATTTAGGTGTAAATCAAATTTCAGGAATTAGATGTAAAGTTATTTAGAATTACGTTCAATCTGTGAAAGGCCCAGTTTTCTGCAAGCCCCTGGTGATAGGACATGTGGCATGGATAAAACAAAATATATGTCTTCAAAATATTTTCAATTTTCCAACTTCCAATATGAAATTATATATATAATATGAACATCTGAAGTGTCAATCATAAATAACATGTTATTTTATATTTCATATTTATAAACTATACCCATTGTGTTGACAGTTATAAATATGGTGTTGAGACTCATTCAGTTCCTTCAGAGTTGCAGTACAGGCACAAATTATGTACTATTAGTACAAATATCTAAGGTACACTATTTTAACTTATTTTAAAAGTTTCTGCAAATACATTCATTATGATGTTTCTTTTTATCTGACCGGAAATATGTACAATGAAATTGAGCTGGGGATGTAGCCCAGTGGTAGAGCTTTCACAAGACCCTGGGTTCAATTCCCAGAATCACGTGTGTGTGTGAGCACATGTACACACGTACACACATACTCCACACTACCAGCTCTGTAACCAGTTCCTGTCTACATATACCTGATGTACTGGGTACGTGAAATTGGTTTCCCACTATACTGGTGTGTTTACAACGTAGTCATATTCTCATTATGAAGTCAGATATCCATTTGTTCATAGCTATTGAGGAACTGTATAAGTTTTTATTCTTTTATAAAATGGAGTCGTCTCAAAGTGAATACTGTGCAGTTGGCATTAACCGTTATTTTCAATGTGCACACTTGTGGGGTTGGGGATTTAGCTCAGATGGTAGAGCACTTGCCTAGCAAGTGTAAGGCCCTGAGTCCGATCCCCAGCACCACCCCCCCCCAAAAAACAAAACATGATCCCACTTGTGTTGTGCTCTATTGATTTTTTTAGACAGAGTTCTCACTATGTGACCCAGGCTGGCCTTGAACTAACAGCAATCCTCCTGCCTCAGTCTCCTGAGTGCTGGGATTACAGGCTTCTGCCACAACGCCCAGCCTTGCTGTTGTGTTCTAAATGAACAATAACCCTTTCAGAAATCAAGATTTCACGCTCATCTTATTTCTTTGAAAACTCTTGAATTCTAAAATATCCATTGTTGTCCTAAGGTAGGAACAATAAAAGCTAAGAGCAGTGTAGTCCATAATATTTTACAGGTCTGTAATTACATGTTAGTTCATCAGTAGTAACTACTGTGATGGAAATAAACTCAACTATTTTCCTAATGTAAGAATGACTCCTGTTAGTAAAGGGATACAAATATTTTTTTAAATACTGTCTTAGAGCAAGGCTGAACATTTGGCCCAGAGTTTTCACTCTTCTAAAACCTTTATTTATTTATTTATTTATTTATTTATTTATTTATTTATTTATTTATTTATTTTTGGTGAGCCGTAGAAATCTCACTTGCCATTCATCTGACACACCTTAGGCCAAACCAAAACTGAAGCTCCAGGCTAAAACACCCATGCCCCTCTATCTTCACAAAACCCAACCTGATAAAAAGTTTTTGTGTTGCTGTATTTCTACAGTGTAAATTATGTAAACAATGGGTATGTTTCATTTTCTAAACATAAAATTAAAATATCGAATATGAATTTTTCTCTTATTTTTAAATGCCTGATCACTAATGTTATCTGTTTATTGCCTGATTAACACACTTTCATAAACACTTCACAGGCAAGAGAAACAATTTTGTAAAACATATCAAGAGCTTTTTAAAACTCCTGCACTTTCATTCAGCTATATTGTATCTAGGCATAATCCTAAGAAAAGATTCTGATAAAGATCAATACAAAGATGGCCAAAAGTAGTATAAAACAAAATTGCCTATAACCTAGCGATAAGGTGTTGAATTCTGGTGTAGTGATATTCTGGAATATTAGACAGCTACAGATTTGCAGGGTATTTAATAGAATGTAAAATGGCGACGTTAAGAAGTTAAGTGCTTTTTAAAGCAAAATACAGAACAGTAAACAATTCTTGCTCTCTTTTTTCTCTCTCTCTACACACAGATATACACACAGACAGACAGACACACACACACACACACACACACAGTCTTTATATACTTAAAATGATTTCCTCAGGATGGGAGGGGTCTGGGTAATATTTATTTTCTTTGTTACACTTTTGCATTTTCTAAAGTGTTCTGACCATCACCAGGTATAATGTACGCTGTTTTCAAATCTTTCGCCACCATAAGAAGCGTTACATTGAGGGTGAACTACTGGTTTCATTAGCGTTGGATGGGAAGAGAGGGAGAAAAGCAATTGAGGGAAAAGTCACGAAAACCGTCCTGTGTGAGACGGTGGTTTTAAGGTTTGGGAAAGCGTGAGAGGGCTGTAGCTTGAGCACAAACGTGGGCTGTGCTTTTCACCATGCCGCCCCGTTTTTAAACAACGGTAAAGCTGCAGCTCTGTTTCCAAGATTTTGAGATGTTAGGCCTTGGGTCACACACAGCATGTGGCCCTTCTTGCAGCCCCTTCCTTGGCGACGTCCCCACCCCACCCAACAAGCACACGCGTCTTGTCTTCTCGGAACGACTTCAACGACTTCGGGCATGGGCTCTCAGCCAGGAGGTGCTGAGCTGGGAATGCGGGGTGGGGGTCCCCACTAGTCCGAGGAGCACCCGCGGGTCAGAAATGGGTCTCCGGGACCCTCTATGCTCACAGCTCCATCCCCGGCTGACCCCCCTGTACCCTAACCTCCGGATGCCCTGCACCCCGGATTCCTGGGATGCTCGCTCCCCTAAGCAGACTTAATTGACCACGGCAAGCGTTCAGACCTTGATCACCCCACTCTGCGCAAGTACCCTTTCCACTTTCGGGGTCTCCCCGTCCCTTATTTCTGCCAGAAAGATTTGATCCGAGTCGCGGCCACTGCACACCTGGGATTGGACGTGGATCGGGACGGGGGTCTTCCTGGGATGGGAAGGGGAGAGGAGCAGGCAGAATCAAAATGGGCACCGGACTGGGAGGGACAGACCACCACCCCAGCTCTGACCCGCCGAGGCCTTCTGTTTTGGAAGGGGTGGGTGGAGAGAAACTCGCGTTCCCTGGGGGAAGGAAAGGGAAAGAGCACTTCCAAGACCACGCAGTCGTCAGCTCCTCCCTGGCCAGACCGAGCCACAGGGCAGAAAGGCCTCCTCCACCTTTCTGTTTCTCTAAGGGTGCAGGATGGTGCGCAGGGTGACACGTAGTGTTTTTCTACTGATAATATCTCAAAAGTTTTCTTTTTATGTTACTAATTTTCCCCCTCATTTAAAATATCCAATTGAAGTCATTGATTAGAATAAAAAAACGAGCCCAGCCTGGACAAACCAGTGATTTAGTGAGACCCTGTCTCAAAGTAAAAAATAAAAATAGCTAGGGATGTAGCTCTGTGCAAGGCCCTGGGTTCAGTCCCCAGTACCAGAAAGAAAAAAGTCAGCAGCTATTAAAAACATGAGGATCCACTTGCAAGACAGCGAGCAACCCAAGAGAGAAGACCTTAAGAATAATTGAAGGTTTCGTTCATTAGAAGGAAGAAGGCCCTTTTAGAGGTTCTGGCCCCTCTTAGGATATACACAACCAATTTGAGACCTCAGCAGATTGGCCATATCTTCATCCATGCTACTTCCTTGTGTATTCAGCAAGCCCCTCCCTGCATTTACAATTGCTGAAGTTACCAATTGTCACTAGCCTTTTCCCCGTGTTAATACAATGTGTAACAGATGGCAATAATACATGGGAGGATTAGGCAACCTGTGTATGTGTGTGTGTGTGTGTGTGTGTGTGTGTGTGTGTGTGTGTGTGTGTGTGTAGGGAATGTTCCTAGGGATTGAATCCAAAAATCCAGAGCCTTCACAAGAGCTACACCCCCAGACCCCAGCCCAGACCCGAATTTGGGATCCTCCTGCATTCACCTCCCAGAGTACGAGATTACTAGCCTGAGCCACCATATCCAGTAACTTTTTTTTTTTTTAAAGAAGGGAGGATTGAAGACAATCTCAGTATTTTCAGTGCCTCTCAATGTAGTCATTTATTTCATGATCCCTGGAATGGTACTTGCATTTTGTCAGAAGTAATAAAAGGGCAAAAATTAAAACCGTTAGCTGCATGATTCAAATTCCCAAAGCATAAAAATCTCCTTTTTTAAAAATAGTTTTTAAAAAAAATAATAGGTAATATATTGCTCATAAAGAATATAAACACTTTATAACAAATGACTTTATAATTCTTCAAATAGCTCTCGGTTTTCTGCTTCACTCTCAAAATAAAATCTCATTAGTTGTTTAAATTATCACAAAGTCAGTAGGCTATTTATTTTTAGTGCTGAAGATTGAACCCAGGGCAATCATACATGAATGTATGCTGGACAACTATTCTACCACTGAGCTATACCTCCAGCCTGAAGTAGGACTTTTTTAAGGGAAAAAGACTTTGTAGAGGTGGAACTATGTGAACACAGATATGTAATATCTTAAGCAAATTGAAATTAGTACAGTTGTACAGAGAAATATAAAATGCCTGTACTTTCTTAATTGAAGTAACTAGAAGTCAAAATATACATGGTGAAAATTATCAGCTTTACCATTACTTTGACAGCTATTGAAATATATATTCTAGGGCTCACTCACAGAAAATCTAACTCAGTAGATTTGTAATGAATGAAAATAATTCCCACTTTAAATAAACATATGAGGGGGCTTTTGTTGTAAGTGGCTCTGGGCACAATTTGTCAAATGTGGCTAATATATTGCTTTTTTAGGAAAAAATTACATTTGTTAATTTTCTTGGATAAAACCCCAGGCTGCTTCATAAAATTTTAAATTTTAGAGTCAGTCAATTACACTTTGGGTCTCAGGAAATATAGTTTGAGTAATCAAAGAAGAAATTGTTTTACCAATTGAGAAGACACTCTTTATTATTTAGTGGTCCATCTAAATTGGAAAAGATTATCTCTTAGATGCCAGATTTTTTACAGCCAGAACTTATTTTGGGGGAAAGGACTGTACAGGATTTATGATGTTTTAAAGCTCCTGGCACTGAGAGAACATACAGTATATAGGCAATATGCCATATTTTTGGAACTTGAAAAATATATGCCTTACATTTTTGGAACACTGTATCTATTACCTCTTTCTACAAGATGAATTAATAATATCTCTATATATAGTAACAATAAGAGTTTTCTTTTATTATCCAAACCAGACTTGCAGTAAACCTGACAACCTAAAATGATATTAAAAGAGAAAAAACAAAATAGCAGTGTTTCACTGTTTTAAACTGTTTATTTAGGATCAAGATTGCAGCAAAATGTCACTGTAACAAAATAAAGCACTTACGGTCAAAATGATGGGTCTTGCCCTTGCTTGCTTTTGCTGTCTTCTGACTGTTGTGGACTGTTTCTCCTCTGAAATGTCCTTCTGCCAGGCCACCCTGCCTTGGAGCCAGCCAACTATGAACTGAAACCTCTACAAACTGTGAGCTAAATAAAACTTGCCTCCCTTAAAAAAATGCTGGGTCTTAGTGTCTCTCTAAATGCACTATGATAAAGAGAGAAATACAGATGAATAATTTCAACTAAAGAATCATGTATAGTTATAAGAAAATATAAGACATGATGTATCCCACATTATAACCATAATTTTCTGCTTTTAAGCCACTAGGTATCTAATATTACACAGGTGACTTTGCTGATGTATTGGGGGAAATCATGTGCT
Source organism: Hystrix cristata (assembly GCA_004026905.1). NCBI lineage: Eukaryota > Metazoa > Chordata > Mammalia > Rodentia > Hystricidae > Hystrix > Hystrix cristata. Next base: position 55,349 of record PVJO010000068.1, on the reverse strand, counting down.
TTGCTTTCTCTTCTCGAGTGCCTCCATTTTCTTGCTTTTGTTCTCTTCAGCTGCCAGATAGTCTGACTCAGCAATTGTATAACTCTCGCCCATTTTAAAGAAACAGCAGCTGTCTAAAGAGGAATGACTCCCCTCCACTGAAAAATCTTTCTCACACTGCAGAGAAAAAGTAATGTCTTTTAACTTTGAAAGAATTAAATGCTTGTGCAACATGTGGCACTTTGAATTTTACTCCATGTCATTCACATGTTGCATAGTTGAAGCTGAAGATATTTATGTAACATTCAATTTTTTTAAAAAAGCTCATTGAAACTTTCTTCCAAAAAAAGGTGAAATTCTCTTTCACCTCAAAAATAATTGCATTTAATAGTTATAGACTACTTCAGTTTGTATTGTCTCATTTAATTGCTACTGTATCTTTATGTTATCAATAATTTATTTCCTCATTTGATATCTGGAGATAGGTTGCATAGCCTGCCAAATGTAATTGGCAAATAATTTGTGTACTTTTGAATTTGGTTTCCTCTGGAGATACACATTCACACACTTATACACACACACACATACACACACAATTGCAGTTCTGTTTCTCCTAGTTAATTATCATTCTCTGAGTTTTTATCTACCTTTTGGGGGCCTCTGTTATACTCAGCATAAGCTATGTATGTCTCACCAAATAGTTATTGACTCAGTAAATGACAGAGTTTGAAAAATAAAGCAATACAATAACTGAAGTTCTCATGAGCCCTAAAGATTCTCATTGAAATCTCTTATACAATTGAAATCTCTTATAAATATAAACTACCTATTCCTACTTTAACAGCAATAAGTGAGAAATCTATGTGCCAGAACAAGATCCATTTGAAGTATATAGGAGAAAGATCATTTTTCTGTTGTTCACATGGCCTGTGATCAGATTCCATTTCCTGTATCTATTGTGGTTTTAGGGCTAAGTACAAGAAACGTTAAGTGGTTCCATTTTCTCATCAGTAAACCTGAGAAAATAACCTACAATGTTTATGTAATAAAAACTAGATAAAGTAATATATATAAAGATTCATTGTAAACTTTCAAGTAGCAACTTGTCAATTATTAAAATGCTTAATATCCCCTTAAGAAAATACATTAGTTTATTTTTACAGTAAAGACCTATATAATTGAATTTAATTATCCAGAGTAGCTCAGATTCCTGAACTCCTTTGTCAAGGAATGTACACCTTATAATGAAAATATCTGTATTTATTCAAATTCCTAGTACATTTCAAGGTGTCACATAAAATTAGTGTAAATTTTCCTACTTTCCATTCTTAATACATTCAGGATGGTTGTCCCATGAGTAGTTTTGGGCAGAACAATTTTTTAAAAAATTTTTTCATTATAAAAAGTATTGTGTGTTAAGGGGGGTAATGGTACAGAAATATTAAAATCATTCTCAAAACTCTGAAAATGTCTAGAAGGTAACTTTGAAATATTTTAAAAATAATTTAATAATTATAATTTGAAGAACTTATTTAGAAGTAGATTACCAAAAAGGAAAAATACATTTGCATTTAGTAATTAAAAGGTCAACACATTTTTTGAGAACAAATCTAACCCACAAGGAACAAACAGGCTGGTACTTCGAAATAAAAGTTTATAGAAGGTAAACTTTACAATTCCTCAGTTTTGCCTAGTTTCTTCCTCATACTTTCCACTTGAAAAGCACTTCAAGGAGTGGTAGTGGGTGGCAATTAATGCAGAGGAAACATTGAACATAGTGACACATTCCAGAGTCACTTTCCTGATTTAATGAGTGTGTGGGGTTGTTTTTGGTAGAAGTTCTTTTGTTGTAACACATGCAACTTTGTTGCATTTTCAGAGGATTAGATGCCAAGAAAGGAGAATTAATCACACTTTGTGGAAAGGGGATTGGTTTGTTGAACCCACTGACACTGGCCAAAATATATAGTACTAAATGAAGAATACCAAAGAGAAAACTGACTTTCATGGCTCAAATAAATAAAACATGATAGTAAATGTCATATGTATTCTCAAAGTAATAATGTTTCATTTATATGGAGTCTACTGTGTGCCTAGATTTTTGTATAAGTGGTACCTCAGCTCACAAACTCAATTCTCTCCATGATTCTGGTCGTGAATCGAACTGGACCAGAACCAAATCAAATTGTCCCATAATATCAGCATTGAACTGAACCATGTCTAACTCAGTTTGCGACCGAAATTGTGAAAATAATCAAGTATGTGATATTCCTAATCCTACACAATAAACTTTTGAGATACATTTTCTTTTCCTTAGTGAGGTGAGCAAACAGACTTCAGAGTTTTCATAATTTATTTAAGCCCACAGAGTCAGTAAATATGGGATCAATTCTGAGTTCTGTCTGAGAAGAATTGTCCCATTACCGAGCACTGCATTTGTGTCCACTCCACAATTAGGATTAATAGTATGCCTGACACTTCCCACATCCATATCTATCCAAGTCAAGGTAAGTAACTGTGGCTATAGAAAGAATAGGGAGTTCAAAATCTGCAGAAAATATTCATTCATAACAGTGTACCATCCCCTCCATTTTTGCTAGCTATAAATCAAAGGGATGGTTTTTAAAAAGTTGCCTGTGATGTGTCAAGAGTCTCATCTAGCTCTGGGGATGTAGTTCAGTGGTAGAGCTCTTGCCTAGCATACACAAAAGCCCTGGGTTTGATTTCCAGCACCACAAAAAAGAAAAAGAAGAGTCTTTTATCTTTGGAAAACTAGTATTATTCATGCAACAAATATGGACAACTTAAATACTACCTGACAGCAGGAAGATCACTAGGTAAACTATAAAATTCTTTTCAGTGTAATATAGTACAGCTGTTAAAATTAGTGTTTATGAAGTGTTCTTGGGAAAGTGTGGAAAATGTTCTAATAAATGAGAGGGAAACTTTCAAGCTGCATGATATCTACAAGATAAAGACTGGAAAAAGACAGGAGGGAATTACTTCAAAACACTGATAGTTATTGATTTCGTGTACTGTAGTTTTTCATTTTCTTCAGCTCACTCTTCACTCTTTTTTTTACATATATGAACTATAATCAGGAGATAAATCATTAAAAATGGGAAGATTGGATTAAGTGACTTTGAAGGGACTTCATGTCAAGTTTCAGTCATCTATTACTACTCAAGAATATCAAAGAAGCATAATATATCATATTATGTTTCTGTGATATTAGAGACCCTGTCACCTTGGTCCAGGTCTTGCAACCTGTTTGAGGGCACAATCCTCAAAGAAAATGAAGCATGGCTGGCTATACACCACAAATGGTGAGCGTAGTCAGAAGGAAAGCCCAGGGACCTCTCAGATGGACCCAGGAACCTGAGTTGGAACTCCACCTTGTGTATAACTACTTAAGCACTTTGATTTCTTTTGTTCTTCTTTATGAAGAAAGAATAATACCTTCTATCCCACAAGACAGGTGTGGGATAAGAAATGATATATATAAAACTGCCTAGTGCTTGGCACATCATTAAGATTTGATTAATTATAGCCATTATTATTTTCTTGTAAGCTTTGAATGAACCTCTTGGTCCTATTTTTGTTTGTCCCTCTAAATTAATGCCTTATTACTTATTTTATTCCTCAGGATGAGGCTTTCTCCATATCTGTGCATACCAACAAACTGTGCATACACATGACATACATGCATGCACACACACTGTTTTAATCTTTTAGTTTTCTCAGCTGGTCAGATAGCTACAAATAGATACAAGTCATTAACCCTAAGAACTCTCTTAACAAACAAAAAGGTTATAATTCAAAATAACTGAGGGAGTGGTTATTTTTATGGGCTGCAAAGATTCCCCATTTCACATGAATCCACTCTGAGGATATTTTTAATAGTAACTTATTTGCATAGTCTTAAAAATCATATTTTTGTACACAATTTTAAAAAGACATCTGATTTATAAACATGTTATACACTTCTAAGTTTTTCTCAAAACGATCTCAGTAAGCTAAATGATAAGTACTATAGATGCTATAACCAACTAACTCTTTGGAAACTAAGGTTAAAAAATTGTAACTTACCTATAATTGTGCATTATGTATATAATATATTAAGGCATTTTTATTTTTGTATTCCTTGCTATAGTACTGCTTGAACAGGAAGAGAAATTATATAATAATTCTGAATAAGTGGAGCATAGAGTTCATAAGAGTGCCTTACTCCTAACAAATAATAATTCTCAACAATTGTGTTACATTGAATCTAATTAAATAGAGAATACTAAAAGCAAGAAAGAAGCATCTTCCATCTTGAAACTTCTGGGGATCTCCTCTTGGGAATAGATATACTGTCTTTCCTCACCAAATCTACTTGGTCTTAAATGACCTGTCTGCTCTAATTTCTCAAACATCTCCTTTTTGTTCTAAAACTAACTTTTCTCCTTGTGGATAATAAGTAAATAAATTCCTTGCCATTTTTCAACTAAGAAGTTGCTTCTTATTTAAAACATTCTTATAACTCAGATTCACTGAACCCTTGGAGTTATTACTCAGGGACACCTTAAGGGACATTTTTTTCTTGGAATCAAACAACAGTCTCTTGAAGCACAATTGTTATAATGCCCACTTTGTAAGTGAGGATATTAAAGCTAGAAAAAACGTGCCACTTGTTCAAGGTAACAAACTAGATGAGAGAGCTTGGCCCTGGATGTCATTCCCCTGCATTACTGTCTTTCTAAATTAATGGGTGCATGGAATTATTCTCCCATTTCCTTTACCTTTGAATAATTCTGTAGTGCATTTAGTATTTTATGTAAGAGCCCATCAATGCAGACTTAACACAGTTATGCCTAGAAGCTGCATGGCACAGGGTATACTTTGCCCAGATATGTTATTTCCTAAGTAATTCCCATTAACTATAAGATCCTTTCCAGACCCTGAAATACAATTATTTTTCTTAGCAGCACAAGTCTGAAGAATCATCAGAATGCATAATAGACGTCTTCCTTCTCTTATATTTTTAATATAGCTTCCCCTGGAGAGCTCATTCCAGTTGAAGACCACCATCTCCAGAGAGGCAAATACAGTGTACTCACAGTTGTTATCAATACACACTCCTGACTGAAGACATTTCATTCTTTGTATCTACAACTTCAAACAAGTTCCTAACATATAGTAGTGTCTCAGTTACACTTTGTCAAATAGTGTCATGAATGAGGATTCTGAGAAAAGCAACTCCTATTTATCTATTTAATCTATTCTGCTTGTTTAATTCATTAGAATGGCCAGTATATGCACATGGTACACAATTCAAAAAATTCCAGTATGTGAAAAGTCTCATAATAATCTAACATGGAAAGTGGAAAGGTATATGTATGCTTTTAAAGGCAGTATTTGTGTGTATTGTTTTACTTGATATAATAATCTCATATGATATGAACAATGGGAAAAGAGCCCATTGTAAAGATTATGGATATTGAAGCTATTTTTAGTCAAAAAGATTTCACAATTAAAAAGTAGTTCTTTAGTTGCATAGGACTTTGTTCTGACCCAAAGCTATTTCTCTGACTTCTTTTATTTTCCTAACAAAATCATCTTGCTTAACACGTGAGAAACTTGCATATCCCTACCTTGCCAGTCTTTTCTGTTTTGGTACTGGGGATTAAACCCAGGCCCTTTTCACAGAGCTACATCCCTGGCCTTTAAAAAATTTTTTTTAAATTTTAAGACAGGTTTTTGCTAAGCTGTTAAGATCCCCAGGCTGCCCTCCACTTGTGGCCCTCCTGCTCAGCCACCAGAGTGCTGGAACTACGGACATGCACCACCACGCTGATTTTACCTTGCCAGTCTTGCACAGCCTGCTTAGATTTAGAAGCGTTCGGATTTAAATATTCTTCTGTATTTTTCTGATGTAAATCTTCTCAAGCAGCTGTCTCTATTTTGTTGTTGAATTAATATTCACATCTAGTGTAGCTATTCGTTGAATCTTACGGTTTTGTACTAGTGCCACTGCAAGGCTTTCTTTAGTTTAAGTAGTAGGTGTCCATGAGCTAGATGCTTCCGTCTGATAGAATTGGCTTCTGAGTCCTACTCAAGTCAACGCCTCTTTCCTCAAGCGACTATTCCTAACCTTCACCATTTTCTCCTGTCCCACCATCTTATCCTCACTGCAAGCAAGCCAACATCCTCATTTATAGAAAGATGTGACTCAACTTCTTCCATTTCCTAATATTTTTCTCCCTCCTGTCATTTTCTGCTTTCTTTTGCTCTTGTACATTATCTCGTTTAAACCCTGCAACAACTATTTGAGGCAATAATATTATCTCAATCATACAAATAAGAAAATGAGGCCCAGAGATGTTATGTAACTATTCAATATTAGAAAATAAATAACTAGAGAAGTCCAAGTTCAAGTTGCAGTTCAACCCTAAAGCCCAGTCCTTTAATTTACCTGGACTTCATGCTCTACCCTTATCTTTAAGCATGTTGCGTGAATTAGTGAGTGATATGCTCTTTTCTTAAAAAGAAACATTACAATTGAAACATGCTTAAATTTCGTAGTATCCATTTTCAAAACTGCAAAGACAGCACATAAAAAGGCCATGACATTCTCAGGAAAAAAGTATGAGGATGATCATCACAATAACAAGCAAACCTTTGACTTTAGGAACTCATGAAATATATTATGATCCTATTTTATGCATGCAAGTAATTTGAGGGAGGCATGGCCCGTATCAGGATCCTGGGCTTTATATTTTAGTTCATTTGAGTTGTTGGACCTTAGACCTGGTCTGAGATGGATGAGTAAATTAGGAGTGTGGTAAGTTTAAAAAATAGAAAATTGTTCACACTATTATTAACTATACAAGATTTATAATAGGTCAACGAAAGGAACATACCCAAAGATGTTACAACTTGGTTTTTTTGTTGTTGGTTTTTAAGTACTGGGGATTGAACCCAGGGCTAGGCAAGTGCTGTATGACTGAATTAGATCCCTAGCCATTTTTACCTTTATTTTTGAGACAGGGTCTTGTTCATTTGCCCAGGCTCACCTTGAATTTGTGATCCTTTTGTGCCATCACACCAGCGCTGAGAGGCCAAGATCCGTTGGTATTTCTACTGCAAGTGCCTGAACTAGGGTAGACATATCTAAAATCTGTTCTGTTATTTCTCAAGCAGCCTAATTCCATATTCATATATGATGCATACAAACTATGTTTTTATTTCCTTCCTTCATCAGGGGCCTGACACACTGCACAAAAGTTGAAAGAATTCTTGATGCAGGAATCAATACTTGACGTGCAGAGGAATCCCTGAATTCCCTAGAAGTTTTATTCAGATATTCATGCACAACTGAACACACATTTTAAAAATAAACTATTGGGGTTGGGGATTTAGCTCAAGTGGTAGCTCACTTGCCTGGCAAGTGCTAAGGCCCTGAGTTGGATCCCTATTACCAAAGGAAAAAACAAAACAAAACAAAACAAAAACACGGTCTCTTTTGAGGAAAGGGTCCGTAGCCTTTTACAGATTCTTGAAAGTGCCTACTCTTCTCACCTGCCCACAAGTTAAGAACAATTATTATAGTACAGTTAATGGAAACTAATTTTGATATTGGTCTAATATTAATACAAAGGAAATTTGTTCCCTCCCCGCTATCATTACAACCACTATTTCCTCCTTCCCATCATAAAGTCCTTCACATTAAATTAAAAGAATTTTACATTCTTTATCCACAATTTCAATTCTCCACACCATTACCACCCAGATAGTCGAGAAATAATTGGAGGAAAATACAAATGGCCTTCTAATGAAGTGTGGATTTTTATAAAAATTGACATCTTGTAAGCATTTTAATTGGCATCATTTTAAAACTGCATGTTTTGCTGACAGAAAAGCAACCTAAACTACAACAATATACTATGTGTGGGACTACAAGAGAAGTTAACCGGGGACTGAAAAATAGTTTAAACACAGTTGAGTTATCCAATAGGCAAATTTAGCATATTCTTAAAGCATCAGTAAAGTCTTAGCAATCTAATTTTTAAAATTAATGTATTTTAAAAACATAGAGGTAATAATCAGGGGAAAGTCTAACTTGGTATTTCCTTTGGTTTGTTATGCTCTCGGGTTCTGTTTAATTTTTCCTACTGTTACACACGAGGATGGTGGAAGAGGCTCATCATCTTCTCAATGATTAGAGTCTTCATGATCTTTCCTTTTATATAAATAACTCTATCCAAAGCATTTTCTATAGGGTGTCTCAAGGTTGCAAGTGAATCCTTTAAAATAATAGCTAACAGGTATTACCTTAGGATGCGTGACATTGTCTTTAATGCTTATATGTATATCGACTCATTCAAAGTCACAATAGCCCCATAAAATGTGGGAAGCTGGAAAAGGAGACCAAGGAGTGGCCCACTTCTGAATTGTCCGTGCCAACTCTGCAGATAACGGAGCACTGTTAGCCCAATGGGTCTCTCCTCCACCCTCCTATTTGCTTATAGGCAAGATTCTTACCCATCCATGTTAAATAGACTTCATCTTTTTAAGTGCCAGTTCTTATACTAGGAATTGCACATATCTGCTGAGAAAATCCCTCCCCCAGATAGCCGTTTTACACGGGAGGGAGGAGGGCAAGTTGCCAGGCAGACTGCCCAAAGCGAAGTCTCTGAGCGCCTGAACCTAGCACGCCAAAATTGTGGGTCGAGAAGGTAGATGTGTCATCTGAAACAAGCACTGTCTCTTAGCCTTGGGGATGGGGAGGTACCGATCCTCCGAGGGTCGCTTCCTATTAGGAAGGGGAGGCCTTTGACGTTTCTGCTCCTGAAAAGAGGGACCAATCTTTGCCCATGACATCAAGTATTCTGATTTGAATTTGGCGGCAAGAATCCCGCCTAGCTTTCTAATGGTAGGGTATTGCACAAGAGAGGAAGGAAACGGGGTGGCGGGAAGGAGGGTCGCGGGAGCTCGGGGACCTCCCAGGGCGGCAGGCGGGGCGTCTAGGAGGAGTGGGAGGCACCACAAGGGAAGCTGGTGGTGAGGGAACGGCGGAGTCCTTTTTCCACCTGCCTCTGGCTGGATCCCTTCAGCTAGAACCCCGGGGCCGGCCCAGGTGGGCGACCAGTCCCGTTTGCCACATTCGCAGGGTTTTCAGAGCGAATGGCGCCTCCTGCTGTGAACAGAAGCTCTGCTCGCGCGGGAGAAGGAGGCTGGGCGCCGCACGCGAGTGACGCCGCGAGCCCAGGAGGGGAGAGGAGGGGCGAGCTGGTCACCGGGTCCGCCCCGCTGGGTGCACAGGGAGGTAGGGAAGGAGGGGGCCAGGGAGCCCGAGCGGGAAGCCGCATGGACGGATCGGACGAAAGGCTGGCCGCGGCCGCGGCTCGGGGCCGGGTCCGGGAGGTGCGGGAGCTGCTGGAGGCTGGCGCGCCGCCCAACGCCCCGAACCGCTTCGGCCGCAGACCGATCCAGGTAGGAAGCGGGTCTGCGCGCAGGCAGAGGACGGCTCGGACTCCGCAGGGCGAGGTTGGTGGGCCGGTGGGAATCAGAGAGCTCTTCCCCTCGACGAAAAGGTGGCATTCCCTGGGGAGTTGGCAGGCTTGGACCCGGAGGCCCCCTCTTGGCGGCGTCCGGGCTGACCCCGAAGCCCAGCACGCAGCGCTGGGGTGTAGGGTGCGGTTTGCCAGAGCTCAGTGAAGATGGCGCAGGGGGCTCCTTCGTGTTTAGTTTGAGGCATGCGCTTCACCAGATGCAAAATTTAGCAACGTTTGGGCTAAAACGCGGTTTTAAAATGCATTTTAAAAATGATTTGCTAGGACTACTTTGCCTGATTCACAGACCCCTGAATGGATGGAGCTCATCTTCCTTGCTAAAGGGGGGGGGGGGTGTTCGTTGGAAATCTACTGCCCTGTAAGTTGGTATATTTATTAAAATTATTCAGAAGCAACTACATATTGTGTATTTTTTTTATTTTAACCAAGTAGGAAACTATATGCCTGTTGTAGGAACTTAGAAAATAGAGACAAACATGAAAAACATTATTGTGATCTCATTTGGTTACTGTTTTGAGGCTACCTCTTATTCTTGATATTTTATTTATTTGATATAAGTTAACTTGTGATAGAGTTTTCAATTCCTTGTTGAAAAGTGTCATTTCTTCCCTCTACACTCCAGTTGGGTGTGGGAGACTACTAGAATTTTGGGTGTTTTTGCCTTCATTAACTTCCTACATTTCAAACTTAAAAAACGACCAATTCTTGGCAGTTATCACCCAAGTTTTATTCCCAGTGGTGACCATTACTTCTGATTTTAGAAAAGAAAATTCATATGAAACAAATGTACATCGCAAAAACTCCCCATAACTACACAAAGGAAAACTAACTCTACTTGAAAATTCAAAACCGCACAAGTGACTTCCTTCCTGAAACTATGCAACGTGGAATAAATTTTACAGTCTTTATAATACAGATATGAAAATATAATCAAAATGTTTTAAAACTTGAGATTATTTGACATTTGAAGTGGAGAGACATTTTGAGGCTAGAGAGAATAGGTGGTTACACCAGAAAAACACGAGTTCTTTAAAAATAATGTATGTGTTGGTCATAATATAACGTCCCTAAAATTTTGCCAGCATCTTAGAGTTTGGCTTTGGGACCCCAGACTATAATAGATGAGATATTATTTGATTAAATATAAAAAATGAAAAAGAAAATTAGAAAATTACTTTTGACAGTGATTTTGTGGAGAAAAAGAAGAAATGTTTTTTGTTTAGATCTTTAACCAAACTGGTGTTTAATACAGAAATAATTTATAGAAAAAAAATAAAATACTAAGCTCAGGGGTTGGGGATTTAGCTTAAGTGGTAGCAAGCACAAGGCCCTGAGTTCAATTCTCAGCACCCCCAAAAAAATACTAAGCTCAAATTAACTTCTTATTAAATTGATTGAGATGTTCTCTAAATATTCATTTCCTTTTTGCTTATGGTTGCTATTATTTAAATATGGGTTACGTTTGTTCAGCTTTTTCATATCATCAAGTAAGTAAAAAACATTTAAGATCAGTTTAATGACCAAAATGGAGAGCTTCATCGTATATAAAGGACAGTGTACCACAATATTTTTCTATCTGTAGCTATAATTTAGTTCACTTACATTTTCTCATCTTTTGGAAAACTAAATTAGTTTCACTTCCTTCAGGGCAGGATTCAACAGCCATAGGATAATTTATTATTCTTTCCTGATTTAGGAAAATCAAGTAATTCTTTTAGTTGGTAGAGAATGTAACTAAAAATAAGTAATTCCTCTTTAGACAGTCACCATCCCTGAGCTAATAAGCAAATAATGGGTACCCTAAAAGGAATCAGTTACCACCATCACCCACCATACAGCACTCCCATTGCAAGAATGTAGTGATGGCAGATAGCATTTAAACATTCATTTTTGGGAGTGGTTTTATTTCACAGATGATTTAGGAATTAAAAATTGAACATTTCTTATTTAATGAACTCTCAGATCATAAACCTAGGAAGTGTTTTAATTTCCTATCGGTGCTGTAACAAATTATCACAAATTTAGTGGATACAACAAGCACAAAAGTACCATTCTATACTTCAGAAATCTAAAACGAATCCACAGAGCTTCATTTCTTTGGGAAATTATAAGGAAGAATCTGCTTTCTTACCTTTTCCAGCTTCTAGTGACTAAGGTTCCTTGGCTCATGGCCCTTATATCTTTTCTCCTGATCCTTGACCCTGATACAATTTTGTGCTGACCTTGACATTTGTGATTACATTAGGCACAATCTGATAATCCAAGATAATTTCCTCAAGATCCTTAATATATCTTTGAAATCTCTTCTGCCCAGGATGGTAACATAATTACAGCTTTTGAGGATTAGGACATTAACATCTTTGGGGGGGGCATTATGATTTGGGTAACTTTATTATGTCTACGACAAGAAGGAATCTTAGAGCTAACTAGACAAGCCTTCTCATTTTGTATTTAAAAAAACTGAAGTTTAACATTCTGGTAAGAAAAGGGTAACAATGTTTTGTGACACTTTATGTTAAAAAAAAAATTAACCATTACCGCGTCTGGGTTCTTCAGCAGTGAACTACTTAGAATCTCTGAGCCTAACATAATTTCACCTCAAAATGAGGAAAAACACAGAAAATTAGTTTGTAGTAAAAGCTGGTCTATTCTACACCTTTTAGCCTTTGTGTGCCACTCTACTTATAGCTGGACATCTACAACATGTTAGCAAATGCAGTGGAATTCAACGTATAGGAGAAATGGAGTGGGTAGGAAAACTGGAAAAAGGTGGTGGTAACTGGATGCAAATGAAGGGTAATTAGACGCCCCTGATGTGTAAGATTGTCCGAGGGGAATGGGTGAGTGCTGGTGAAGCTTTATAGTCAGGGTTTCTTTCCTTCGGTCCAGCCCTCGCTCTGACTACTCTGCTCCCCCCTGCAGGTCATGATGATGGGCAGCGCCCGAGTGGCCACGCTGCTGCTGCTCCACGGCGCGGACCCCAACTGCGCTGACCCGGTCACTCTCACTCGACCCATACACGACGCGGCGCGGGAGGGCTTCTTGGACACGCTGGTGGCCCTGCACCGAGCCGGGGCGCGGCTGGACGTGCGCGACGCCTGGGGCCGCTTGCCGGTGGACCTGGCTGAGGAGCAGGGCCACCACGACGTCGCTAGGTATCTGCGCGACGCTTCGGGGGACGTGTAAGGGGCAGCTACGCCCATGCAGTCGCCGCGCACAGTCACCAGGTGAGGACGGATAATTCGGGGATTTGAACCTGGGGAGTTTTGAAGCTCAACCGAGCTTCTCACGGCAAAGTTGAGCCCTGGAGAGCTGGGTCTCTAGGTTCGCTTACACCTCACAAGATCAACTCGAGGGACAGCCCCACTTATCTCAACGAGGCGTGATCGAAATAAACGGTGAATGTTGAAATTTTAAAAAATCACTGCAGTAAGAGACACATTGCCTTTACCCCACTCGGGACACTCCCCCCCCCACGAACACACCTGTTTCGTATTGTCCTTGCCACTTTCTGAGGCGATTCTGGAAGTCCTCTTTCATAAATGTCTTTACAAGGTGTGGTTAAAAAAACACCACCCAACGGAAAGATAGGCTCTTAAAAACATTACAGTCACCTTACTCATCTCATCCACCTTACCCACCTTTTCTGGCACCGTGCGACTTTGGGCTCTCCCCTAAAGTCAAAATAACCCTGAAAGACAAACGTCTTCAATCAAATCACCAAGGTAAGCAGCCGCGACAGAGCGACTCAAAGACACTCATGAAAAAGGACTTCCAGGATTGCTTCAAGAAGTGTCAAGAACGGTGGCATAATTGCGTTTGAAGTGGGAAAGAGTGTTTTGAGGAGGATTAATGTCTTACACTGTAGTAAAAATTTTTAAAGCTTAAAAATTTACCGTATTGTTCGCTCATACTCCGTGTAACCCAAGAAGGACTCGCATACATGAAAATCCACCCTATACAACTGTCCCCATCGACCACCCAGACACTCAGCCTCCCCAAGCTGCAGGCCCTGCGGGTCTTGCCTCGGAGGCTTAGGAGGCGCGGGTTCTAGTAATCCTTCCTCCTCCTCTAAGCCTGCGGGTCAGGCATCTCTCACCGCGCCTCACTTACAGACCCACTTTGTTGGGCCAGCCCCACAATTTCCAACCCCTGTGGTGCAAGGCATTATCTGGAAATCTCTCTAAATCAGCTCTTTTGCACAACTCTAGGAAATCTGACCCTTTGCCTTAGGCGGTGGAGTTTTCTTTCGCTCCTCTGGTGATTTTTAAAGAAAAATTCATCTGCAATGAAGATAGAGACCCTTTCTTTCCGCTCTTCTCTTAAGCGGTCGTTTCTTCAAGAGATCGCAGAACGAGAAGAGTGTGGTCCTTCTTGGCTTTCCCTTCAGCAACCGCAAAGACCCCTCACTCTGTCCGCGTCCCATTCCTCCATTCCTACACCCGTCTGCCTTATTCTGATTTTTGCCGGAAGGAAAATACATATGAAGCAATATAGGACAATAACACGAATATTTAAGGTAAAATTTCGAAGATCCTGAAATCTATCCTGTTTTGCTTCAGAACTGGGGCACAGTGGAGCCTAAGAGGACAGGGTGGAGAACTTAGCTTGGGCCCCCGGTAGGGAGACAATGTAGCTACAGAATGCAAAGCCGGATTTGCAGGGTGAGCGAAACTTCAGGCGCGAAAACTTCGGTTCATAGACCGGTACACGCTCTCCTCCAATTGTAGCCTACAGAGCTTGAGGAGCAGTAAGAGAGAGGAGGAGCCAAGAAGGCGACACAGTAGAGTGATGAACTGGATGAACAAATTCAGTGGCCCTTAGTAAACAAACCTACAACATTTAACCCAGACATGCGACTTTATTATCATTTTCCATTCCTCTTTCCTTCTCTCTTTCCCTTTATCCCTCCCTCCATCCGTCCCTCTCGTCCCGCTTTCCTTCTTCTTTTTTTCCAACCTATTGTCTCCAAGTACAGTTACAGTATCATTGGGGTTTGGTTTCAGGAACCAGGGGATGCTCAAGTCCCTTATAACAAAAGCATAGTATTTGCAAATAACCTATGCCCATCCACCCACATACATTGTCATCATTATTGTTTTGTCCTATTGGGACAGAATCCAGAGCCCCAAGAATGCCAGGAAAGCCCTCTACCACTGAGGTATACCCCCATCCTTCCTCCCAAAGCCCCTAAAGATTGAATCCTGGGCCTTCACACTGAATTATATATGTATAAAATTTTGAGGCGGGGTCTTGTTATGTTGCCCAGGTTGAGCTCAAATCTGGAATCCTCCTGCCTTAGCTTTCCAAAGTGCTGAGATTACAAGCATGCGCCACAATCCCCAGCTTTCCATCTCTAGATTACTTGTAATACTTAATACAGTGTTATTGTTACAGTGTATTGTTTAGGGAATAATGACAAGAAAAAAGTGCACACGTGGATGTAAAAATGGCATCTAACTACATTTCCATGGAGAACTAGCCGAGTCTACAGATAGGAAACCCATGGATACTGTAACCCCCCTGGCTGGTGCTGGGAACCAGTGTGTGCTGTACCACTGCATTACATTCCCAGCCACTACAGTAATCCTTCACTTAAAATGCTACTGTGTGCTCAGTCCCAGTCTGGTTGCGGGAACACAAAGGTGAGCAAGAGAGAACAGAAGTCCTACCCTCCCAGTACTTACATTCTGAGAAATAGACATTAAACAAGCTAAAATGTATTTTCTTTAGAGTTTGTAAAACCAATGCAAGGAATAAGCATGAACAGGAAGAAGACTAGTTAGAGAACCTTATTGACAAAAAGAAAGTAATCACCAGAGGCAGAGAGTCTCCGGTGCAAAGACTGGCACGGGCGGTTGGGAAAACAGCGAACTGGAGCATGTATGTGAGCTAGGAGAAGCGGATAGACACCAGATCACGTGGGATCTCGTCGATAAGGTCGCTAAATTGCTAAGTTGTCCAGGCAGGTATACAAACTGGAATCCTTTCATCATCCCAAAAGGAATTTAAAAGAAAATACATAGAAACTTATGGGAAGGTTTCCAGTCATAGCACAAATCTATGGGGATATGTTCTCTTTTGTGACTCCCTGCTGCCCCAGCCATGTACTTGTGACGTTATTATTATAGATAAAAAGAAAAGAGCATCCATTTTGGTCTAGGGATGATAAGAAGCCATTAGCGGGTTGGGAGGAGGAGCGCAGGGGGGCGGGGGCAGGGCACAAAACACAACTGGATCCAAAGTCTCTCACTTGTCTGGCAGCACCAGACCCAGAGACATACTTTGGTAACTCAACCTTGGTGCCTCTTCACCAGGTGCAACAGATGACTGGGGACACAGAAAGGCGAGGTGACAACTTCGTGCCCCACTCCTGGTGTTTTGTTGGACAAACATGTGGCTTTTAATTCACACCTGTTTTCCTCCTGCAACCCCCTGGGGCCACAAGGCTGTGCTCACTGGGCAGCCCAACCGACAGCCCACAAACTCCTGGATAGGGAGTCTTGGCAGTGCAGTGGGAGCTGACAGGTTTAGCACTGATGGCTGATCCTGTGCCCAGAGGTGGTGCATGTACAGAAGTATATACAGGTGAAGCCATACCAAGCACCTTGTGTCTAAGTGCCTGAAAAGCCCATGGAGGGGAGAGCGGATGGGCGGCAAGTCTTTGATTTCTGGTTTCTAATGCCTATTTTCTTTCTGTCCTCAGCAAACAGTCCGGAATCTGATCATCAATTGGAAAAGTCAAAAGAAAAAAAGAACGTTTTCCACGCCTTTCAATTCTTCCCTGCTTTCTTACTTCCAACTGTTTTTTACATAACCATTTTTAAAACGTGGAACTGGGAACGTAACAGTGGCGGAGTGACTGCCTAGCATTTCAGGAAGCCCTAGATACATTCCCAGCCCCACCAAAATCAAATAAATAAATACAAAAAATTAAACTGTGAACTGCTTTTTTACATTGATCTGCCTTCTCTCTCCCCTAACTCTCCATTTCTATTTCCATTTATGTATCATTATAAAAGTATTTGGAATGGTGGTAATAAGAATTGAAGCCAGGGCCTTCAAACTGAGCTACATTCCCAAACCTTTTTATTTTTATTTTGAGATAGTGTCTCACTAAGTTGCTAAGCTGCCTAGGCTGGGCTCCAACTTGGAATTCTCCTGTCTCAGCCTTCCAAAAGGTTTTTTATTTTAAAAACAGAAACTTATAAGAAGGATTGAGGCCATAGCAAAAATCTACGGGGTACTTTCTCTTTCTTGCCTCCTTCTGCCCCAGCCACGGGCTTTTGATTTTATTACAGCCAATTAATGAACTAAGAAAAACTCAAACGAGTTACATGACTTTTCTCAGATCAAACTGTTGGCAATTTGTAAAGTCGAGACTAAGAATAGTTTTCATCCACTCATTCATTTATTCAGTTAACATTTATTGAGGGCCTACTGGACACTGTGCTAGGGATATAGAGGGAGAGACAGCTATCACCTTATCGCACAAAACACAAGACGAGGATTTTAGTTCCAATCACATCGAATCACAGACATTATTTCTGATACCATTACTTCACATATCTCCAAGAAAAACGGTACGGCACACTGTGAATTTTAAGATACATCAGATCTCAGTGATGATCAAATATCCGAGCCAGGATTTAAAAAGATGGATGGAAATTCCAGGAAGACCTCAGACCGCTGGGCTCTCGTACACTTGACAGTCGGTTACTATTGACTGTAGCCACGAACCTCGAGATGTTTTGGGTATTTACTCAGGTGGCAGAGCCTCGTTAACAGTCGCTCACAGCCTAGGAGGTGGGCTGTGCAGCCTGCTGGAGTCCTTCTGAGCCTGGCCTTCCGTCCCAGTATCTCTGCTCTAGGACCAGCCCTCTGTGGCTCTGACCACTGCCCCAAAATCCGAGTGCGTGCTTCTCCGCAGAGCAAGAATGTTGCAGAGCAGTCTCCAAAAATGTGGCTCAAACTTCCGCTGTGGCCGGGATACATTCCTGCAGAGCTGCTGTCTAATCTCAGGAGCACCACTGTTCCGTTATTTATTTATATTGAGGTGGGATACACATAACATAAAATTAACCATTTAAACGTGTACCACTAGCAGAATGGGGTGGCGCAGGCCTGTAATCTCAACTATTTGGCAGGAGAATGACAGTTGGAGGCTAGTGTGGGCAAAGGGCCTCTCTTAAAAAGAAGTGTACAATCAATATTCATAAGGCTGTGCAACTATGACTGTCATCTAGTCCCCACTGTCCGGATCTCTAAGAGTGGTCTCATTAAGCGTTTCCACTAAATCAATAAATCTTGTCTCCCCAGCTGTGCCTCCTCCGAACGGTTCGCGTAAACGGGGCCCCTCTCAGTGACCCTGGCGTCTGGCTCCACTTTGCTGTCGCTCGGCCGCCTCCCCGCACGTCCTCGACCCGCCCCACCCCACCCGCTGTGGGCGCCTCCCTCCTCCCCCTTGTTCCTGGAGGTGGCGGGTTCGCCTCCTCCCGCTTCTCCCAGCGGGCGCGCCGGGCCGCGGTGTGCACCCCGAGGGCGAGGCCGCAGAGCCCGGCCCGGGCGGAGCCCACCGCCGGCGCCCTCTGCGGCCTGCGCGCACCCAGGCCGGGCGGCGGTAGGGAGCGAAGAGGCCACCGTCGTCCGGGATCCCGGCTCCCGCGCAGCGGCTCCTCCAGCTGCGGACAGAAAGCAGGCGGCGGGCGCGCAGGAGGGGCCGAGCCGCCCGCCGAGGGCGCAACTGGGGAGGCGGTGCAGGCCGGGCGTTCCCCTGGCAACGGGCGAAACCAAAACCTCGGAGCCGACGGGAAGAGCCCGGGCCGCGGGCGGGGGTCGCTTCCTACCGAAAAGAGCTCAGACTTTCCTCTGGCGCGCCCCGGGGAGCGGCCGGACCCTCGCGCCCGGATGCGGCGGCCGCGGCCGCGGGAGCAGGCCCAGGCTCGTCCACCCGACGAGGAGACGGCCGGACACCCCCGGCCCGTGGGGGCGCCGCGTCCCGGCCGAGTCCCGGAAGCGGGCGGGGGTCAGGCGGGCGCCTCCCGGCCTTCAGGTCGCGCCTGCCTCAGATTCCAGTAAGAGAAGGTGAGACAGGTTCAGACGATTTTTTCCGCGCGCGCCGGTCCACCGAGCAGAGCTGCTCTTTGAGTAAGTTCTCGACTGTCTCAAACAGCTGATGGAATAACTGTTCGCATAGTCACGTCTGTAGATAACTT
The DNA here is from genome assembly GCA_004026905.1 of Hystrix cristata. Lineage (NCBI taxonomy): Eukaryota > Metazoa > Chordata > Mammalia > Rodentia > Hystricidae > Hystrix > Hystrix cristata. Next base: position 36,598 of record PVJO010000068.1, on the reverse strand, counting down.
GGTCTTAGTTTCTCTAGGGGGACGCCAGACAAAAGAACCAAGGGATGGAAAAAAGAATTGAAGGAAAAAATGGAAATAGAGATTTTGCAAATGGGAAGGGGGACAAGAGTCGGAGCAAGCAGGGAGGAATGGAAGGGAAAGGGGATGAAAAAGGAATTAAGATGTGTTCTGTACGTGTACAAACTTCCCCACGATAAATGTAATCACGGTATACTGCAAACACGGGTTAGGCAAAAGTAACAACAATAAAAAGTAGGTCAGATGTGTATAAAGTAAAATAGAAAGAAATAGATTTACAGTTTCAGGCAGAAAGTAGTACTGTTCTAGGAAATGAAGGTGTTGATTCAACTATATTACTCCTGAACAAGATTGCAAAAAGTACTTTTGAGTATCTACAGGCAAATTAAATGTATTTTCTTCCTTTTTTTCTTTCTTTCTTTTCCTCTGTACAAGAAAAATATTCTCATAGTGTTGGGGAGCATGTGGCTAAACATTGCTGATGGGAGTAAGTTTGCATAACACTCCTGTATGGAAATTAGCAATATATGAAAAAATGTAAGAGGATATTTATTTGACTCAGCAATCCCACTTCTAGAAATGTGTTCTATGCCTACATTTGGGTAAGTGAAAAATGGCCCATCTATAATAGTCACTGTAGCTTTGTAATAACAAAAGACATGAAACAACTTCCATGGCCGTAAATGAACAGAGATTTAAACTATGAGGTGTTCCTGTAATTAATAACAGTTACTTCAAAATTTAGGCAGATCTAGTAAATATATAATGATTTCCACGATAAGCCAGGCATGGTGGCAATGCTTGTAATCCCAGCACTCTGGGAGGCTGAGGAAGGAGGATGATAAATTCAAACCCAGCCTTGGGCAATTTAGTGACTTAGTGAAATCATATCTCTAAATAAATAAGTAAATAAAGCTGGTGATGTAGTTAAGTGAAAACTCTCTGAGTTCAGTCTCCAGTACCACCACACACGCACACACACATACGCACACAAAATCCCAAGATACACTGTTGAGTGGAAAATAGTTACAGGACCATGTAGGTAAAATATTTAAAAATAAATTTTAGAAATATTTTTATATGTGCTGATGTGTACATAAAGTATTTCTGGAAAGACACACAGAATGTTTACTAATGCACCAAGGGAGGATATGAAAAAAAGATTTATTTTGTACTAAATGCACATCACTGTCAGTCTTTTTTTTTTACATTTTAAAAATTAGTATACATTAATTGTACATATTAATGGGATTCGGTCTGGTATTTCAGCACATGTATACAGTGTGCCCTGAGTAAATCAGGGTAAGTAGCATGTTTCTCTCCTTGTCATTTCTTTTATGGGAGACTTTGACTCCTTCTAGATCTTCATAATATGTATAAAAGATAATTGTGAACTAGTCATCCTCCTGTGCTGCAGAACACTGGAACTTACTCCTTCTGTGTTTTGCTACCAATTTTTAAACCAGGTGTATGAATTATCTAATTAAAAAACTAATAATATAAGTGAAATCCTGGTAGAAGGAAGTGTTTCTAGAACCAACAACATACTGTTTGGTGAGAATTGTGCAATTGTCAAATTGCACTAACAGGAAAAGAACACAACAAAGTGAGTCAATCCCTTATCTAAAGCTTGGTTTCCTCATTTTAAAAATGTGTGCAAGGCAACTACTTTGAAGGGTTGTTGTTTAGATTTGACATAAAAGGTGTAAGCTATCAGCATCAGACACAGTAGCAATTACAAATTAGTACACACACACACCCCCCACTCTAGCTCAGGCTTTGAGTTTTCTTCAAGCAATTCCCAGACCAAGCTGGAATTGAATCAGAAAGAATTTAACATGAACACAGCATTTGCTCACCAGCACAAACTTTAGCATTAAACAGGAAGTCCAACTCTCTTAAACTTCATTTTCTAACCAAACATTACCTGTCAGGGATTGTATTCCATGCTTGGATACAATGATGAGCAAAATAAAAACACTTTACAGTCCATGCATGAATATATTTACATTCAAACAATGCAGAATAAAATTAATGTTTTTACTACTCCTCTCTCCAAAGGTAACTGGAGATATTAGTAAGGTGAAGGAGCCTTTTATGACATATGGCTTTTTTGGGGGTGGGGTGTATGTTGTTTCCTCTTAAATAGAATCACAGTACATAGTGTTCTGTAACTGGCTAAAACATCGTTTTGTCTTGGAGATTTGGGGCAAGTCAGAAAGTTTCTCTCTCATCTTTTCAACTGCAGAAGGTGGCCTATTGTATAAGTAAATGTTGCAATAGGCTACCTGCAGTGGCCCCTTCTTCAGTGCATATCTCTCATATCTTGATTTTTGTCCTCATGTCTTCTTCACCTCTCTGTCCTCAAATCTTCCTTTGCCTTAAATGGAGGAGAACTTTAAATGAATTTTGCTAAATGAAAGAAGCCACTTGTAAACTAAAATTTAAAAACAACTTTTTAGTATGAATATCTTCTTATTTATTGTATTTTCTCAGGAAAAGGAAAAGGGAAAAGTCAGCATATGTATTACAAAATGATTAGAAAATAAGAATAGAAGTAAGTACCTGAGTACAGCAAAATCAGCCACCGAGTAAATACTCCGGTGATGGGGTCACCCAAACCTGAGGAGGCTTAGTCTCTGGCAGTTCAGGAATGAGGGAAAGGAATGGGGAAAGAACAGACAAGTAGATATGTTCCTACCCACTCCCTCCCTCCGTCTCTCCCCATAAATTCACTCTTTCACACAAGACTTTGGTTTCTAACAATAAAAATGGAGTTACATTTGTCCATCTTCTATTAAACTTATGACCATCTTGACATAAATTTTTGCACCTGCATAAAAGTTCCTGAGTGCATTGGATATACATTCATTTCCCTTTCCTGGCCTCTTGACCTGACTTTCTACAAAGAAGACCTCCACTTGCTTCTCTCTAGGATTACAAATTGAGTAGGCCTGATCCATCCAAATAGCTGTGTTGTGCTTGACGTGAATTGCATTCTACCACTGAGCTAAATCCCCAGTCCCTCTATTTTTAGCTTTTTGAGGTGCCTTCTTAGAGGTGGACTTTGCTGCCTTGTCCTCCTTCAGACTCCAGAAGCCCTCCATGTGCAGCTTACTCTGGTGCACAAAGACACCCCCCTGGGGGTTGAGCAGGACCTGAGTGCCCATAATCAGGGACAGGAAGTTGGACCCCATGTACAGGTTGAACCACTTACAGATGCTGGCACCATGTGGCAGTTGGGGCTGGTCTGCTGCCCTGGCTGAGTCCTCCTGTACCTCCTCAGGCGCTTTCTCCATTGCTTTGACGTGGCCACCTGCAAACTCCTGGCCAGACACTGAGCCCATGGTCGTTGGCAGAGCCTGTGACTCTGGGCCTTGGTTGTGCGGCTGCTGACCCCAGAGAAGTGCAGAGGCCTACAAAACAATTTAAATGAACAATTGTAATCACATTCAGAGCTCACCCAGGAAATCTAGGACAACCTCTCCATGTCGAAGTCCTTAACGTAATCTGCAAAGTCTCACTTTCCAGATAAGATAACATCCACAGGTTCCAAGGACTCAGACCTGGATATCTTTGCAGATAATTTTTCAGTCTGCCATATATAAGAGATTATTCTGGGATATCCAGGTGGGCCCAGTGTAATCACAAGTGTAAGCAGGAGAGGTGACAGAACAAAGAGAATCAGAGAGAGGGAAGTCTGAGAAAGAATTGGCCCAACATTGCTGGTTTTGAAGATGAAAGAAGGAGGGCATATGCCAAAGAACGTGACAGGCCTCTAGAAACCAGAAAAAAAAAAAAGACAAAAAATTCTAGGGCCTTTGGAAGAACAGAGCCCTGTCAATATGTTGATTTTTTCATCCTGAAGGACTCATTTTGGACCTCTGGTCTCCTGAACTGAAAGACAGTACATTTTTATTGTCTTAAGCACTATGATTGCAGAAAAAATGCATTCGCAGCACTAGGAAACTTAGATGTGAAGAAGGGTTCTACAGTAGATGTTATTCTAAAAATAACACTCCATAACTTGTCTTTATATCACTTTTCCCTCCTGAATGTGTGCAGAACTTCATATGTCATTAAGGAGTCGCTAAGTGAAAAACCAGTGAGGCCCCACTGCACACATTTCAGAATGGCTGAAATCCCAAACACTGAAACACCAAATCCTGGCGAGGTTGTAGAGCAACAGGAACTCTCATTCCTTGCTGGTGGGAACACAAAATGTTACAGCCACTTTGGCAGACAGCTTGGCAGTTTAGCAATGACTCTCCTAAGTATCTACTCAAATGAGTTGAAAACTTACATATATTAGAAACTCACACACAAACGTTTGTAGCAGCTTTGTTGATAATTGTCAAACTGTTTTTCAAAATGTTGATGGATAAACAAGCTGGCACATCAATACCGTGAGATATTATTCAGTGATAAAAAGAAAGAAGATGTCCAGCTGCAAAAAGACAGAAGACCGTAAGTGGATTTTGCTAAGTGAAAGATGCCAGTCTGAAAATGTTGGCAAGAGTCAGTATTGCTTGCATTTGGAATTTAGAAACATGGTACATAAAGAAAGGAGCTATAAGGCACCACAGAGTCATGCACACATATCACTAAGAAATGCCAGTTTTGGGAGAGAAGGTAAAACATTTATGATTAGTGGTGCTACATGAATGGTCATGTGGCCCAAAGATAGACAGAGCCTGAGGGAATGTCTGCTTTCACTCAGCCGGCTTTTTTGTCCCTGGTTTTAGTATCCTTATGTTAACTTCCACTTGCTGTCTAATCTCTAAGGCATCTCCTACTGTAGAAAATGTCCTTTGCTGAGAAATTTCCCCAAGAAACAAAGAAGCTGGCTAAGTCATCCAGAGCATCTGCAAAATGGAGATGTAATAATTATATATGTAGTTATTATAATAAAATTTCACTGCCAATTATTTACAGCTATAGAATGATCACCAGCCGAGTGTAATCTACAGTGAAAATGAAGAAGCTTGTCTGAAAGGACCTACAGTCTGGTATGGGAACAAAGCATCAATTCTTGACAAGTCTATACAGGCAACAAATCACAATCCAGAATAAGTACATTTGTGTGCCACAATATGCCATGTAACTGGCATATATAGATAATAAAGCTGCATGTCTGGAGAAGAAAATAGCGCTCACGTTAGAGTCATGGCAGCAGCACTGAATATGAATATGAACAGAGGAAGAAGGAGAAGATGAAGGTGGGTTATAATAATTTAAAATTCTATTATTACTACTTTGCAATTCTGGAGATTAACCCTAGGGCTTTGCATATGCTAGAAAAGTGCTGTACCACTGAGCTGTGCCCCCAATTCTCAATTAAATTATTAACAAATGACTCTACACAACAAATTACATAGAAATATTCATGGGACTTGACAATTTTTTCCTTCATGTACTTGTTTCTTCAGTACTGGGAATTGAACTCAAGGCCTTTGCATTGAGCTACATCCCCAGTCCTTTTTATTTTATTTTATTTTATTTTGAAATATGGTCTCACCAAATTGCTAAGTTTCCCTGGAAGCATCTGAACTTTTGCTCCTTCTGTCTCAGCCTCCCAGACTGCTGAGATTACAAGAGTATGCCACCATGCCAGCACTAGCTACAATACAATTATTGTTTTGATGAAAGCTACATGAGAAATTGAAATAGGAATCAACCTTATTGCAAATATTTAGGTAGTTTAACAACTTCACTCTGGACAAGTCCTTTTTCTTTTCTTTTTATTGTGAAACATAACATTTATACAGAAAAATACATAAAACATAGACATTCAAATTCATTAATATTTTAAAGCACTTATTTTCCAATCAACTAAGTGAAGGAATAGAACATTTCAAGTTCTGGAAGTCCTCCAAATATCTTTTCTAATCACAAATCCTCCACATCTGTCACTTTTTTTTTTTTTTTTTTTTTTTTTTTTTTTTTTTTTTTTTTTTTTTTAGTGAGAGAGAGAGTCTCACTATGTAGCCCCAGCTGGCCTTGAACTCATTGCAATCCTCCTGCCTCAGCTTCCCAATTTCTGGGATTACATGTGTGCACCACCATGCCCAGCAAATCCTCTACTTTCGCTACATGTAACCTCTGTATTGACCTTTGTAGTAGTCATATTCTTGTTCTTCTTTATGGTTTTCCACCGGTGCGTTTCTCCCTAAAAATAATATTTTCTCATTTTATCTATTTTCATCTTCATATAAATGCAATTTGTATTTTTTCCTTCCCTTGTTCAACATTTTTAATGCATCATGTTGCTTTCCTTCTTGAGTAGTATTCCTTTCCTTTAATACATCATAATGTATTGATCCTTTCTATTGTTGATGTGCATTTGGGTTTGTTCTCAGTTTGGGACTCTTACTACATGCTTTCTTGTCTTCGTAAACTAATTATTATCCTTGAAAAATTATTTGTGAACATAAGTTAAGGTCTGATATGAGTGGCTTGTCTTCAGGAATGATTCGTATTTGCTCTGCGAGGCAGCAGTGGACTTCTAGTCGAACTTACACGAAATTTACAGCTTGAGGTCCATGAAGACCCACTCAGGCAACGTAGATATGAGTCACAAATATCTGGCCAGGCCAATTTGTTTCTAGTTGCCCTTTAGCCTGAAGGTATAGCTCTTTGATTGTCCTGAACTGGAAAAACATGGAGCAGGTCTGGGCTTTTTCTGTTCCCCTTGCTTTGAGAGGCCATTAAGATAAAAGTGAATTTGTTCTGTTCGGCAAATGCCTTCGGGACACAAACTGCTTTTGTGGTTGCTGACCTCTCTGTGTTTCTACTTTTCCTTTAATTTTGCACTGGAAATGCCTTCCTAGCTTGCTGGCTTTTCCATGCATTTAAAATATTTTTTAGAAAACATTATTCAAAACTTTTACTTGATTTTTTTGTAGGAGAAGTGCTGGATGTTACCTTTCCTCACGCTTTCAGGAAGTAAAAGTTCCACCCCAAGTAATTATTAAGGAATTCCAGAACTTGCTGAGAGGGTAGAGTAAGCTTGGATTTAGCCTTCAGTCTTCACGTTGAGTATAAAACTTTGCTAGTCAATATTCTTGCCTTTTGTTGGGTAATGGTCTTATTTTGCCCATACCGTCTGCAGACATACCACAGTCTTTCTAGCTAGAAAGTCACTGTCTTGGTCTCTGACAGCATGTTCTGTATTTCTTCTTCCAGTTCAGAGTTCCCAGTATCATCTTAATTCTATTCTTTAGGATAAAAGACTTGTAACTTGTGTCAGAGATAGAAACTTCGCTATACAAACACTCTTAACCTCATCCCTCTGTTGGTTTTTTAATCAGTTAAATAAATTAGTGTTTTCCTGACTCTATCATGAATCTATAATCAAATGTTATTTTAATAATAGAAAACTTGAAGACCATTATTTCTTTATACTTCTTGGTGAAGGCACAATTTCTTGTGCTTCTGTAAGAATCCTGAATTTACGATTTCAACTATCACTACTCTGACCTCTATTTCTGAACGTTTGAAATCAATTGAGAGAACAGTAAACAGGTTATAATTGCAATTTCCTGTCTGTTCAGTGTTCAGTGAAATTTCTTCATACTTTTTTCAAGGAAGCTGGTTAACTCAATTTGTTTAACAGTTGCTGCAGTGACTTTAAACCCACAGTACTAACCTGCAGGGTCACACACGTACACCTGAGGGCCAGTTACAATCATACAACAGCCAAGTGGCTCACTTCAGCCCTCTGTTTATAGACTTGAGAAATATGAGCAATTCTTTTACACAGCATGTCCACAAGAATCTCATAGTCATACTTGCATTTTCAATTAGCTGCCTCATAGCCTGCCCTCTGTGCCAGGGATCCACTGTCAACTGTCATTCTGGTCATCACACAGCTGATGTTTTCAGTATCTTGAATAAGTGAGTCACTGTACTGGAATCCGATAATTTGTCAGGTACTTTCTTCTGGGGGACAATTATTGCACAGTCATTTCCTCTGACAGCTACGGATGAAAGGTCACCCTGGTTAATAGTCTAAAAAGCACATTCTACTTAGTAGAGCCAACCCTCATGCAAAACAAAAAACAAAAAAGCCCAGTAATATGGTCACAATCACTGCTGGAAACATAAGACATGTTGGTGCACACAACTCTAACTCAATGCCCGACTGTGTTAGGAGTGTGAATGGAAGAACATATGTGGCAGGGGGACATGACAGAAGAAAGCTGATCACCTAATGGCAAGAAGAAGCAGAAAGAGAGGGGGGCAGGGAATGGAAAGAGAGAGAGAGAAGGAAGAGGAAGGGAAGGGAGAAGGGAGGGAGGGAGAGACAGAAAAAGAGAGAGGGGGAGAGAGAGACAGAGAGGGAGGGCACACACACACCGGGGGGAGAGAGAGGGTGGGGGACCAGGGACAAGAATACACCCCTCATGGTCACAATGTCGGTGACCCAACTCCTCCAACCAGGCATCACCTCCTAAGAGCACATTCAGCTATGAACATATAGACAGGTTAATCCACTGATTAATATAGAGCCCCCATGATCTGATCACCTCCCAAAAGCTCTACCTCTGACTGCATGAGACTTTTGGGGGACATTTTCCATCTAAAAATAAAAATAAGTTTCTCCTTTATTTCCATGCTGTACTCTTCAGAATAACATCAATATGTGTGGCATACACTGAGAGTAGGGAGTTGTGCTTCACTTCTGCAGGGTGGGGTATCTGTACAGATTATTTGGGATTCTTCAGCACAGAAGATTATCTCTTCTTTACTTATTTATTTAACCATTTTTATTTTTGTATCAGTTATAGACTCATGGATATGTTTTAGACTTTGAGTTATAGTCCAATGCTGCTACATTTTGTTCTGGATTTGACCATCAGAAGTTCTTTCAATTGGCTTTCAGTGTATCCTTTTGACATAGTCCTATGTTTGTGAGTTTGTTGTTGTTAGCATTTATTTACTCTCTAGCACCAAAAGATGTTCCCAGATCATCTTGTATACTTGTATTTCCCATTCCAGTCCTAGAACCAGCAATACTTCCAAGAAACTGTTTCCTTTTATTTGAGAATGGTATTATAAATAAAGAACCAAGTATGAAAATACTTGTTGCTGCTAGGGTATTGTTGCTTCTAGTCCTTCTAAGCTATCAATGCAGGGAAATGATGCATACTAATTCATGTGTACGTAGTGTCTGTAAATCTACATAGTCATCTATTTTTACATTGACGCTAGCATGATTTCATATTAACATCTCCGAATGGAATGCATTACCATGTAGACCCGTTCAGCCTCCTCTTCTTGCTTAGCTATAACTCACTGCAACTGGAGGATACTGGCATCCCTCTACTTGTAATTTACCACTTATCTCAGTGTAACTAGGGAAAGTTAGCCTTTTCTGTTTTACAAAACACATTCTTAAATAAGATTTCCACAAATTATTGTTGCAACTGCTTATGAGGTATTACTTTGTCAATTTTAAAATCAGAAAATACAAGATATGAGAGATGACAGGATTTGCTAAGGGGATAAGAATCGCCCAGGTCTTCCACAGTGATACTCAGATCTAACTGAAAAGGTTGCCTCAGCTAAGTAAAAAATACACCACCTCCTGTAGAAATGGGGAGGTTGATGAGTAGTGGGGTACTACAACTGGCCCAAGCACATACATTAGAGAATTGCGGCACTATTCCAGTGCTGCCTAGGAGAATAAAGACTACATCCATTGGGCAAGGTGATGCAGCTCACCTAGACTAAGTGATCTAGATCCTTTAACAATTCTCAAGAAAGCGTTTAAGATTGAAGTCACCCTACTTCTCTTCCCCATTCTAGACAGAAACCGAAATATAAGTAAGTACTCTTTACCAATTTCCTTTACCATTATCACCCCAGTTGTCTGTACTTCCTTGTCCTTAACCCAGACCTCTCCTACCTCCCAAACTTGCCACTGGACTCCCTGGTCCTTCTACTTGATAATGACCCAGTGCACTTTACCCTCAATCTCTTCTTAGTTTCTTCCTCTTTTCATATAAATGTAATTCAACTCTCCATTGAGGACACTGAATTTTCTGCAGTCCTCTCATGTGGAAGGCTTTTATTCTGTCATAACCAACCTAATTAAAGTCTAGAGGCAAATTTGGAACCTTCCTTGTTTCCCATTGTCTTTTCCTTAAATGTTATGTGTAAAACTACCCCTCAGAAAAACATATGTTGAAACCCTAGCTGATTGTACCTCTAAATGTGACCTAGTAAATATGAGATATAATTTCAGTTATAATTATTTAAGATGAAGCCATACTAGATTAGAGTAGGCTTCCCAATCAAATATAAGTGATTTCCTTATAAAAAGAGAAAATTTGAACATAGATATCCACACAAGAAGAACGCTATATAAAGTGAAACCTGTCTCAGTCTGTATGGGCTGCTATAATAAAAATACTATTGATTAGGTGGCTGAACCAACAGAAATTTGCTTTCATCTTTTTGGAGACTGGGAAAGTCAGAATCAAGGTACTGGCCAATTCAGTGTCCAGGGAGGATCTACTTTCTGTTCCACAGATGGCTGCCTTCTCACTGTGTGCTCACATGACAGAAAGGGTGAGAGAGTTCCCTTGAACCTCATTTATAAAGGGCACTAATTTCTTTCATTAGAGCTCCACTCTCAAGATCTAATTAACTCTCAAAAGTCCCACTTCCTACAGCCATCACAGTGGAGTTGAGATTTTAACTCGTGAACTTCGTGGGGAAACAACATTCAGTCCATAACAGTGGCAGAGATCTGTAAACCAAGGGACACCAAAGATTGTCGGCAAACCGCCAGAGTCTAGGGGAGTGGCATGGAACAGATTTTCCCTCACTGGCCCCAGAAAGAATCAATCCTACCAACACTTTGAACTCCAGAATGTTTAGACGCCAGAATTTAGAGACAATGAGTTACTATCATTTAAGTCACCCAGTTTACTATGATTTAAACATTTCCTAAAGTTCGTGTATTGGAAACTTAATCCCCAATACAAAAAAGTTGAGAGGTAGAAACTTTAAGAAGGAAGAACCCTCATAAATGAGTTATTGTCATTATCTCGGGAATGAGTTCATTATCATGTTATAAAATCCAGTTCAGCCCTCCCTTGTGCATACTGTCTTGCCATGTGATGCCTTCTACCGATGCATCAAGAAGGCCCTCGTCAGATGTGTCCTCTCAGTTTGTGACTTACCAGCCTTTAGAACTGTAAGCCAAATAAACTTTTATTCTTTATAAATTACCCAGTTTGTGGTAGTCTTTTATAGCAGCATAAAATGAACTAAGACACAGTGTATGATACTTTAATATAGAAGCCCTACCAACCTAATACAAGAAAAACTGGATTAGTCAGCTTTCTCATTGCTGGGACATAATACCTGACACCCACAAATAAGAAGAGGTTTAATTTGGTTCATGGTCAGAGGACTTGGTCCATAGTCAGCTGGCTTCAAGGCAGAAAAATCATAGTATAAGGGCATGGCAGAGCAAAGATGCTCAGTTCATGGCAGCCAGAAAGCAGAGAAGGGAGAAGTGTCAGACAGAAAGGATCCAGGGACCATGTATACAGTACTCAAGGTTTCACCTCTGTGCCCCACCCAGAAACGCACAGAAGTGTGCTTTGCTAATTCCCTGGGTGTTTATTAATCCAGTCAAACTGATATATCACACTTAACAGTCATGGTCCACTCCTGTCATCTTGCCACCAAAACATAACTTCTTAAACCACACTTAATCTCCAAATAAACCCAATAATAATTTAATAATTCTGCCAAACATGATAAACTATCTTGTATATATCCAAAAACACAATAATTCCTTTTGCAAAATCTCATAAGTTCCAGTATTTTTCAAAAGTCCAGATAAAAAAAACTTCTCTGATCCTTAAGGCAAACTCTTAGCTGGAGACCTCTATAAAATTCCAAAACAGGCTGCCACAAGCCATTGTGTCCCAAGGTACAATGGCACAGGGTAAATATTCCCATTCAAAAAAGGAGAAACAAGAGGATATAAAACAATAGGACCATAGCATGACCTAAACCCAGCAGGGCAAACATTAAGCCCTGTAGCTCCATGTCTGGCATCCGGGGCACATGGTGCTGAGATGAGAATCTGCCTCTTCTCATGTCCTGCAGCTTTCTTTGGCAAATGTTTCACATTCCTGGATTCTCTGAATTGCTGGTATCTCCACTGCTTCTTTGGCTTAATTCTCACAGCTTCACACACTGCCCTCTCATGCCCTCTTTCGAAATCTGCTTGGAAACCCTGACCGCACAATTCTTGCATTCTGCATGCCAGTAAAACTAGCATCACCTAGATGATGCCAAAGTCTGCTGTCAGCAGGAGCGGTAGGCCCACTTGGACCATGGCTGCAGCAGCCTCTGACTGGATGATGAACACAGTGAAATGAAACCTGGGAAACCAATTTCCTAGGAGGCCCTTCTTGAGCAAGGGTATCAGTGACTTTTCTTAAATAAAACGTTTACATGTTTTTACCCTTGAACCTGCTATAGGTGAGGTCTTGCTGATGTCTGGGATGTCCTTAAGGCATTTTTCTTCTTCTCCCTGAACAAAATACTTGGTTTCTTTTTAATGGTACTAATCTCTTAAGGAACCACATCTCCTTTGGCCCCAAAATTACATGTGCTTCCTTGGGAGGCAAAATTTAAGTTTTTCAAATATTTCTGCTCTGCTTTTTCTCCCCTGACTTTCACTATAATCCTAAGAAAGAGCAGTTAGCAGTACACATGCCCCAGCCTGAATGTTGGGATGCCTTGAAAATTTCTCCACCAGATCAATAAGTCCACTGCCTTTAATGTCAGTCTCCCTCAAAGTCTCAGGACATGGGCAAAATGTAGACAACTTTTCTGCCAGAGTATCAAATGCATGGCCTCTAGTGCACATCTCAATAGACTCATCATTCCTAACTGAAATCTCACAAGCCTGGATTTTTTTTGTCACATTACTGTCATCATACTGGTCCTTTGAGCCCTGATGAGAGTCACTTGTGATGCTCTGCTTGCATCATGCTTAGGGTTCTCCAGCCAGCTTCTCCAAACTTTTCTAATACCTCCCACAAGCCACTTCCAAAATCTTCTTTCTAAACCACATGGGTAGGTATAGTCATAGCAATAACCCCACTTTTCTGGTACCCGTTTTCTGTGTTAGTCAGCTTTCCCATCACTGGGATACAATTTTCAGTACCAACAAGTTCAAGGAGTAGAGGTTTTATTTGGTTCACTGTTTCAGATTAGTTCACAGTCATAGTCAGCTGGCTCCAAGGCAGAAACATCATGGTGGAAAGGCATGGTGGAACAAAGTTCATGACAGCTATAAAGCAGAGCAGGGGAACAGCGCCATAGAAGATGGGTTCAGGGACCATACATAGTATCCAAAATCACGTCTCCATGATCGACCAAAAACACACAGAATTGTGTTTCAGCAATCCCTGGGGCACTTCTTAATCCAATGAAATTGATATATTCCAATTAATAATCACACCAACCTTCTGAGAAAAATGCTGTTTCATTTTAAGCCACAGGACATTCACTCCAGTTCTTCATTCAGATCTCAGTTTAGTGATTTTTTCCTCCAGGATACATGCTTGATCAGGATATTTGGTATAAACTCTTGCAGAACCATTTTCCTTCTTTTTGGAGCACTTATTCACCTCACTCTGCAATTACATGTGTGTTAATGTTGCTTAATACTTGGCCTTACCTCTAGACCCTAAACTCCATAGGAGCAGAAAAAAATTTTGCTTTGCACACCACGATCTTTCCAGTATAGGTGCTCAGCAAGTATTTATTGAATGAATTAAAGCATCCATTGTTTTAAAAGTTAGCTCATTTTTGGTATGTAAATAACCTTTGGCAAATATAATCCATCAAGCCTTATCAGTCACACAATATTTAATATGTACATGAATGTCAGACGTAGAGGGCACTGAGCTTTGTTTTTATCAGTACTTGCTTCCTAAACAACACTTGGCTTCTTTCTCAGTACTATTTCTTGATCTCATACATTTTTGCTGTTATTTGCCACTTGGGAGGCTGAGGCAGGAGGATTGCTGTGAGTTTGAGGACAGCCTGGGCTACATAGTGAGTTCAAGGCCAGCCCGAACTACATAGCAAGACCCTGTCTCAAAAAAAAAAGATAAAAATAAAATAAAATATACTTCAAAGAGGTCCCCAGACCACTCCACTACTCGAAGACCTAGTTAAATGTTACCAACTATGAACAAGAAGGTCCTCACCAGACAGTGAATGTATTGGTTACTTGGTCTTGGACTTCCAGCCCCTAGAACAGTGAGAAATAAATCTCTGTTGTTTATAAACTACCAAGTTTATGGTGTTTTGTCATAGAAGCCTAGTCAGACTAAGACTGTATGCCTTGTAACTTTTTGTTGAGTGCTGGACATGATTTGTCAGTGTAGATAGGATGTTAGTGTGATGTTTTATGTTTAGTTGTCTAGGATCTGGGCCATGTTTACTGTTTGCTGTAGTTGCTGTGTCAGAGGATAAAGCCATTTCAATTATCTCCTTCCCCTTCCTTCTTGTCTTTTTTTTGTCCCTACAGACTCTTTAAATAAGATCTGAGGCTTGCAATTCCCTGTTTAAATAGGAGCCCTGTTAATACATTGGTAAGCTGTAGAAGGCAGGGAAGTACTAAAGTCTTATGATTAGGTCTTAGTCTTTCAGTGGGTCTGGCGTGGGTATTTCCCTCCCTTACGTGAAAGGCTAGAGGGAAAGGGACTGAACTGTGGATATTCCCCTTCCCCAGACTGGTTAGGCTTTGGCAGAATTCTAGTTTTTGGTGCTAGTAGAGGAGTTCCAAGAACAAAATGTTCTTAGCCTATTTCAAATGGTCCCTTTTATCTTCCTCCTGCTGGAAGCATGAAGGGGATTTCTCTTAAATATTCATACTGAGAACTTTATAGGGCTCTTGGAGGTAAAAAAAAAAAATCACAGAAGTATGCTTCCCTATAATGGAGACCTCTTTGAGAATTTTAATTCTTAAAATAGTCCACATTGAATTAGCAATTTTTCAAACATAATTAAAGCGTTCCTGTTTATTCTTGTTATCATTGGGGGGCTTCTGCTGCACGACTTCTGCTTTAGGTAAAATGTGGTTATCTGTTATCTCCCCATCTCCTCAGTTTCAGGAGGAACTTCATAATTCTCTGTAGAATTGAAGAATTTTTTATTTTCATTTTCTTCAGCTTTTTTCTTCTTATGAGTATGTGAGTAATCACCTTCAAAATTTTTTTCCATGTTAGACTAGAAGCCAGAAGTGAATAGGTTTTACTTCACACTTTAGATGTATTTCTAAATGTACATTTATAATATACATATAATATATATTTCTAATATACACATTAGTATGTTATTTCTTATGTATATAATGTATTTTCTAATATACATTCTTTTAATTCTCCTACTTTCAGAAACATGCATGTGTGCATATAAAAACTATATGCAGCATCTTGTATTTTTGGTTATTTTATTAGGGAAACATTTCATGCCATTCTTTGATACAGTTGCATAATATTCAACTTATCGATTTGTCAAAATTTGTTGGTAAAGTACACTGTTGTGGAACACATTTGTTTAAAGCCTGCTAGATATAACATGAAATTAAAAACTGTATAGACACATTGTTTACTATACATAATTTAAATCCATAGGATGAAATCCTAGATGGAATGCTTTGTCAAATAAATGTCCTCTTCATAGATATTGTCAAATTACTTCGTGTAAGAGCTATATATCTTGTCTTAGGTATAGACTGCACTCTCTCCTTAGACCCGATAATTTATTAAAGCCATTTTAATCTATTCCCAACACCTTCCCTTGCTCAAGACAAATTCCTTCCATTTACTTTGAAAATATGGCCAGTAATTCCCTCCCCTCTCATATATATCTTCAACCCATTATGTTAAGAATAAAAATGTCGATGTTGCCCAAGGCCCTGAGTTCGATCCCCAGCACCAAAAAAAAAAAAAAAAAAAAAAAGTAGATGCCAGACAAGGAAGCACACAGGTAGGAATTAAGAGCATGGATTCTGAAGTATGCAAGATACGGTTTTGGCTTCTTATTGCCCCTCTCAACTGTCTGCATGAAAGCTTAAGACACTTTTTTCTCCAACTACAAAATTGCAGATAATTATAGAATCAAACTATTTGTGTAATGAAGACTATGAGACGATAACATTATTTAATGCATTTTGATAGCTTATGGTCTCTAGTAAGAACTAAAAGAAGGTTAACTATTTTAACAATGGCTCTCCTTGGCTCCCAGAAGCCTTGCTTCCTTTTATTCTCCCCAAACAAAAAGCAAAATCTTTTTACCAGACACAGATTCCCTTCTTGCCACCATCAAAACTCTAGTCAGACTTGTTTTTGAAAGGCTAGTGGTTTTTCTTGACTATGCTTTTGAAGTTTACTCACCAATGCTCCTAATTCTGGCTTTTTCTCTCATCATATCAGCAAAAAATGGCAAATAAACTTCTCATTCTCAACCCAAAATAATCTTTTCTTTTTTGCAGTAACCACGTGCATGCTAGGCAAGCACTCTACCACTGAGCTACACTTCCAAGTCCAAAATGAATGCTTATATTCCATTTTCTCTATATTTCTGTGCATTTTGACATTATCACCTCCTTGAGAACTTTTCTTTGCTTTCTATGACACCTGTAACTACTGATTCCCCAACCCATGAATCTCCCTTTCTGTTTCTTTGGCAAACTGTTCTTTTTTCCCTCTATTTGTACCTAAGTGTGGACATTTCCTAGGCTGCTTCATTGGATTCTATGAGAGTTAATCTTGGATGTCAGTTTGATTGGATTAAGAGATGCCTGGTGAGGTGATAAGATTATGAGCATGCTAACCTCTTCAGTGAATTAATCCATCGATGAGTTCATTAGCTGAGCCGGCTGTTAACAGGTTGGGCCTAACTGAAGTACGTCAGTAGGGGCATGTTTGTGTCCTGGCCCCTTCCTCTCTATCTCTTCCCATTTTGTTTTGCTTTCTGGCTGCCATAATGTAAGCAGTTTACCTCCACCATGCTCTTCTGCATTTATGTTTTTGCCTTGGATGGAAAACTTTGAAAACATGAGGAAAAAAACAATCCCAAACATTTTTCCTACTTCAAGTTGTTTACCTCAGGTATTTTTCACAATGATGAAAGGCTAATTACTACAGAAAACTGATACCAGGAATGGCGTCATTACTACAATTTTATCAGACCATGTGGATCAGAACCGTCTAGAAGTGGTTTGGAGGAGTTTGGGAAAGTTTGGAGAAATGGATTTGAGAAAGCCTCAGATACTGTAAGTGGAGCGTGGTGAATTCTAGTCTGGGCTCAAAAGACAAGGATGGCTAGGAATATAGACAGTAAAGGAAGACAAACAGTAAAGACTGTGTTGATGTTTCAGACGGGAAGGAGAACTCTACTGGGAATTGGACTAGAAGCCACTCATTACACTGTGACAAAGAACTTGCCCAAGAACTTACCCAACACTTTGTGGGTGGCTGGATTTAAAGGTAACAATTTACATAGTTACCTGATGGAGGGAATTTCAAGGGAACCCAACATTTAAACTGTGTCATAGGTATTGCTGGCAGATCAATACCGAAAATCAGGAGCCAAAAGATTTGAAAAACTTGCAGTTTGACCACAAAAGATACACAGAAAAGCTAGGGACAAAGAAGGAATAGTTGCTGAAAAGATTAGCACCATTAAAAGGCAGCCAAGTAATTTGCCTTGGGATGATAAGAAAGATGCCTGGGGGCATCCGGGGAATTAGAAAGACCCCACTGACTCAAGGACATAAGGGTGTAAACCTTTCATTTGAGAAGGGACTATCTGGTTCCTCTACTTGGAATAAGGCTCCCTAGGGGATTTGTTATCCAGGATTCATTTCACTACTCTCAACCATCCAGGCACTCAGATGCCCCTGAAGCTGTGGTCCATTTGAGTCCAGCTACTGCTCAAGCCAGTGGAAGACCTTGGCATTGTCTATGTGATGCTGATTTTGCAGGCATGCAGAATGCAAGAGTTACGAAGTCATGGAAGCATCCTTGAAGATTTCAAAGACAGGACTTGGAGGTCAAGCACTGTGTGACAGCTGAAGTACCTGCAGGCAGTCCCCAAAAGGGTGTCACACAAAACTGAGAGAGTGGCGCAGAAGCTAAAATGGAGACCCTCGCTAGGTATCAAGTTTACAAGGGGAGGACTTGAGACAGTCAGTCTTGAGTGTCAACTTGATTGGATTAAATATGCTTGAAGAGGTGACTGCATATTGAGTGGGCCGTTAGGAGGTGGAGCCTAACTGGAATAAGTAGGTCACTGTGGGCACGCCTTGAAGGCCCCCAGCCTCTTCCTCTCTACCTTTTTTCCTTTCTCTTTGCTTCCTATCATAAGGTGAGCAACTTTCGTCTTCCACCTTTCTGCCTTCATGTTTTTGTGTTGGAGCAAGCTTAACAGGGACTGAAATTTCTTAAATGGTGAGCCAAAAAAATCTTCCTCCTTTAAACTGTTTAAGAATTTGTCACAGCAATGAAAAGCTAAAACACAGACCACTTCACGTCTTTAAATTAGTAGACTTAAATTTTACAGGAGTTTTGAATTCACGAAAGAATGGAGTAGAAAACACATACCTCTGTCTCCACACATCCCTCTACCAGCTTGACATCCTGCACCACAGTAGTACATTCATTATAACTGATGAACCTACACTGACATATCATTAACAGCCAAAATGCATGGTTCACTCACTCCCACTCTCAGTGTTGCATATTCTATGGGTTTTGACATGTATTCACCATTGTAGTATCACACTGAACAGTTTCACTGCCCTAAATCCTCTGTTCTCTATTTGTCATTTTATCCTTTTTAACCCCTGAAAAGCCAGTGATCTTTTTACTGTCTCCACACGTTTGCATTGTCCAGAATGTCACAAAGTTGGAATCACACAGTGTATAGACTTTTTAGACTGACTACTTTCACCTAATAATATACATTTAAGATTTCCTCTATATCTTCTCATGGCTTCATAGCTCATTTCTTTTTATTACTGAAAAACATTTCATTTTCTGGATGGGCTAAAGTTTATTCACCAAGTCTGTAACATCTTGGTTCCTTCCAAGTTTTGGCAGTTATGAATTAGCTGTTAGAAATATTTGTGTACAAGTTTCTGTGTAGACCTATACTTTCAATTCATTTAGGTAAAACCACAAAATGTTATTGCTGGATCATATGGTAAGAATATGTTTAGTTTTGTAAGAAACTACCAGACTGTCTTCCAAAGAACCTGTACCATTTTGTATACTAGGAATGAATGAGTGTTCCTATGGTTTCACATTTTCATTACTATTTGCGTTGTAATTCCTTGGGGTTTTGGCAGTCTACTGGGTGTATAGTGTTATCTCATTGATGTTTTAATTTGAAATTCTCTAGAGACATAAGACGTTGAATTTCAGTGCTTACTTTTCATTTCCATATATTCTTTAATGTAGTGTCTGCTCAGGTCTTTAGTCAATGTTTTAATTGAGTTGTTCATTTCCTTATTGTTAAATTTTGAGAATTCTTTCCTTACTTTACACACTGTCAGATATATCTTGCAAATATCTTCTCCCAGTTTGTGGCTTGTCTTCTTATTTTATGCCCTTGACAGTATCTTTCACATGCAGAAGTTTTAATTTTAAGGCCATCTGGTTCGGGGTTAGGGATTTAGCTCAGTGGTTAAGCACTTGCCTAGCAAGCAGAAGGCCCTGAGTTCAATCCCCAGTAACCTCCCCCCCAAAAAGAGGACATCTAGTTTAACTTTTTTAAATGGATTGTACATTTGGTTTTGAATCTAAAAGCTCAGTACTATAGTTTTCTCCTATGTTATCTTTCATGAGTTTCATAGCTTCATGTTTTGAGGGCTACAGTTCATTTTGAGTTTTCATGAAAGATATGTGCACTGTGTCTAGGTTCAATTTTTGCACATTGTACATTTTGTTGAAAAGAATATCTTTGCTCCATTGTTTTACCTTTGCTCTTTGATCAAAGATCAGTTGATGGGTATTTTTGTGGGTCTATTTCTTGGCTTTTAAATGTATTCTACTGACCTATTTTGTCTCCTGTCTTGATTACTGTAACTGGATAGTAAGTAGAAGTTGAATAGTGTTAGTCCTTGGACTCTGTTCTTCTCTTTCAGTATTTAAGTGGGTAGTCTGGGTCTTTTGCCTTTTGATATACATGTTAGAATCAGTTTATCAATGTTGCAAAATTAGCCACTGGGATTTTCCTGAAAAAGATTGACTTGGAAGACCTGATATCTGACCAATATTGAGTCTTCTGCATCTCCATCTGATTAGCTCTCTTTCAAGCTCTTCAATGTTTTGAAAATTTTCTCAAAATATAAATCAGTAGGTCTTATATTTTGTTAGATTTATACTTACTTTACTTTTTGAAATATGCTAATATAAATGGTCCTGTGCTTTAAATTTCTAATTGCTAATTTGTTAATTGCTAATGTATAGGAAAGTGATTGATTTTTGTATTTTTACCCTGTATCCTGCAACCTTGCTATATAATTTATTAGTTCCAAAATTTTTTTGTTGATCATTTTGGATTTTCTACATAGACAATAGTATCGTCTGTGAACCAAGAATTTTATGTCTTTCTTCCCAATCTGCATACATATTTTATTTCCTTTTTTGTCTTATTGCAATAGCTAGAATTTCCAGTATTATGTTGAAGGAGTGGTGCGAGGGAACTTCCAGTAATAGGACTTCTAGTATTATGTTGAGAAGGAGTGGTGAGAGGGAATGTCCTTGCCTTGTTCCAGAGGCCTCTCCACTTTTCACTGCAAGTCTTCTTTAGGTACCATCTTCCATTCTTGGCTTCACTTATTATATTAATGGTATATAAAACACAAAATTATTCATTTTATAAGCATGTTTATATTAATACATGTTTTTACACACACAAACATGTATCTCTAGTTCAGAATTAAATTACATGAGGCCATTCCACTCATGAGCTGTTATGGTTTGTGTCTAGATGTCCCCCCAAAGCCTCATGTGGTTATAGGTGGGGCTTTTCAGAGGTGGCCAAATCTAGATTGTGTGATGCTGTGATTAAGGGTGTGTGATTACTAAATCAATCCACTGATTGGTTTGGCACCACCCTAATCCTGTCAGTCAGGATAAAATAGAAGGGGTAGAAAGAAGCCACTTAGGTCCCTTGTCTGCCTTGCTGCTTTCTGTCTGTCTGCCATGCCACCCTGAAACCTCTACAAACTGTGAGCTAAATAAACCTTCCTCCTTTAAATTTGGGTGTCAGGTATTTTGTCTCAACAATGAGAGAAAAGTAACTAATACATAAGTTATCTTAAACAAACTTTGGCCCTGTTTACCAGAATAATTTCAAGTAATAGCATATTGATAAAAGAAAAATTTGGAGATGTCCTAAATTTAATTAGCCAGAGGATGGGGCTGGGATGAGATAAAGGAAGCTAATCTCTTACCAGCTGCAGGCAATACTGACAAAAATATAGTTTATGTTGAAATCCTGATTTAAATTTGAAAATAAATAAATAAATAAATAAATAAATAAATTTGATCACAGCCAACCACAACAGCCAGCATTCCCACACTGACATACAAACTTTCCAGGATTTTCACCCCACCCAAGCCAAAGCAATATGAAATTACTTCTCATTGCTCTATTCTCCTTGCAAGGACTGTTCTCCTTGCTTCTTCACATTATCCAGTCCCTCTTATCTATAGCCAGTACACATTCAATGTAAACAATTTATGCATTCCCTCCCCAAAGTTTGTAAAAATGTCTCAGCTCTAAATCTGGTAGACAGTTTTCCAACTACTACCTATATTTGCCTCTGGTAGTTTGTGAAAACTCCTCCCAGGACTCAGTTCTGTTTCTGGAGAGCAACTGTAATGGTTCTATCAACACTTTTATTTTAGAGACCTCCTTGGTCTCAAGTGTTTGGGTTTAGCAATATCTAGGACTAAATATAGTGCAAAAGTAACCAGGATAATTTGTCAGATTTCGCCCAAGAGCTATTTGGATCCAAACAGCACCCATACTAACATTAATCCCAAGAGGAACAATTTCTAGTAACATTTCAGATTATAATTTAGTTTGAAACACATCATCTAACAAATCAATGTGTTCTAATTCTGGATACGACTTGGCCATCACCGCCTGCTGTATAACAAATTGGGAAGAGACCTCACATGGCTGGTTGGAGGTGGTGTGCTAGAGATACTCAGAAAAAAGTCACAGAAAAATGCAGGGACTCTGAAACAGAGGAGGCAGTCACACCCCGAAAGGGAAAATATATCTGAAAGACATCCGGGTAGGTCAAATATCTGGGTCATTAAAAAGTGGAGGCAGGAATGCTGCTGAACTGCACCCTCGCACATGGACAGACAGACAGATACACACCCTGAAGAATTTAAAAGCCTGAGGGAAGGAGCCAGTGCCACAGAAGCCAGACTTCTGAGACAGGCTTTTCGTCGTCCTCGAACACCCTCCTGCCCATCTAAGTGGGGGAACCCATCCTGGGAGTACACTGCGGTTGGCGCCTTAGGGACGCCACCAGTGGCAAAGAGGGAAAAGGGGAAACAGGTGGCCCCTTTCTCCGTCATTCTGAGCGCCGGGTCCTGGCAGTGACCGATCCAGCGCCCACCGCCGATAAGGGGAGCTCTGCGCCCTGGACAGAGAGACTAAAGCCCGCGAACGAACCAACGAAAGGGTCGCCAGGCCGGGCGTTGGAGGGCGGGGAGACCTGGTTCCTCGGGGTCACACCCCTGAGACCTGCGGTACAGAAAGACCCACCGGACGCTTCTCTGCTGTTTCCACAGAGCCTAGAAAGATCTGAGTCAGGGGAAAATCCTAAACCCCAACTGCCTTTACCTGCGAAGAAACCAAGCCTGGAGACTGCACCAGGTCCTATGGCTGGAAAGGGCGCTCTGGAGACAAGGATGGTTTGGGACCTCGTAGTGAAAAGAGGGAGGAGGTCAGCTGGGGCGGAGGCCTTCTGGTGACAAACTGGGCGGAAAGCCCCTGCACGGAGACCAAGGATTTGCCCAGCAGCAAGGGAGCCCAGGAACAGGAGATCGGTGGAAGGCGAAGGAGAATTCGGTGGCAGGCAATTATTTTACATCCTCCTCTTCCCAAAGTAATTGAGGTGTTTGGATCTTGAGACAGACACGAGACCCTGCAGTTAACCACGCCCAGAGCGCGGCACACAGCCGGGGGTTGGGCAGGGACCCCTCACCACCCGCCAGCAGCTGGCGCCCTGCAGGGGGGGGCCTGGGCGGAGGCCTGCGGCGGACCCCCACTGAGGAAGGGGGGCGGCCCGCCTGGAGGTGTTTGGGGGTTTCCTTCCCGGAAGGTCTGTTCCCGGTTCCCTCTCTTTCTCCCTCTCTGCCGCTTCCTCCTCCTCCCCCTCCTTTAATTCATTTGCTTCGTTCCTTGCTTCTGTATCAATACTATTTTTTATTTGTTTTTTCTACTTTTAAAATGTTTCTTTTCAAGTATTTTTCGTTTATTCTGATTTCCCTTGTCTTTCTTCTTTTTTCTTTTTAACCTTTCCTCCCTGTTCTCTGCAGTCATTCTTATTTTACTTATCCCCGTTTTCCCTCGCCTTTTCTCCACCTTTCATGTGACATATATATAGCAGGTGCCTGTATTAAAAAAAAAGAAAAGAAAAAAAGAAAAAAAGAGAGAGACAGTAAGAGTGGACCAGTGCTTAAATTGAATGGCAGCATTTGTGGTCATGTTGGGATACCCCCAACATAACTGTGATTAGAAGAGTCAAACAAAATTAATCACAAATGTATCAACACGTTCTGAAAACCTCACAGCTTCCTTCGAGCCCCAATTTCCCCTCCCTCCCCCTACATCGCTCCCCAGTCCTCACAAATATTCTCTTAAAACCCCTGGACACTAATCCTTTACTCCAAATATAAAAGAGCTTCAACAGAGCTGGACCTTTATTTTGACTTATTAATATTTTCCCTACCTACCAAATAAAAAATTGCTACAAATTAACATTTTAAAACAATTACCCATACTTTAAATTATCTCAGTTTCTGTGGGTTGGGAGTCCTGGTTGGGTCTTTGCTTAGTCATATAATCTGCATTCACCACGTGTGTGGGCTGGGTCTTTTTCTTTCTTTCTTTTTTTTTATTTTTTTTTTTTGAGACAGAGTCTTGCTATGAAGCTCAGGGACAAATCTTGAACTTACTATGTAACCCAGGCTGCCCTTGAACTCATAGCAATCCTCTTGTCTCAGCCTCCTGAGTACTGGGACCACAGGCATGAGCACCATGCCTAGCTTGGGCTGTATTTTCAACCAAGTGAAAATTCTGGATAAAGGGCCCATGCATTTAAATTTTGATAAAAGGTGTCACTTGTCTTCCCCCCAAAATCACTCATTTACACTCTCATGAATTCGCTTTCCAAAAATGGATGTAAGTAACCTTGTAAATCTGGTGAGCTTAACTATATTTAGATAAAATGCTTGTTTTGGCGCACATACTTGTTCTTAGCTTTGGTCGTCATGCCTGCATCATGATAGTTTAAACAGACCAAAGTTTTGGCTTTTTGGCCCAGAGATGTAATCTTTCTTGGAACATCCTAAAATAGTTTACTCCCATTATCTGACCTTTCACTTAGTGACTCCCTGTTTCTGTGAGATTTGCTGGGGGTTCTTGACATAGACTGGGGCATTGCAGGAATTTGACATAATTTGACCAATTCTTTTAGGTACAAAAACCAACCAGATAAAGAGGAGGGTGGGGGGGCACTAGAGGTGGAGGAGGAATACAAGTACTATAGTCAGGAAAATATGAGAGCAAGTTTTTTTTTTTTTTCTCCTTTAGTAATTTTGCTCAAAATTGGTCACGGAGAACTGAAGTTGTATCAACTTGTACCTTACTGGGCAAGCTCTTAAAAGGGCAGATGTTCACAAGCAGTAGGACTGAAGGAGTAACCATTTTAAATATTAATACCTGTTCTTGGATTCTGGGTGATACCATCATTTTTCGAAAACATAGTAAATACAGAAACTAAAGTTAAAGTCTCAAATGAATCACAATTAAGAGTGAAGAGAGCTTTGATTTGGGGAAAGAATCTGGGTGTTGGCACAGTGCAAGTTTTTACTCCAAGTTCAACGAACAGAGGCAGATTTATGATAAGACTTTCGTGGCTGAAGCTTTAAACCCTTCATTTGCTCAGATTCCATATATATAGTATTTTAGAATTCAAAAATCAAATACATAGGGGTCTTTGGAGATATATATATATATATATATATCTATATATATATCTATATATATATCTATATATATATATATCTCACATATTTCTGAATCAGAGGACTTGGCATTTATTACTCACCTAGCATCACCTTGCTGGATTCCCACCCCCAGTACCCTCTCCCTGAGATGACATAATGTGGACCAGATGGTCACTTATGTTGGCAGATGATTACCCCACAGTATAGGAACCTTGCAATCATGCAATTCATAGGTTATAGACAGCTGTTGTCATATCTGTCTTTTGTCACTTCTGGATATTTACTGTGGAATGTAAGTAAATCTTCAGGGATGGAGGAGATAGGGGAATATTGCCAGCTTTACCGTACTGAGTATAAGCAAGTAGCTCCAGGGAATGGGAGTTTTCAACCTTTCTGGAATGGTCTATACTCTCAGGCTCTAAGGCATGTTTTCTAATTAATAATTTGTGTGTGCTCTTCCCTTAGAAAGCTTGGACTCTGCAGAAAACTGAGGGCATCCATTGAAAAGTGTTTGCTAATGGCCCCTTAGATCGAAGGTAGGTGGATAAGATGCCAGAGATAGGTGGCTTCTCATGATCATAAAATTGGAGGTGAAATTTGGAAAAAGTAGATTTTTGTATTTTTTTTTAACAAAAAAGTCCAAACTTAGCACGTTTCAGGTTCCACAAAACCTGGATTTGCCTCTGCTCACAAGTGTGTCTGCAGTTATTTGTTGTGGAGAGAAAAAAAAAAAAACCAGATTGGCAAAAAAAAATCACACAGTAACCAGGCAAAAATATATTTTCTCTTTTCTGATGGAACGTCAACTCTCCCTGATGCTTCGCTTGCAGCCCTATGAAGTGGTGACTCTTTCATGCTCACATAGCTCTCTGGACCTAGGCTAGTTTTAGCCTTGCTTCTCATTATGTTGAGAATATTTTCCATTATTTCTAAACCCACCAGCCACCCTATCCTGTAATTCACCCTAATTTCTTAGCAGTTTTAGGCTTTAAACTCAGTCTCCCTCTCTGTAAATCTATTCCTACTTCCTCAATATAAAGTAGCTGTACATTTTCTGGTTTCTCCCTTCCTTGACTGCATCCCCTCTGATTAACTTGCCCTCCACCCTGCCTCCCCTCTGATTAACTTGCCCTCCACCCTGCCTCACCCCCATATTCATACTCTACGTCACTTAAATGCAATTGCAAATCCTCATAACCTCAACTTCATTCATCTTACCCTCTGACGTCACCTTTTCTATTGCTGGCTCACTCCTCTTTGCGCACAATGAACTCTAATCCATGATTCTACCACCTTTTCACCCATTTTACGTCATCACTCTTCTCCTTGCCCAATTTATACTCACATTGTCAGGGTCCCTTGAGTTTTACAGTGTTTTTATATTGGGAAAAACCATAACTTGATTAAATGCTCACCTCTTGCCAAACTCTACCTGAATTCAAATAGCTAAATGGGATTTACAAGAATCTTTTCTTAACTCCTCTTCATCTGCAAGTTACCATCTACTTCTTTGCTCCTTTTACAGGAAAAAAAATTCAATAGCCTTAAAATAAAAGTATAAATTTTTACAAATGAAATTAAATGATGTCTCAAAGTTGCTTCAAAATAACATGAGAAGTGCAAGACCCAGAGTTCAATCCTCGGTACAAAAATAGTAATAATAATAATAATAATAATAATAATAATAATAATAATAATAATAATAATAATAATAATGTTATGAAGAGGAGAGACAGGGAAGGGAAGGAGAATGAACAGAAAGGAATTAAGATGTATCATGTACATGTACCAGTTCCCCACAAGGAATGTAAACACTTTGTACTACAAACACATACTAATTTAAAAAACGAAAAAAGATTGGGAAAGCTGTAAAAAAGTAATATGGTAGAGTAGCTACAGAGTGGTTGGGAAAATAAGTGAACAAGCTTGGGCATAAGTTAAAAATGATTGAATCTGGTGACAGATACAGAGCATTTCATTTTTCTTAATCTATTTTATAGGCTTGAAATCTTCCATAATAAAAATGTTTATTTTCAAAAGTAACAATAATTGCTACAGCAATTTTTTTTTTTAAGCTCTAAACCTACTCTGATTAAACTTTTGCCTTCAACACTCTGCTGAAACTACTCTTGGTCACAGTTACAACTTCTAATTGCTCAATTCTTCAGAGGTGAATTTGGGGAAGCTTTTAGGAGTCTTGGGTCATACGGTTCAGGCTAATTTGTCCATAAAAACCAAGGATCATCATTCAGCAGCAAGTCTAAGCATGCCTCGCCCGTTCCCAGTGGCAGCTGTATTCTAAATATACTGTGTATGTATCAGCTTCTGCATTGCCCCATAACTGACATCATTTAGCAAAGCAGGCTCCATTCAGTACTACAGGAAGAGTCAGGCAATCCTCAGACCCTCCTTCCTGACTTGGAATCGCTGCACCCAGGGAGGAGACAGCAGAACACCATTTTGAGACAGTTATTTACCTAGTCAAATTCATCCCCACATAGTTTTTAGTGTTTGTTTCCCTTTTTAATTCTTTTCTATATGCACTTCTGTCACTTTTGAAGTTGGAATTTCAGTGTTTATTCATATAGTGGCTAATTTCATTTTAATGTAAATAAGTATAATATATGGATGCTTGTGTTCTTACCCCTAATAACTCACTTTTTTAGCAGATGAATTTAGTTTTGTTATGAGGCCTTAGAGGTGATAAAAAGGATCTTTTAATTTTGTCCATTCTTCTAGGTATTCTGGCTTCTATTCTTGGGTCAAGTTAAATTGATACAAAAAAATCCGTATGTATACTTGTTGTATTAGTTACTTTTGAGGAGTCAATGGTTTGCAAGAAAGCAGATTTAATAAAGGACATTTACACATCATAACAGTCACACACAAGCCAAATGCAGTAAGAGGGCTGAACGTCTGTCTATGCACTGGAGACCTGAAAGATCCAATCAAGGGCTGGGACCCCACGGCACTGTCCCATGTACATCCGTGTAGAAAGACTGAAGAAATCTGTACTGGAACCAGGGTATAACACTCACAACAGAGATGAAGACCAGAGCTCCCCCAAATCCAACAGCAGCCATCCCCAACAACAGCAAGGCCTTGAGCTCCTTCTGTGATGAGAATAGCCGAGTTCCCTTTGCAAGAACCAGTGACAACAGATTCTCTTGGGAAACAGCCAGCCCCTATCTTCTGCTCCCACTCTCTTTATATTGTATAGGCAACAATCCTCAGGTGGATCCTCTCCACCCAGAAATGCACCAACTCAGTCCAGCTGCGAGTTCCTGCTCAAGCTGACCACAGTAAGTACACCATACTTGTATTAAGAACTCTACTTAAAATAGGAAATAAATGCAGTGTTATAAATACATCATTAAACTGAGTTAATAGGTCAGAAAGTCAGAATAGGTACAAGTGAAAATTTGCAACCTTTGTTTAAGACTTTCCCAGGATTCACTTCATTAATTATACATCAAACTTTAAAGTGGATAATGTACGGTTATCATCAGGATTTCTGTCATATGTTTTGGTCACTCATCACTACTTTTTTTTTTTTTGAGACAAGGTCTCGGTATGTAGTTTGGGCTGGCCTTTAGCTCACTATGTAGGCCTTTAGCTCACTATGTAGGCCAGACTGGCCTCAAACTCATGGCTATCCTCCTGCCTCAGCCTCCCAAGTGCTGGGATTACAGGCATAAGCTACCACATCTGACCTTTTTTTGGAGGGAGGGGAATGTTGCGGATCAAACTCAGGGCCTTGCGCTTGCTAGGCAAGCACTCTACCACTGAGCTAAATCCCCAACCTGCACCATTTTTTGTATATTGAAAATTCCTAATTTTGTAAAAATTTGATTTGTATGGTAGGGGTGGATAATCAACTACCGTAAAATGCCAGATACTTACCCTCACTTCCTCTTTTGTTGATAGGGTGCGATCCTGTAATCCAGGCTCCAACAGTCAGAGGCTGCAATGTGGAATTTGACATTTCAGCTATGTGAAAGAAAGGTTTGCAGAACTTCAGGCCTGCAGGTGAGAATGGCAGTATCTCTGGCCCTGGAGAGACCGATCTTTATCTTCAGACCAATCTTTGAACTTTCTCTAGTAATTTAGCCTCTTCATTGGTCCTGGTAGGTTCTGTGAACTTCTGACAGATAAGATACACTTAAAAATTTTTATTTTTAAACTTTACTTTTTAAAGTTAGAGGGTAAAGCATTTGATACAGTTACCTTGGTGTTCAGGGGTTTTAAGAAAATATTTATGGAGGTGAAGGGCAGGAAGCAGGAGGAGAGCCGTGTAGAGGTTGAGGGAAGCTGTGAGGACTTGGCAACCTGTTCACATGTGTGGTTAGTTTTGTTGAATCCTCTAAGCACAGTTCTGTTAAGGGTTACCCCGACATGACCCTGAATGGTACCTTTCAAGCTGAAGCACTGGTCTATTCTTATTCCCTTTTGTACCTATACAGGCACCTGCTATATATATGCCACATGAAAGGTAGAGAAGAAATAAGGGAAGACGTAGGGAGAGATAAAATAAGGAAGTGCAAAGAGACTAGAATAGGGAGGAAAGCAGGTTAAAGAGAAAAAAGAAAGACCAAGAGAGAACAGAATAAGGAAAAAAACTTGAAAATTTAAAAAATTAAAAAGTAAAAAATATAGTGTTGACACAGAAACAAGAATTGAAGAAAAGAGAAAAACAAGAACAACAACAAAAACCCGGTGAGAACCCAGAACAAACAGACAAGCCAGAAAACACAACACCACCCCGCACGTGGCTGCTAGAGCAGACAGCAGTCCACCCAGTTCTCTTTCTGCTGCAGGCCTAGTCTGTGGGCAGGTAGCCCAGCCGATTCCCCTACATGCGGCTGAGGCTGCCTAACTACCTACCGGGCAGTGGTGACAGCTATCAGTCTCTCTAGGCCCAACTTCTGGCCGCAAGCCATGCTTTGGGCATGATTAGTAGCAGACCTTTGTCCTTGTCTCAAAATTCAACCAGCTCAATTAGTCTGACAGGAGGAGGCTGTGAAATAGTTTGCCGACACCTGGCTTTCCATGGACTTCCACCAATAACCTACGGCTCCCACTCCCTTTGTTGCCAGGAGAATCCTCAGAGTCTCTGTGTTCCCCTCCAGGGCTTTCCTCGGTGCCCTCTGTCCTGTGCTGTCACATCCCCTTGACCCAAGAGCTTCGCTTTCCACCTCAGGGAGCTTGGTGTGGTCCTCTCAGCAGGGCTGGTTCCCGCTCGCGGCCCTGGGTGGTGGGCAGGATCTGCTGCTGTCTCAGGTCTTTCTGGTGTCTGGTAAAGCAACAGGAAAGACCCCACTCCAGCCGACTCCAGGGAGGTCGCATCCGTGTCTCCAGGCATGCGACCGGGGTCCCTGCCGGCGGCTGGCTCCCTTCCGTGTTCACGGTCTCCAGCCTCTTCCTGCGCAGGATGAGGGCACAGGGCCACAGCGGCCCCTGGGGCTGGGAGGATGATGGTGGGGATGGCCGGCTCATTTTGGGTTGCTGTTTTTCCTTTTCTCCGGTTGTAGTTGGCGGCTTCCCTGGGACCCCCGACTGAAGTTTACTCTCGCGTTGGGTTTTCTCTTCCATGTGGGAGGGCGGATGTGTGGGTAGGGCCCCTGTCCCAGGAGTCTGGGCTCTGCTGTGCTGGCTCCTTGCCCCAGAGTTAGACTGCTCACAAGATGGTGTGCTACCAAATAAAGGGGGCGAGGCGTGGACCAGCAGCAGAGCTGCTTTCCGTTTTCAACAACTCAGATACTTGGTTTGAGCTAGGGGATTTGTCTTTCAGATTGATTTTCTGTTTCTGGGTATGATCACCTCCCCCGTTTCAGTAACTGTTCTCCAAGTAGCTCTAACGCATCTCCTTCTCTAATGGGCCATGTTGGAATTGGCTTCCTTAATAGGTCTTGATTCAAATACCATTTATAACATTTGAATGTCATTTATGACATTTGAAGTTTTGAATACTCATTAAAATCTTTGCTGAGATTAATGAACTGGTATTCATTTGTTGTGTGCTAGTGGTACTGTGACTATCTTAAAAATATTTATCCTGTAGAAGAAGCATGAATTATTCTTGTATGGAATCATATATGAAAAATGCTTCAAAGTAACCTAGGTGCAGGATAGTAGAGAACTTAGAAGAAAGAGGTTGTCTATAAAATCAAATTCTTGAAACTGGAATGATGGGTAGGGTTTCATTATTCTTTTTATTTTTGTGTATATTTGAAGTTGACATTCCTATTACTGTTTTAGCCTTGTAATCTTGATTCTTACAGGGAGGTTACAAAGAGAGTAGCTAATGAATACATCATCACATTCCAATGTGTAGACTTTTAAAGATTGAATCATTTGTAAAACTGAGAGCAGAGTTTGAAAACACTGACGATTTTCTGTTAATCTTCTCTAACTGAAATTGAATGTTTATTTTTCTTTTTTTTTAATCCTAAAAAATATGCTCTGCAACACAACACATAGAAAATCAGGCATATGTCTCATTTTTGGTTATATGCTGAATTCTTAAACACAGGTTTTGACCTTTGTACTTTTTCAAAAACTATTTCCTCCAAGTCCTGATAATATAACTGGTGTTCCCTTTCCATGATTGTTCAGCTTAAATGACTGGTCAAGATAACACTTTTTATTTGCAGCTGAACTGGCTCATTTGGGCTGCTGTAAGAAAATATTAGGATAACTTATAAACAATAGAAATTTCTGAAACCTGGAATGTCCAACATCAAAGCAGCGGCAGATTCAGGGTCCAGTGATGGCCACTCTTATTTCCCAGATGGTGACTTCTAGCTGCATCCTCACATGGTAGAAGAGGGTAAGCGAGCTCATTTGGGCTTCTTTTCTAAAGGCACTGATCTCATTCATGAGGGAGGTATCCTCAGGACCTAATCACCACCCAAGGACTCACCTTGGGTCCTTGGTCCTATTGCATTGAGAATTAGGTTTGTGACAGTTAACCTGGATTGTCAACTCGATTAGCTTGAGAGCCACCTAGAGGATTACTAGAGCACACTTCTGGGAGTGTCTGAGTGGGTTTTTGAAGGTGTGACCTTCGAGACTGTATCTGGGCTCTTGCCTCTGGCTGGCAATATCCCCCTGGTCTGCCTCCAGCCACTGTGAAGAGAGCAGCTTCTCCAGATGCTCCTGCTTCAGAGTCAGCTGAATATGGAATGGACCATTTGGAATCATGAGCCAAGTAAACCTCTTCTTTAAACTATGGATGCCTGGTATTTTTTCCAGCAATGGGAACACTAATATAGAAAACTGGCACTGGAGAAGTGGGGTCATTGGTTTAACTATACCTGACTATATGTTTCAGAAGTCTTTAGAACTGGTTTGCAGGAGTTTGGAAAAGCTTGGAGAGGTGGGCTAGAGGAGACCTAGAATGCTGTAAGCAGAACCTGACGGGTGATTCTGTTTGGAACTCAGACCTGATTGCTGATAGGAAAGGCTGGGCTCACGGGGCTCCAGACGAGAAGGAGGATACTGTTGGGAACTGGATTAAAGGCCATGCATGTTACATGCTGACAAAGAATGTCTGTTTTATCCATGTCCTAAAACTTTGTGTGAGGCTGAGTTTAAGGGCAATGGACTAACTGATCTGGGGGTAGAAATTTCAAGGCAGCCAAATGTTGGCTGTGGCACGAGAATTGCTGGCTGCTTATAGCCATATGTATAGTGAGAATCAAAAGCACAAATGCATATCAGAAAGACTTGAAAACTTTAAATTATGGCCATAAAGGAAGGGCGTGTAAAGTTCCAGCCAAGGAGACTGTGGCTGGCAAAAAGATTTGTGCCATTAAAGTCATATACTTTGCAACGACATAGTAGAAAAGATGGCTGTAGGAATATCAGGAACTTGCCAGACAAATCAGGTAAAATTTTCAGCAATGGGAAAGCTAATGTGGCTTTCTATGTGTGAATTTTCAGAGGACACAGATATTCAGACCAAAGCACCTACTTAGTAAGTGTAAGGTAGGTCAGATCCCTAAGATTGGCATCTAAATGTTTGCAGTTTATAGAAACCCACAGTTCTCTTGAGAAGACACATTACATGAGATGAACATCAGAGATATGTAAATAACTGTCAAGACAATTGATACATTATGTACACACACACACACACATATTTTTTTTTTGGTCAATTCGAAATCTCAAACCCAGGATTCCCAGTTCTGTCAGTCCTAGGTATTTTTCAACCCTTTGCGCTCTCATCACCCTTCAGCTCTGCTAAGGCAAGAAAAGGACACAAGTGGGCAATCGAGAAGAGGACTCTAGTAACATTCACTTTGGCACAACATGTATACTTGGTGAATTGAGTGTGTTCATTTTCTCCTTGAAAATAGAGTTTTGGTGTCTGCCATGCCAGGACAACATGATCTTTATCATGAACTGTACTGTTACACAGAGGCAGACAGCAGACTGACACCCCGAGTCAGGTACAGTGTTTCCTCTGGGGCCCTTGTCATTAGGACTATGGTTGTAAAATATGAGATGCTGTGAAGCTCTGATCTGTGTGCAATAATTATTACCACTTATCTTCTCTCCTCAAATCTTATAGAGTAAGGGAAGAAAAGTTGTTAATGCTGCTCAAGACTACATAGAACAGATCTTGGTACCAGTTTTATAATTCAGTTTGCTTTTTTCCTCCTTAGCTTGACTACTGAAGGATATTTCAGTGCAAGAGTGAAAAAATAGGCTTTGTTCTTAAATAATTAAGATCTAGCTCATTAGTGATAAGTGAAGCAGGAAGGATTCTATACATTTTGATGATAACATATATTTGCAAACAGACTGAATACCAAACAAGAACAATGAATGAGATAAAGTTTGAGATACAAATGACATCTTGATGGCCGATCAGTTACATAGACATGTAGGCAAGTAAAGGCATTCAGTGAGTAGTTCTTTTTTTTAAGATTGGTTTTAAGATCCAATCAAAAGATTGAGAGCAGGGCTGGGGATTTAGCTCAGTGATTAGAGTGCTTGCCTTGTAAGAACAAGGCCCTGAGTTCGATCCCCGGCACAAGATTGAGAGCAGATCATTTTCAATGTGATGTTAAAAAAGGAAAAAAAAAATGTTTCATTCATTTCTCCCCAGAGGGAGAAATCATCAGACAGAACAAGACTCAAATCAGGCAATACATCAAATAATTCATAAGATTTTTACTGAATACCTAATAAGTCACTTTCTTCTCCAGCATTTTTGCTCTTCCAGTTTTCATTATCTGCTTGGAGAGTCATAATCTGTACATAGCAAAATCATGTATGACAAATGATCCTTTATTTGTTTATTTTTTATCCTACTGGTCATTGAGCCCAGGGCCTTCACACTGAGCCACATCCACAGCCCATGTATTTATATCTATCTATCTATATTTTACATTATACATTTATAAAATTTTGACACAGGATCTAAACTGGCCGGGCTGGGCTTGAACTTGCAATCCTCCTGCTTCCAGCCTCCTAGAACACTGGGATTACAGGCCTGTGCCACCATGCCTGGCTGACAACTGATCCTTGAGTAATATGGACTCCAGGGGTTTGGGGGTATAAAGGAGAACCGCAGGCTGTTCTGACAAGTTTCATACAAAGAAGTGATTTCAGCTGGAAATGGAAAGATAGCTAAAACTTCAATAAGCTGACATTTCACAGGTTCACACATTAATTTAAAAATTATAGTACCTTTTTATGAGCCACTGGGCCAAGAGTCTGGGGTACAAAAGTAACAATACAGGTATGTTCCCTCTACCAATAGACAATGAATCAGGCAAATTATAATAGTGTGACAAGCAACGTAATGAAGTGGGTGTTTGGTGAGAGCAGAGAAAGGGCTAACTCACAGTGACTGGGTCAGATAAAAGGAGGCAATGGTGGTGCAAACGACAGTCTTCCAAGTGGAAGGACAACAGTTACAAAGGTCAGAGGTTTCAAGCTAGGGTCTAAGAATTGTGTCCTCTAATACCAGTATCCTCTAGCCATACATGACTGTTGAACACTTAAAATGTAGGTGGTGCTACTAGAGAAGATAAATTTATCATTTTATTTAGTTTTAATTAAAATTTAATTGGCACTTTGTAGGCTTCAAATCAAACCTAAGGGTGCACTGCCACTTAGCACAGCTCTAGTCCTCTTTTGATATATACTTTGTATTAGTCATTTTCCTGTTGCTGGGACAAAATACCCAACATCTGCAAGTGCAAGGACAGGTTTATTTTGGCTCACCATCTCAGAGGTTCAGGCCATAGTTGTCTGGCTCCAAGGCAGGAAAATCACAGCAGAAGGGCCTGGTGAAGAAGGCTGCTCACCTCATGACAGCCAGGAAGCAGACAGGGAAAGGACGATCAAGGGAAGGAGAGATTCTTTTCAAAGACATGGCCCCAGGTTCCTCTTCCAACTAGTCTCCACATCTTTATAGCACACTGAACTATGAATTCATCAGCAGATCAGTCCACTGATGAGTATAGTGCTCTGAAGAACTAATCACTTTCCAAAAGCTCCACCTCTGAAAAGGAGACTTTTGGGGGACATTCTAGATCTAAACCAGTATACTTAGATCTACTTCAGTATACTTAAAACAACTTAGAAATGCAAATCTACTTTTGCCAAGTGAATTTTTATGAAATTTAAGTACAGAAAAACTATTTCTCAAGAAAATGTAGCAACTGAATTGAAATGAAAATGTAGCAATTAGATGTGTTGTGTTAAAATGCACACTTGATCCTAAAGATTTAGTATTCAAAAAATAAAGTAAAATTTTGTGTTTTTTACTTTGAGTATATGTTCCATAATAATTTGGTTATATCAGATTAAATAAATTATTACACTTCATTTTACCTGTTTCTTTTTACATTTTAAATGTGGCTCCTAGAAAATTAAAAATTACATATTAGCAGACATTCAATTTCTTCAGAGAGCACTAGATTAGAGTACCACAGGTGAGGGAGGTATGCAGAGGCTGGAGCAAGCCAGATTATGCCAGAATATGTAGGACTTTGCAAGCCATGTGTATTGGGAAACCGTACATTCAAGACAGTATGGGCTGGGCCAGGCAAGGTGGGATTGTACCTATAATCTCAGCTACTTGGGAGACTCAGACAGTAGGGTCACAAGTTCAATTTAGTGACACCCTATCTCAAAAGAAAAAATCAAGTACGAGAGGCCCTCGATTTAATTTGCAGTATTCAAAAATAACCAACCAACCAA
Organism: Hystrix cristata; assembly: GCA_004026905.1. Taxonomy (NCBI): domain Eukaryota; kingdom Metazoa; phylum Chordata; class Mammalia; order Rodentia; family Hystricidae; genus Hystrix; species Hystrix cristata. The sequence goes on along the minus strand of PVJO010000068.1, from coordinate 44 downwards.
ATAAGAAAATGTGTCAGACACTAATCTGAACATCTAGGGTATCA